>BNST01000615.1:0-185603 GCA_019650275.1 Xylocarpus granatum
ACACAAATTTGATTAAGACTCCACTTCAGTTTGTGTTTACGGACATGGTTTGGTGGGTTTACAGTTGGACATTTTAATGTAGTTGAAGCTTACTCGTGGAAACCCTAATGCCAGAACAAATAAAAAAAATGTATTAAGGGTATTAGTTCGGATTATCCTGTCATATTTGTCTTATATTAAATAAGATTTAATTAATTTTACGAAATAAATTTTGTTAATACATAAATATATCAAGAATTAATAAGTTATAATTATATATTCGATGCCTATTTCTTATTTTATTTAATATCATTTTTTATAATAATATATGTTATTTTTTTTAATATTAGTGAATTGTATGTTTAAATCTAACCAAATATAGCTTTTAAAAATAAATATAATATAAATTTTTAAAATAAAAAATTATAAAAATAACAAAATGCACTATTGTATATATTTAATTAAATATATTTAACCATATTACAAAAAAATTCACATGTAAAAATTTTAAATTCAAATTCAACTATAATAATTAATTTCTCTATCGTGTTACTTATTTTATAATAATTGTATCATCTTGTATTAATTTACATTTATAAATTATATTAAATTTATCTCGAATAGCAGGTTGTGCAAGAGTTGGCACTTTGAAATTTACAAACCATTTCAGACAAAATAGAGTTGGGTAAACTTTAAGTTTTTCTATCATATGAATTCATTAAGTACTTACTTGAGATGGCAATATATATTACAAATTTCACACTAATAAATCTCATATTGGTGTGATGTATATGTGTTTTATATGTATAATCTTATTTAATAGTTGATGTTATACCATAAAAATTAGTAAAATTACCATCTAAGTTATTTTTTAAGGGATTATCTTTATTTATAACGCTTAAGGATATGTGTTATGTAAGAAAAAGGTAAGATAATAACTAGCAAGTACAAAAGATATATTTATTATACAAAACAATAGAGAGTAATTAGTATCTTTATATAAATATATTAAAATAAAAAAAATAAAAAAATTATTCCAAGACTCTCTTAATTGATTCGGTGTTTAATTAGATAGGAATAATTTTCTCGACTCAAAAATTGCTACATGAATTAATTTGTACCCAATAGAGCTCATTGTGCAAATTTACTTTTTTTAAAAAAAATGCATTTGACATCTATCATTTGGACTTGTATTTTATGAATAATTTTTATAATTTTTTATTCTAAAAATAAATTTGAACTATCGTACTCTCTCTTTCTAAGAAAATTATTTCATTTTATATAAATCATTATCAATTAATCCGGCTCTCATAAAATTTTGTAATTTTACAAAATCTTTATTCATTTGTAAACACTTTTCCTTCGCTTTATTATTATTAGTTGCACCAATTTTACTAGTAACTTAAAATACTCCCTATCTTCTTCTTGTTCTTCTTAAAAAAAACTAATCCATCTAAATTTACTCTTTTACAAAATAACAAATTTTAATTCCTTAATGCTTTAACCAATTTTATGTTTAAAGATGGACTTTTTCTATCAACTACTAGTGGTTCTTGGAAGAGTTTCCAGTGGTGATGGAGAACTTTAGAAAGCAACTTAACTGCTTTTTCAATGGATCAAAACCATAGGTCTCACTAGATAATTTTGTTCGACCTCATTCAATCACCAAATAAGTTTAATATTATGTGTCATGCCCTTAACACTGACATTGATAACAACACATCTGCTTTTATAATTTTTTTAAAATATCATAAAATTATGGTAGATTAATGATCGGTAACCACCCATTTGACCAATTAGAAGGAAGCTGAAAACTATTCAACAACACATCCTGCCAAACAAAGAGGTCATGGGTAATTACGATTGAGTTTTGAGTTTTTAATTTTATCTTTGCATGGGATGAAGAGAATTGTAAACTTATGCATGATGCGATTGGGAGAATATTTTTAGCCAATTCTATTTTGCCATTGCAGCAAATACTGTTCATTTGTCGTTTGTATAATAACGATTAGTTAATCATGCATAAAATCAATCATCAAACAACGGTAGGGACAATAGTATTGGCTTGGACAAAGCATGTCAGTGTACAAGCTACTTGTTTTTTTTTAAAATTTTTTTAAAAAAAAATTAAAATAAATTATCATGCATTTTGAAAGTGAAGTCATATTAATCATAAATAATTTGTTGGTTTTTTTTAAATAAAAAAAATTTGGATCCTCTCAAATACGAGCAAAAAAGCCGTATTAACTATTATCAACCAAATTATATAATATTAATTTTTTTATATATTACTAATTTATAAATATTTTTTTTAGTAAAATTTAAAATAAAATAATAATTTTTTAAAATTTAATTATCAAAAAATTAATATTTATATAATTTAAGAAGGATATACTCAATAAAATAGTGTAATACAAAATACAGTAAATGATAGAATTAAAATCTACTTTCAAAATGAAACAAAACATCGCGTATATTTTATAAAAAATTAACTACGGTACATGCATGTATCATTGTATTTAAAAATTTTTAATTTTTGTAACTTAAAATTCACCTTACAAAATTTTAAATAAACAACAAAGATACGATAATACTAAATTTTTAATCTTATTTTTAATTTTTATATTTTATTTTAAGTTCTTGTAAGGGTGGTTTCAAGTTATAATAAAACTGAAAAAATTTTGGACGCACTGATACATGCATGTATCGCATACAAACCAATTTTATCAAGTCCAATGCGAATTTATCAAGTTTATCAAATTTTATTCCAATAATTACTAATAAAACAAGAAATACAATTCAACTTTAGAGGTTAATTTTGTTGAAAATGATTCTTAGTAGACACCATACCACATGCTCAATTCTAACTAGCCAAACTCTGAAGATAAGGGTAAACTTCAACCACGTAAATGAGAAAATTTTCTCGAGAAAAAAACGAAAAATTTGCCATCAAACTTGTCTACCTAATTATTAAAATACTTCGTGAAAAAAAAATTTCTATCCTACCTAATTTCTACAAGACTATTTTATCAAATTGTGTTTTATGACAATTGAAAATAAAATAAAAATAAATTATGATGTTACTTTTTACTATAGAATATGTTGAATATTTCCTATAAAGAGCCATCACTAAATGAATACACTTTTAGTAGAGAACATATAAATATATATATATATATATATATATTATATTATTTTTTTTTATTATTAAGTTAAATAAAAATAATAACATTTGAGTCCTTAAGTTTTTATATTTTACAAATTAAGATATAATTTACCTATTTATATAGAATATATTTTAAATTCAACAATTTTTTAAGAAAGACAAAGAGGTAGTCCAAGACCCATGTAAATTTTTTAACCAATTACTTTCCCAGTAATTGAACATAAACAACTAATTAGAGTGATATTTAATTACATCGGTCATGATGCTCAGCTACAATTTTTGTTTACTTACTTGAAATTGAGGTATTTTTTTAAAATTATAATTATTATAATATAAAATCGCTAAATATCAAATATTAGGCAAAACATTGGTGATTTTTAATTAAAAAAAATTTGTATTTACTAACTATTTCAATCATAGTATTTTTAAAACACAAAGGTTTTAAATTAAGTTTTAATTATTTTAGTGGAGATCAAGTATTTAATTGATATAAATAAATAAACGATGTCTTATTTTACAAAAATATGAAACTTTAGAAACTCAGTTATAAATTATCATAAACTTGAGTTATGCTACAATAAAATATAGTTGGGTGCATCATAAAGACTCCAAATTTTTTACTACAATTTTTTTCATATATAATAATTTATAAATTTAAAACGTAAAATAAAATATTAAAATATCAATAATTGCGACAAAAAATAAATTAAAACAGTTGTACATTATGTTCAATTATATCTTAAATGGTCCCCCTAAATTATAATGCAAGTTAAATTTAAACTTTGAATTTTTTGTATTATCTTAAGAGATTTTATCGAATTATCGTGATCGGACGGTGGAAGAAGAGGGAGCATTGAGATGTTTGGTGCGTATTATGGCACAGAATAAATTATAAAATGTACATGAAAATGAAATGGCGAAAACAACACAACAAACAAAAGAGTAAGGTGGCCCGCCAGCCGCCTGGCCATCTTTCACATGCAACCTCTTTTTCTTAGTTAAATTGGAGCAGATTGGTCCAAGACAATTTCTAGAAGGTTGTATTATAATTTCCAGAGTAAACAATTGGTCAAATCACGGCCATTTGATCAATTGGTTAATTCAGACAATTTAGAATGGATTAAACTTTAGAAGAGCAAGTATGACCGGTTACATTGAACATTTACATGATTTGGCAAATAAATTGAATAGAGTAATGCTAAAATAATAATTAAAAATTTTTTTAATTAAAAATAATAATTTTTTTTTGTAATTTTTAACAAAATATTAATATTTAAATATAAATTTAAAAAATTAAAATATAATTTTAATAATTTATTATATTACGTGTTAATAGATATTTAAATTAAGGTAGCGAATTTAATTTAATTATAAATTATTTAAATATATTTTAGTTATTATTTTGCTAAAACTCGGAGGCTTGCATTCTCATTTTACTCTTTGTATTTTCTATTTGCCATTCTTTATTCTCGTTTATCAGAGAAAGAGAAGCAGGCAACCATGGAAGCTGTATCAAAATTTTTCTCTCATCTCTACGCCATGACCGTAGTTTTCTTCACTCTCTTCTTCCTCCAAATCCTTATCCAAATCCGTTCGCTCACAAGAACATTAACCAAAACCAAGCATCGTCTGATCACGACGACCCAGTTTCTGAGATTCATTGAAGAGAAGCATCCGACAATTTCTTACAAGAAAATCCTGAAGAAGCCATCAGAATCTGCGGAATGTGCAGTGTGTTTATCTGATTTCGAAGACGGCGACAAGGTCAGGAATCTGAGATGCAAGCATACGTTTCACAGAGATTGCTTGGATAAATGGCTGCAACAGTATTTGGCAACATGTCCTATTTGTAGAGCAAAAGCGCTGCCAGATGAAGTCGTGGAAAAATATCAGCAGCTTCAGAATTTGCAGCAGCTCGAATACGATGGAAGTGATGAAGAAATGATGTTTTTCTTTTCTGCCTTACATGGTAACAGCTTTTATAGATTTTTCTGAAGGATTTTTGTTGGGTCTTCTTTTGTTCTCACAGTCATCCATGTACTCCATAAACTGTTTAAGGATAATAATTATGAAACATACCAGCATCAATTTCAATATATTTTCTGAATTTTTTTGGGAAAATTTTCGTCTAAATTCCCATCTAGCTTTAGCAATCTTGAGAAACTTCTGGGATTATTTCAATTTTCTTTTGTGTAAGATATAATCCAAAATTTGATTAATCTTTCAACATGACATTGAAATTGAGATAATCTTCTGAAATCTTTTGGGAAAGCTGCGGTTCATTTCAGCCTTCATTGGTGCATATTATTTTTATATTATATTAAAACACATAATTAAATTATTTAATAAATACTTATATTTCTTGACTACAAAATTGCATTATAATTACAAATTAAAAAATTTCAATTATTTAATTCTAAAAAATACAAATATATTTCATGGTGGTTGTATCTATCTCATAAAAAGTCTTCAATAGGCTAACGCTGGGACCTGGAAGGTCTTGGATCCGCAGGCATCGCCGATGGGTGATGTTATTACAGTACACAGTTACTATAACTTGCTGCTACAAATTTAGCTGCCCACTGCATTTTTATTGAAAGAAAGTCCTAATTCAAAGACTACTACAAACAGATAAAATTATCGTGTATATATATTTATTTTAAAATTATTTATATTAGTCAATAATAAAATTTTAAAATACATAAAATATCCAATATTATAAGGCCAAATTCAAATTATGATAAAACATAAGGACCATATGAAATTGGCCTTACTTATTGCTGAAATAAAGAGGTAGATGAACACATTTAATAATTGAACAACATTCATAAATTGAAGCCAAATATCCTACCAATTATTTGGGACAATTTGATGAAAGCTTTTACCTAAAAACATGGTTGTGTTTTTCAAATTTTAAAGTTGTGACATTTAGGCCCCATATCATTTACAAGTATGTACTTACTTTGTTTAATCTTTTTTTTTATATATAAAATGATTTTATGTTTTAAAAATATAAATCAATTAAAAGTATTTTTGTACATAATTTTACGAGGCTTGTTATGCTTACTTAATTTTTTTTTAGAAATATAAATTTTTATCTGTTAAATTTCGTATAATCAAAATGATAAAAATTTTATAATTTTTTTAAAAACAAAATTTAGTATTTTTTATTTATCAGTAATATCTATAATTGAGTTATATAAAATTAATATTTAAGAATTTAGTAAGCGCAACTTTAAGTCATTCCCCCCTTTTAAAATTATGTTTCAATTGTTTTCAAATTTATTTTGTAAAATATGGAAGAAAATATTTAATATTTTTAACTGTTATTAAACATATGCCCCCTTTTTTTCTTAAATTAATTAATTATTTATTTATTTTAAAAATAACACTAAACTTGCTTTTATTAATTTCAATTTTACAATTAATAAGTAAATGCATTCTTAGATATATAGAATTTAAAAACATAATTTTTAATTTTGAAAATAAAAATTATACTAAATTCGTCTGAATTAATTAAACATCACACACGCACACATATATTCTTTTTAATGAGTAGTGTTATATATATACACACATATTGATGTGATGGCATTATATTATTATCACATATTTTATATTTTTACGAGAGTAAATAAAAATTTATAAAAAAAAATACAAAACATGTGATAATAATATACTTTTACATGCTAATTTGTATATAAAAAAATTCTTTCTCTAATATTATTATTTTTCAAATATGGGTAACATTCTTGTTCAAAATCTAAAAAATATTTATACCTTTTTTTCTTAAAATTTTCATATCTTAATTTGAAAAATTACTCCATTAACGTTCTTATAATTAGCATTAATTAATTTATTATTGTCACTTGTAATATATTGATATATGCAACTAATAATAATTGATTTTACATCAATGATAATGAAATTACAATCAAATCAATAATTTGATTTTTGTTTTAAAAAAAATTATATCTCTCTCAATTGTCTTTTTCAACTAGATAAGGATTCGAACAAAGATTACCATAATGAATTATTGGTCCACTCTTTGTTCATAGCTTATACAATGAAAGATCCATTTAATAAAATTATTACATAGATTTTTATGACAATTCGTTTAATTCTATTATTATGAAAATTATAGCCTAGATTAATTAATCACCAATTGTTAAATTTTGTTTTTAATTGTTTTCTTTTTTATCATTAAAATTATTTAAATCGAAATTTTTTATGTTGGAAATATTTTTAATAAATTTATATAGAGACTAAAACAAAATTAATTTTATTTTTTTAATGTTTAAATACAAAAACAATTTGTTAACCATTTCTCTATAACTTTGTTAAAGAATGCACTCTAATTTATTTTTTTTAATTAATAGTTTGAAATTATATTTCAATACCCGACGTATAAATAAAATTAAAAACATTACCCTCATGTCTATCATAACAAAACTAAATACAATTATTTTTTTAAAAATATTATCAGACTAATTGATTTATAAATGATAATATAACAATGTTGGAAACTAATTAAAAAAAAAGATTATATTGTTATATTAATATTCTTGTAGTGTAAGCATGCAAATAAATTATATATATATTTCAGAAAACCTTTTATTTTTTTTAAAAAATAAATGATTTGTTTATTTACTATAATTTTTAGAATAATAATTTTTAACATAAAAACTTATAATCCTATTGCATGTTAATAGTTTCTTATTTATTATTTTCATAGATTCTTGTCGTACCAAAATCAAAATCATGCTCATACCTTTAGTTTCCTCAAATATTATAAAATTATGTTTGCATATAATATATATATTATGTTAAATTTTTATGAAATATTTTTTAAAAAAAACTTATAAAAAAATTAGCTCCCACAAACAAACAAGAAATTATAACCCAAATTCAAAAGATTTTGAATATATATAGTTTTTTGGAATAAAATTTTTTACAGACATTTTTCATGCATATTATATGCATTGGTGCTATCACAGAAATGATAATGGTGCTATCACAGAAATGATAATAATGTGACAGACTAATTCTCTTGCAAGCTTTAGACTAAATAGGATGAAATCAAAAGACTTCTCGACAAACTATGTTCTTAATGCAAAATATTATATTACATTTATGAATATGAGATAATCACTTAAAAAAATACGATTATAATTATTTTATTCTTTATGGGATCAAAATGAAATTATATTTCACAATAATAATAATAATGAAATCATAAATAAAGTAATAGAGTAGATATTTGTTTTTACGTGAAAATTATTTAGAAAAAAAAGAAAACTCACGGAGGCCTAATTCAATATTAACTTTTCTATGTATAATAATAAGATTACACATTCTTTTGTATTGTACTACAGAATCACTACATCAAAAGAAAACTAATAACAATCGAATTCCCTGCAACACAAACTAGTTAATTATATGAATCTCACTTGATGGTTTTGAAATAATAATAATAAATAAAAGACCAGTAGATGTGTAGAGCTGGTTGATGTTGAGGAACAATTGTGACTGAGAAGCAATAAACTCAGAATCCCATGATCCAAAAGGCAATAAATAGAATCAGCTACAAAGAACTTAAGAAACGGATGGACGAATAATTAATAAACAAGCTGTGAATATTTTGTTTCCAAAGAAATTGAGAAAACAGAGAAGAGAAGAATCCAGGAGTTTTCATTGGATTTATGCTCATTTTTTTTTCTGAAAAATACAATTATTGAGATGCATTACCAAATCCATTGCTGCTACTTGCAGATATGTATACCACACCATGAAGGCAAATGCCCAAAGAAGTTAAGAATGAGGCAAGCTGATGGACTTATCTCTGGGCTTCTTGTTCAGTGAAGCCCATTGAAGACCAGCTACCTTTTCCATTCCATTAGCTCTGATCTCCTAATGCCAAAGTTTTCAGTTGTGCACGATTCTGATCACAAAGGCAGCTGTGATTAACCTCTGCAGATTGTGGTGCCTCACCCTGCAGCAGCATGCTTCACAGCTTTTTATTCTTTAACTTTTAGGGCAACCTTATCTCTTCGGAGCACTATATATTCACGCTTTGCAATTGTAATTCGTAAGCTGTGTATGGCAACTTAAGCCAGATTCAATACAAGAAGTTCTTCTTTTTCATTCATCTTCTCTTATCTCTGCAGGTTAAAACTTTCAGAAATTTAACTAAAGAAACTTTAGTTTGCGTGGAGTTTCTACTCAAGAGAAAGAACAGCGATGCTTCATAGTCTTCTATTTATCAGTTTTGTGTTGTTTCAGAAAGGTGAACTAATTAATGAAAAGTGATATATCTAGTCAATCAAGTGAAATAATAATTAACCCTCAACTCCGTTCATTTGTTTGTGTGAAGGCTGACCTCTGTCTTTAGCAAAGCAATTTGTGGCCCCTGTTTCACAAACCTATCCAAATAAAACCAAACCAGTGAAGTAATTAACAATGGTTTCATTGAGATTTAAGTAAAAAGATCGATGATTACCTCCAGACTTGCAAGCTTGTATTACATTTCAATTATAAATTTGATTCCACAGAAGTGACTCTCCAACTGAATCCACCTATAATCGATTTGAATATTAGAAATGTGAGCTATTTTTGGCCATTTCACACCCTTCTTGTTTTTGCATCTTTCTCTCCAACCATTATATTTTTGTGTAAATGTATAATTTTTTTTTATAAAATAATTAATAAAAGCATTTATTTTCGAAATAAAAATTTCCCAATAAAGAGAAACCTCTCATTCACAAAAAGGATTATCCAATATGAGGGCCAAGACAGAGATCCAAAATGAACTCCACTATGAAGCCTAAGTTTTCAGCCAAGCCATGGACCTGAAGTAATGCAAATCCATGGACCAACAATGCAGCCTTACAAGTCACAACTTCAGACCATGATGCACCAGAAATCTGTTGGTCAAGAATTTTGTCAGAATCAGTTTCGAGTTAATTCTACCTTCGGAAGAGAACATTGTTATCCCATTTTGGGAAGAAGAACTCTTACTTCCTCATTTTGGGAGAGACAGTTTGCACCACCCAATTGCAAATATCAAAGCTTAAAATTGAATAATTCATCAAATATTGCAGCAAATATTGGCATCAGTCCCCAGAACAACCTGAGATTCCAAACAAATCAAAACCAAAGAAAAAGAAATCTCAAATTTTTCATAAACTGAAAACAGTAACTGGTACTTTCATTCTAATGTATGAATGGGTCAAATTCAAGATCATCAATATATACACAAAAACCAAAGAAAACAAGCGAATTTCATCTACAACTCTTCCTTAAAACAAACATGATCTTGATCTGCCATAACCTTTTATATTAATTTCTTTGTTTCTTCAAGCAGAGAAGAAGCCAACAGAAGCAGCAGCACCGATCTGGCTCCTAGGCTCCAAAACCCACCTCACAAATTCCTCAATCTTCTCTTCCCCAACAAATTTTCTGATTGAAACTTTGACAACATTTTCACGAGCAGCATCATTATTATTATTTTCCTTGACAATTTCTTGCTTCCTTGAACTCGAGGAATTCTTCACTATCCTTTCATACTCTTCAGCAACCAGCATAGCAATATCAGCCATAACTCAGATGATGAAATTTGAAATTCTCCTGTAAATTTTTCTTTTTGTTGATGAAATGATTGAAGAAGAGAAACACATGCCAGGTATTTATATATAATACTCTGACTTCATGCTGCAGAAATGGATAAGGCTGACAGGTGCTGCTGTGATTTGGACGAATACGTCATTTGGTTGGTTTGTTGGTATTGGTTAGGAGAATGGCTTTGGTACATAGGTTTGTGGTCTGTTTTGTTAAAAGTGTTGCCGTGTTTCTGTGAACTTTGGAAATCCAAAACACCGTGTCGCCCCCAAGCATTATCTTCTGACTTACAAGGCTTTGCTTGAAGCAAATTCCATTATAATTCCTTTCTTCATTATTGTTATTACCCCAAACTCCACTTGGACAAGGTAAACAATAATAAATAAATAAAATAATTCAAATTTTCTTTTATTATTATTTATTTTTTGAATTTGGGTTAATAATAATAATAATAAAGAAAAGTGTCTCTTTCGACGTGTTCTTCACTTTGCAAAAAGCAATGGGACGGATATTGCTACGTAACACACGAGGCTCGTAGATTCTCGCCAGGTGTCAGCTTTGCCGTTCACAGCAGGGTGCACCCAGTTTTGTGTACAACGGCTGCAGCATAACGTAGAATTGGGTGGGTGGATTGAGAAAACCACGGACCGAAAACCATCAAAGGCAAAGAAGCAAAGATAAATAATGGCAGTTTCGTTTTGGTAGATTTACAAAATCCATTAAAGAAACGTAATGGACAGATGTCACTTTGTTAGTGATTTGCGATCCAACAGTACAGCACAAGGATATATAAAAAATGCCCGGGGAAAATGACAACCAACTACCCTTTATTTTCACAGATTAACAATTCGATTCTGTATTCTATAATAAAAACATGGAATCACAGCCTTGTCGGTGGAATTAAAAATACAAATGAAAATTAAGCTAAGCTAAAAATAATCGAGTAGTAAGAATCTGGCTAAATCCACTCCAATCACCTTTCTTAGTTTTTATCAAACCAACACATGGCAGCCACGTGGTTGGCTCAACAAAATCATTCATTCAATAATGGGAGACCCAGATTTTGTAGTTATAATCAAATTCAATATAATACAGTTCAAATATCTAAACCCAGAAAGGATATTGCCAACCTAACCCCAGTTACCACCAGCAATTTACTCTTCGGCCTGGCACCAGGATCAGGTCCATGATTTGTTTTGGCAAGATTGTTTTATACTCTCTATCGTATATGCAGTTTATGATTACAGGATTTCCAGCAACACAGAAAGTTGCACGCCAAAGGACAGTAAATAACACCAGGGAAAAATATAGAAGAGAAAAATGTAACCGAATTGATTGTGCAGACACACATAAGAATCGTGTACAGATTACTGAAACTACTTAGAAGTCAGTGAGGGCAGCAATCTTTCACTCAGAAGTAATTCACACGAGACATCATGTAAAATATCAGTTGTGGGTTATTCGTGATGTCTATCCTCCGGTTCCTTACAATTGCGGAATAGTAACAGGAGAGCAGATAGAATACAAGTATATGGAAATTTCACAGACAATCATTCACATAGTCATAAATGTAATGGAACAGCATTAGACAGAGCAGTGCCTATCTTACCCAGAAAATGTATACAACTCATTTTGTGACCTACAGGAATTGAAAGCACATAGCAGAGACTGACCTACCCAAATAGACAGTCAATCCATCTTGCAGTGTATTATTTTCGGATACCAAGATTATGACCTTTCAAATTTATAGGAGACCCAGTGACTTCAGCTGCTGAATATGTTCGGGTGGGAGAGGTGGCGGAGACCAATCAGATCCCATCATTTCGCCATCAACATCCTCAACAACATATTCCTGGGAGAGAGCCGATCAGGCAGATTCATAAGAAAACCGAAATCACTACAGTATATGGTGATGACAATATTCCATTTAAAAGGAGTACATATGTGATGCGACATCTCTAGATAGCATTTAAAGGACCAATAACTCGGAGCAAATCAATTAAAAGCATAGTTGAAAACATTTGACTCAAAAACATTCTTTGTTCAAGGCTATTAGCTAATATTGTGAAGTCAAATTTGCAATTAACAACATAGATCCAACAGCTATCGGGTAATGGGCAGAAATACAAGAGATTTTTATGGAAATTCAAAAGCCATATAGGAGTGCCAACATAAAAGAGATACAACCTCATGAGTACAGTTTTTAGGACAACTGAAATTTTATTGCCGCATGGACTAAAAACAGAATAAAATATTTCGCTATCTAATCCTATTGGTCTTTCAATCAAACCATCTTTCATAAAAAACAAGGTCAAAAAAAGAGAAAATATTTTGGTCATAATGGCGGTTGCATTTTCAAAATTGTCATCACTACTAGATTTTATTAAGACTCAACAGGCCAAGCCCTGGGGAAAAAACTTTTTCAGTGGTTCAATTGAATCCAGCAAGTTTAATGTACCATGATAGGTAATCTTTTATATCACTGCACAAAGAGGAAAAAGGTAAAATGCCATTATCACCCAACTCACTTTTGTTAGCATTCTTTTTGCAAGTATATGATAATGCCGCTGCCAAATCCGTTGTCCAACCATTGTAGCCACCAAAACACTGTAGAATATGCCAATCACAGTAAACAGTCCTAGCACAATCAGAGCCATTACGAATAAAAGCGGTAGCCCTGCTTCACCAGCACCACCTAAGCAGCCACATTCACTAGCCGTACTTGCACAACTCTCGAAGCATGTGGTACAGTCAGTCCACATGCAAAGAGTTCCAGGCAAATGGCAGTCGGCACACATTCTGCAAGAATATTATATGAAAAGAAACCACCAAGCTTGTCATCTATTTGGATTAGCCTCACAAAACATATTGAACAATAATAAGAAGTAGTTACTTTTCCAAGTGGCTTACACATTTATGTGTTTGCACAAATACATAGAAATAGAAGGGAGTTAGCTACTTCCATAAAACAATGAATCACCTAGGACAAGTCTAACTGAAAGTAAACTTCAAGTAGCAGCAAGCAATCTCCGAATTAAGAAGTTCAATCCACAATGAATCAAATTCACATCTTTTGAAGCACTTGTAACCAAGTTTTAACAATGAGCAAAAGGGCAATGGTTATTAATTCTTCTCTGCAGAATATTGACGTGAATATCAAAAGAATCAAAATTTAGTGATACTACTTACAATGAGGATAACTAAAATGACACAACAGACAGAAAATAGGAACTATCTAGAGGGCATCAACCTTGTCAATGATTGCAGATAATAGAGTAGAGTTATACCCTGGTTGACAGCAACAAAGACATAATTCTCTACAAGGCTGAGCCAAGTCATTCCGCACTCTTCGGTCATAACAAGTAATGAAGCATCCAGATAACCCCAGCAAAGCAAAAAATAACAGTGCTCCTGTAGTCCAAAAAGAAAAATAAATAGCTACAGTAAGAAAGTTTCAGACTGCATTTGTATGTTATAAAAATTATGTTAACTGAAGATTTTTTAAACTTGAAAAAGGATTCAGAAAGCCAGGAAATAGATAGAACCTTTATCAATCAAAAGCAATTACCTAGTCAGCAAATATGAAGTCAAATAAAGATCAAAGCACTGAGTTTCATTAATCAACCTACCCAACATATGTCATTTCCGGCTGTTAGCAACTCTTGTCAAAGTGAGTATATTTATGTTCTCAGACAGTTAAGGCATCAAACTTTTTCCACCAGTAGAAATGATAAAATTACTCAAATCTAGGACCTCAAAGGAGAAGAATGTCACCGAGCTAGTTCTACATGAAACTTCACTTATCTAACTCTTACTTTTAGAATCTCGATCCTCCCTATTGCAGGAAAATAATCCCAAAAAAAATGACCGATACACATTATCTCATAAGAAATGTCATCCCAAAATACAAATGCAATCCTTCCGTGACATTTTTAACCAGACAAAAAATATGGAGTGAATATGGCTAAAGCCTGTAGCCACAAACATTATAATGAATGACCTGCAATAAACAGTGTACTACAGAAAATGTACGAGAAATGAGGATCAGCACTGTTTATCAGAAATGTATTAAACATTTGAAATCATTATCACTTCAGGTTCTTGAAATTTTTACCACATATGTAGTAGAAACTGAGTGCACTATCAAAACCCCATGCCATACGTAACCAGGACTGCCGAGAACTATCAATTAAATACACCAAATATGCCAGTGAAGCAATTACCTGAACACAATAAACATAACAAAAAGCAAACTGAAACCCTAGAGGACAAGACATGACCATTGTGAAACAACAAAGAAGGGAAGAAAACAATTAAGATTAAAGCACCACTGCCTTACAAGCTGGACAGCCAGAAATATAGATATAATGTCTCTAGTCACAAAGAACCGAAATTTCAAGGTTCGCCATCGTCTATCAGCTGCAACATGAACTCTCAAATGGTAAGGGGCTTTGCATGTCGTGCAGTGAGCAAATGCAAACCCTTCCTGCAGGTAAAAATGATCAGATAAAAATAGAACACAGCTAAATAGAGCACTACCCAACAAATATGTGTACACACTTCAAATTAACTTTACATAACCAGATAAAACCGAAATCTAGAAGGCAACTTAAGACCATAAAGTGTTCCCGGAAAAGAAATCACTTGGTAAAAGCAAAAAAAATAAAAAAGGGGCCATCATTAGTAATACTTAAAATGGATATAAATGATATTACACATGGATACTACTTGCAAGTAGAAAATAAGAAACATTAAAAGACAGCGTTTAACAAATAATGTTGCAGACACAGGCTGTCAAAATCACAAACCAAGAAAACATGCAATTCTATTGCCACTCAGCAAGCAATCACACAATCATGAAACTTGATATTAGTCAAGAGCAGGGGACTTTTTCCTAACCTATCAAAATAACTATATGGTATGTTCCTCCAATCAAAATAACTTTAAAGTGTCCACAAACTGCAACTCTAACTGCATGATGCCGTGACATAGAAAAACAGCTACAGACAACAATAAAGCAGGTAGTAGCTACAAAAAGATCAATGCAATCACAACGAGAAACCATAAAATAAGCTCACTGTAATTGGTTCTAAATTTCAAATTCAGAGAGAGGAGATGGCATTAATACCCTTACGGCTCGCCAATGATCCAAACATTCTCGGTGTACATACTTCGATGTTCCTTTGCACTGGCAAGGAGCAATAAAATCTCTACCTGAAGAAATCACATGCACAAGAAATGATAGCATGAAATCTTTGCAAAAAGAAAAATATAGGAACTTAAAACCAAAAATGAGTGACATATTATCATAATATAGCGGTCATATAAATTGGTATTGGAACAATGAACTTGACCCAACAATGACTTCTGACTTAGACTGTGTTTAAGAGTGCTTTTAGCAGTGGCGGATAGCTTCTAAAGCACTTTCTTTATGTCCTTTGGATGTTTGTCTGACATAGACAAAAACACCCTTGGGTACTAGAGAAGTATTTCCACCTTCTGGGGAAGCACTTCCTACAGAAGCACTCCCATGCGCACCCTTTAGTTGACTTCACTTTATATTTTCTAAAAACGAACACAAAAATAAACAAATAAAATTCAACATAAAAATTGATACTTATTTCCTCACATTTTTCAGCAGTTAACAAAAATTGAATAACCCAATTTTATTATTTTTAAAAGCAAATTTTCTTTTCTTTTTTGTTTCAAAGAAAAATTGCAAAAGCTTCACACTCAAGCTGCTTCATTTCTCTTCTAATTTCAGTTAATTCTTCTAAGACAAACATTGATTCTTTCTCCCATTCGAAAATTAAAACAACTCATTCACTCATATGAAGTAAAAGCAAACCTATGTAATTTAAAAAAGGCATAAATTTGAGTAATTGAAGCGAAATTACCGTCAGTTTCGAGGCAAATACGGCACTGAATTTGCTCGCCGGGGCCGGCTTCGAGATCGATCTCACTGGTGTCGGTCATTGGCGACGGCGCTATGAGCGGCGACGCGTCGGATTGGTCAGCCATTGAATTGAATTATACTAAAATCTCGAAAAACAAAAAGAGAGAGAGAGAGAGAGAGAAATCACGAAATCATTCGCAGAAAATTCATTCCGTCGAGGAAATTATAAAAACCCTAATTTTCAATTTTTTATAAAATAAAAATCGTTGAAATTTTTGATCTCTCGCTCCCAGCGAGAAAATTTCAACAGCAGTGACGGGTTTCTGGTGGCATGAGAGAGAGAGAGCGAAAAGGGGCAAAACAGGGTTCAGTTTGGACCGTGGAGAGATGGTATAATTTTTGAATTTACATTAATACCCCTAAATTTTCAGTATTTGAAAATATAATACAAAAATTATCCTCTTAATTATAATATTTATTTAAATCACAAAACAAATAACAATGTAAAATATAAATAAAAAAGTTTAAATAACACAAAAGAATTGGATTAATGGTTAGACAATCCGATGATTCGATGTTGTGGGTCGGCAGTTGCAAGGTGGTTGGAGATATGACGTTAACAATGGAAATAAAGGCCAAAAAATATTTTGTCATAACGTGTAGGGTATTTCAGTCATTTCAACAGAATAAGTTTACAAAAATAAAAACAACTTAAAATTAGGATATTATCATGCAAGTCCAAAATCCTCCTGCTTGCTAGACTACTGTACTGGAATTTAGTTCTCGGCGTCCGAGTCCTTGTGCTTGTAACTCACTAAATTTTTCGAACGACGGTGGCAATGGCGAAGACCAACGAAGCCAAGAAACTGAAACAAGTGACTACGAGCAAGAAGCCCAAGAAAAAGATCGTAAAAACAGAACCCAAATCGTTGAAAATACCCGAACAACCGCCCGCTTTTGCCAGTTCGTCGGAATCGGATTCCGAAACGGAGGCGGATAAGCTCACGGGCCTTCTCGAACCTTACACCAAAGACCAGCTTGTCAACCTTATTGCTTCCGCCGCCGTGAAAAGCTCAGCGCTGTACAATCATATTAGGGAGACAGCTGACCGGGATGTTTCTCAGAGGAAAATATTTGTCCACGGGCTCGGATGGGACACCACGCAGCATGATTTGGTGTCGGCTTTCGAATCGTGCGGCGATATCGAAGAGTGCAAGTTGGTGACCGATAAAGCAACCGGCAAGGCAAAAGGGTATGCTTTTATAGTTTTCAAAACGAGAAAATCCGCTGCAAAAGCGTTAAAGAATCCTCATAGGGATATCAAGAATCGAACAGCGTCGTGTCAGCTGGCGTCTGTGGGCCCCACCCTCCCGGCTAAAGATCAGGTGGTCGGGGAGAGGAAGATTTTTGTGAGTAACGTGCAGAAAGATGCTGATAGAGAGAAATTGAGGGCGTTTTTCGAGAGATTCGGAGAAATTGAGATGGGGCCAATGGGTTTCGATATAAACACCGGAAAATCAAGGGGTTTCGCCATTTTTATATACAAGGAAGTGGAGGGAGCAAAGAAAGCTTTAGAGGAACCATATAAAATATTTCAAGGAAATCAATTGCATTGCCAGAAAGCAGCAGAGGGGAAGAACAAGACCGCTAGTAGTATTAATAGCAATAATCAAAAGCAGACGGCGCAGTTGCAGCAGCAGCAAGGGCAGGAGCAGTTGCTTGCTGCTGTTGCGGCAGCGCAGAATTTGGCGTTGTTCGGGCAGCATCCGGGGCTGAATGCCGTGTACGGAGGGTTATTGGCGAATCCTGTTTTGATTAATGCATTGAATCAGGGTGTGGTGCCTGGTAGCCATGTAGGTGCACTGGCTGCTTCGTCAGTGCTCGGATCATATGGTGGTGTTGCTGGTCAGGGAATGCAGCAATATGTTTATCCGAATGTGCCGCATGGTGGGGGTCAGGGGGCTGATGACGAGTCATTTCCCGTTTATACATCATATATGTGGTATGGTTTACTTTTATTGTCTTTTCTTGACTTGTTATGTGGTCTTCATGTGTTTATTTTTGTGAATTTAAGGGTTTTTTTTTCTGGTTTCTGTTTTGATGTTTTTGAATATTTGTTGGTTTATTATATGTTTCTTTTGATTTAGATTGTTTTCATTTATAATTGAAGAATTTGATATTTGGTCTAGTTATGTTTTGACCTTCTGATTTTCATTATTTCTTTGTTTATGGATTGGTTTAGTGGTATATTGTTATCTCTTTACATCTTTCTACTTTTATCGAATGAGTTTAACTTACTTTGCGCATAGATACATATACATATATATGTATGTATATATCACCTTATTTCTAAAGATACTCTTTAGCTATAAGACTTATTCTTATACTGCTTAGAAGTTTCTTGTCTATTTTTATCAATATTTTCTATCAAGTTTCTTCATTTGAAGGATTCCTTGCTGGAACTAATTCAGTCTTTTTATCTCTTCTGCTTAGTTTTGTGAAGACATGGAAATTGTATTTATTCTTCTCAATGGTATATATCCTGACAATCAATATTGCTATTCTTCCATTAATTCATCAAAATTTTTCATTTTTTATTAATTTTCCTGATTGTAGAGGTTGCTCTCATGCAAGTTTTTCTCCTCATTCTTTTCATTCTGACATAAAAACCTGGCACACTTTGAATAAGTTTAAACCCTTCATTTGTTTTTCTGGGTAGAATTTAACCTGTAGGAAGACATTTACCATTGGATGGTTGTAATCCTGTCTCCATGATTTGGTCAATCGTTGTGTTTTCTAATTGTTTTGAGTCAACATGATCTGTGCAAGTTATCTTTCCTGTGATTTTATTAGGTCTTGATGTCTGATTTCAGATTTTGGAACTTTGAATTTTTAAAAATACTTTTGTAAATATTGTTTATCTGAGAGGCCAAATATAGTTCATGTTATTTTATTGTTGTTACATGCATGGGCTCTTATTTGCAGATGATTTGCAGCCGAGCCTGAGGAATAATATTAATGCATCTTTGGAAGTGTTCTTTTAGTAGTTTGTTCTAAGCGATACTTTGAAGTTTGTGAACTTTTCTAATGCTTCATGCTTTTGAACTTGGCCAAAGCTGGGCCAGAACTTGTTGGAATTTTCTTCTTCTTCTACTTCATCTTCTGCTTCCTTTTACTATATTTCTTTTTTTCTCTTTTTTCCTTCTACCAATTTGCTTTATTCTTGCTTCTTGGCTTTCATGTACCATATCTTGTAAGAATTGATGACTTTTGAATTTTCTTTTGCGAAAATTTTAATTTTGTAGTTATGGTCCAATTTGATTCCAATATTTTATTTTTCCTTTTCAAGAATTGAATATTGGACTTTGATTTTATATTTGTCACTTTTCTCTCTCTCTCTCTCTCTCTCTCTCTCTCTATATATATATATATATATATATATATAACTTGTGAATAGTTGATGGATTTACCACATTGTATTATCATTTATTTTTGAAACATTTTCACTATTATGTTTTTATTATTACTTCATTGATGTTTAGGACCTATTACTTTGCGATTTATGTTACATCTATCCTAGTTCTTGGAAGTGGGTTAATTTTAGGACTTTTTTATTTTTATTTCTACAATTTTTTTGAGTAAAAGTTATTTCAAGGGATTTATTTGTTGTATTTTGGTGCATGTGTAAATACTTGTTTTGCCATAATTTTAATGCATGTTATTGTCATTAGTGATTTGGACATAAAAACACTACAATAGTTTGTCTATTGATTGAGATACTGCATATAATCGAGGACAAACTTCTCACATAAAAGAAAACCAGAGGCTTACTTTTTCTTAAATCTCCATTAGTGTAATGTCATTGGTTACCTGAGCAAGGAAAAAGGAAATATGTCCATGGTCTAAAGATTAGATTGATTGGGTGTTAAATTGGTTTCTCAGATCTAAAATTGTTTAAAATCTCTGGAGCCAAGGTCAACCAGAAATCTTTTTAAGGGCTCATGAAGCTTTTGGTTTTAAGCAAGCCTTGAGCTTTCAAGTTATGAAATTTTGATGTACAGATCTGTCAGTAATTTTTCATTTCTTAGACTGCATTTGTCTGTTTGGTTGGGTGTGAAAACAAAGGTCAGCTAGTTAGAAATCGAGATTTAGTTGAGCTAACCACAATTTGTGGCTTCTTTTTCTTAAGGGTTTAAGTCTGGCTTGCATAGTTCTTCCTATTGTTAGAGACAACCCTTTTCTTGTTCTGTGCAACTGGATTATTCTAGGTACAGTTTTATTTTCTATGATATTTCTTCCTGCATAATTGAATTACACAGTGAAATTCAGCCCAACAAAGCCAGTTACAGGTTGGTATTATTATGCAAGTAAATTAAAAAAATAAAATAGCGACAAGTTTCCTCTACTTGCGTTCTCTATTTGATATAATGAACACAGATGTTCTGAATAAGGCATTGTTTCATTCCAATCTTTAATAGTCCATCTTTGTATTCAATAGGTTTCAGTTCTATGCATTTGCAGTCATTGTAGTCCGCCGATTAGGCATTTACCATTCATTACGTCGGACTTATTTGAGAGCAAAGTTTGTAGGAGTTTGATCTCTGCGGGAGCGAGATTATGTTATTATGGTATACAAATATGTCAGTATCTCTGTATTTTCAAGGGATGATAAAAATGTCAATTTCTGGTGGGTAGAAGAAAACCCATATCTGTTGGTGCCATGTCTCCTTCTTCTCTTGCTTTCTGTTCTCTACTTGCTGGCATAAAAATGAATGTTAACTCCCTACGAATAAGGGAAAAGGACAGAAAAAGAAGACAGGTATTGCACTCAATTGGCAGAAAGGTACGTTTTGGAGTGCTTTTCAATAAAGCACTTCCAAATAGATAAACATAATCTTTGGTGTGCTTTTCAACAAAGCACTTCCAAATAGATGAAATTGCTTTCCTGTATATTCTGTAGGGGTTTGTTCAAAATAGTGAAGATTAGTCTGGGAAACAGGGATTTGGAGTTTCTTCTTAGGATACTATTGGGAGTCCAATAAAAGAGCTTTCGAACTAAAGCACCCGGCCTTTCCTATTTTTCCAAATAAGGACACAATATGTCCACAGATGATAACTAAGTCCCTAATACAGATTAGTTTTTCCATTGATTTAATTTATTTTTTAATCATTAATTAATTTTATTTAATTAAATTAAATTTAAAACTTTTAATTTAGTTTATAATTTAACTCAAATCGTACCGTATTAACTTCTGTAAATGAATTTACTGGACCATACACATAAATCCAGATTATCGAGTTAGGAAACGACATTTCAAGAGTTCATAAATAAGCAACAATAATATATGATGGCATGTCATCAGTACTAATCCAAGATTAATAAGAAGCTAAATCTTAATCATCATCACATTTTCTCAGAAATTTAATCGTTGCCGCCCGCAGCTCGAAGTTCTACATTACTCTAAGAATCGTACGTGGGAAATGGAGATAATTAATACTTAAACACCCATTAATAATCCTACAGATTTGCCCTCCTCCTCGAACTAAAAATTATAAATAATAAAAAGGTTAGGACAACAAAAGTCTAAGAGATAATAGAAGCAAGTATTCCGGAGGAGGACGTCCCGGTGCCTTTTTCATTTCTTTCTACTTCACTTCTTCCTCTTCTTTGGCGGCTGAAGTGCTTCCTCATCTTCATCTTCCTCGTCATCTTCGTTGTCTACTTCGTCGACTTCATCCTCGTCCTCGTCTTCCTCCCCGCCATCGTCGTCCTCGTCCTCGTCGTCCTCATCGTCATTGTCGTCGTCCTCGTCCTCGTCACCGTCACCGTCTTCGCCCTCTCCTTCTTCATCGTCTTCCTCTTCACCATTCTCCTCCGGGGAACCACCACCTGCCCCATCTTCTGGACCCTTCTTTGTGTTGCCCTTCTTGTTGTTGGAGTTATTGCCTAAGTCACCTGGATCTTCAGATGACAACTCCTCTTCACCTTCGCCGTAATCACCATCACCATCGTCGTCATTGTCTCCCTCGGCGTCGGATTGCTTGCCCGCAAGGATTTCTGCATCCCCATTGACTCCGGGTTTCATAGTCGTCGGGGTCCCCAAGAGGTCCTGAAAACAAAATCGCCAAGCACGATCGGATAGCATATCAAGCAGAGTAATAACACAGACAACATCCTACAAAGACAATTCAAATAAAAATTAAAGATGAAGTAATCCATAAAAGAAAAAAAAACCTCAAATGTTAATCTATAAAGCATTTTTCCTACTAGCCCCAAGTCCAACTGATATAATTGTCAGAATATTTAATGAACATAATTATCGTTTGAAGTATATTTACATTCTTTAACAAATAAACAAAAGTTTTTAGACTTTGACCTTCTAACTTTAAAATGTTGACATTTTGCCCCTCAAATTTATAAGACTTTTTCCAGACTTTAGCCTATCTAGCTTTACCGCCACAGCACAAAAATTTCAATTACAATTACAACCCTACCCCTCCTCCCCCCCCAGGAATATAGATTGTTATTTGAACGGACGACAAGAGAATGTGTATGGTTCTAAAGTTGTTTGTTCTGCAATTTCAAAAGCACGATTATTCCCAGACCTTGGTGGCAGAGGAATTTGCTTCCACCACTCAGGGAAAAAGAAATATGCTTTTGCTTTTCCATAAGGTAAAGGACAGGCCAAAAGAAAACTTACTGTCAGAATATAATTTAAGAAGTGACACAACACAAAAGGAACAAGAAAAATACTGTGCATGTTTCTTAATTGATCAATTCCCTTTCCCCAGCTAATTGGGTAATATATTTACTTCTCTATTGATAATTTGATCAGCAAATATCTAAATTTGACAAAGGAGCTCAAATCCTGTACTTGAACAAAAGAAAATGATTTTCCTATCAATCTCATATTCCTATATATGAAAGCATTTCTATAAAAATCTTATGTTATATTCGTACGTTCAAATACGACACGCTAAAATGGATTCTCAACATCGAGAGTTACTCCCAAGTCATAACAACCAAATCATGAGATGCGACATCCATACATATTTTCGTGTGCATGACATAATTCTATTAGTTGGGTATACAAATTTAAGCCATAATTTAACCTAGTATGTTTTTTCAATAGTACCGACCAATGAGATCATTTCTATGACTCTGAAACAATTACTAACTTAAATGAATGTGAAAAATCTTTTATCAATGAATCAATGTATAACAAAGAAAGGAGACTTTTAACTGTTAGCTATACATAAGCTTCCGGCCCAATAGTCATCCACAGACGCTTTATTGCTATAATAATGCAACCCTAAGTACGAATTATTGTATAGTCTACAAGCGACACTTGTCTCAAGACGACCACAAGGGGGAAAAAAAGGCATTATCCAAAGGGAATATTCCTGAATTCCCATCATCTTGAGTACTTTCTAAAAAATAAAGAAATATTTTTGTTAAAGATTTTTATTTTTGAGTTCTGACTTTTTCTAATTAATATAACTAGACAAAAAGGATCTTTCAACTATTTCAAGTGGGGCCCGCCTTCCCTCAGAGCCCTAGAGCTTAGACGACCCTAAAAATAACGGTTAATTTTTTCTTTCAAGTATTGCCAGTTTCTGCCGAATACGGCGAAGGCCCACGTTAAATTAACACAGCACAAAACTAGTCAAATCAAAATAATTTTTTTTCCCTTCGTTCTTTTTACAAAATTTAAACTTAAATACTTTGAAATTTGTCATATAATTAAAAATAATTTTTTTTAAAAATTAATTATCACATAAATCTTTTGAGATTTTGAGAAAACAAAATTGACAGCTGAAAAGGGTGCACGTTAGCCACACGAACGATGGAATAATCCCGTGCAAGGTAGCAGAAGCCACAAAAAGAAAAACCATAAGAAATAGCAAAAGGAACATATCATCTGCGAAAAAGCAAGTAAGAAACATACAGAAAATACGGAGGAGCAACTAGAAGATCGAGGGTTTTGTTAGAACTGACCTGAGCTGTTAAAAGTAGAGTTTTGGCCAGAGAAGACACTAGCAAAGTCACGAGTGCCTCCGCGGCGCGCGTAAGCGAGCCGTTGTTAAACGTAGCTGTCACTGGACAGCGGCGACTCTCCATTCGCACGGGATAAAAGAATAAGCAAACAGTAAATCCTACAAAGATTATAAGTTGGTAGTCATTAGATCCGACTGTACGGCTCCTCAGCCGTTAGATCTGGTACAGTATTATAATCGCACTAAAATAATAATTAAAATTAAAAGTAATTTCTGGTAAATATCACAAGAAGACGACAAGAAACAACTTTAATTCGCCGGAGAAGAATTTTGAATTTGATTTTTTTTAATTAACTCAATAACAGGCATGAAGAAAACTGTTTTAGCAGAAAAATTCTGAAGCGAAATTCGGTGAGAAGAAGAACCTTTACGGGGAAAAAACCAAGAACAATAAGAGAATCGGAGTTCCGGAGTCGGAAAATGCCAATTATAAAGCTCAAGTTGACGAACAAAGTTAAAGTTCGACGAAATCGAACAAAAATTCGACGAAAACAGAGTAACAAAACAGACGAAGAAGGAAATCGGAGAGTGAAAGCGTACCGTAGACGGAGATCTGAGGCAAGAGAAACGAGATCTGAGGATTTGAAGCTCTAAAACCTGAGAAAAGAGGCAAAAGCAGCTGCGTTCATTCTGTACCGTCCGATCTTGATCGAAGAGACGCAGGGGCAGCGAAGAGATATAGAGAATAAAGTCTTATCGCGCAAGTGAGAACGAAAGCGAGTACTGGTGACTGACTGACTTCTGCCCGTAATTTTCCAGTCACAGGTTTCGGGCAGAGCGGGCAGCGTCCTGCCAATGTTAAAATGACTTGTGGGTTCTGGCTGCCCGGAGAGCAGGTAAAGGCAAGTGTGGGTTATTTTTGGTGATTATATTATTTTATTGTAGGAGTTTAATTCATGAGTATTTTTATATTTGGTTAATCTAACTACTTATATGGGTTTCACTAGGGTCACGCTAGCGAACTAACTAAACTAGACACCAAGTCCTGGGTAGAAAGTGTAGTTGAGTTTGTTTGGTTGTGCATTCAACCATTCCTAAGGGCCCATTTATTTTTTAAAATCCCATTTGTTTTAGATAACTAATATTAATATTAAAAAAAGAGTAAATAATTACTACCTTATTTAACCATCAAATTTACAAAAATTAGATTATTATTATTATTATTAGTTATTTTGATAATAAATAAATATATAGATTAATTGCAGATAAGAGAAGAGAAAAGAAGTACCTTGACAGTGACCCTCCAATTGGATCCATCTATAATCAATTCCAATGTGGGGGATGTGAGCTACTTTTGGCCATCCCACCCCCTTGTTGTTTCTAGACCTTGTGCTCATACGAGGACAATCACTAATTTCCAAAGTTTCCAATCGCATCCCTTGTAGTTCTCGCAGACCTACCAGACTGTCACAAAAGCAAATCTCCAGATCTTGCAGAGTGGTAAGGTAAGATGATTAATCCATTTTGGTAGACAAACCATATTTTCAATCACATAAAATGTTAAATAACGGAGGGTCCTAAGGCCGTGCCATTGACATTGGTCGAGGAAATCAAGTTGGTCACAGCGTCCAATAGTTAAATGCTCCAGAGATGATAGCTATGTTATGCACTGTGGCAGCTGAGAAATCAACCTTGGGCTCCCAGTAATTTCCATTTCCCAGCACGAAGTAGGGAAGGTAATTGATCCAACGGCGTAATCTTTCGGAAGTTACTACTAAAGGATATGCCAATTTTAGTTGGATTTGTGAAGGAAGACATGCAGCCAGAAAACATCGCACTCCCGAGATTACCAGATATATGTACTTCTTTCAGATTTGGGTGTGGTTTTAGTCCTCCTACCATCATTTCGTCACATTCCTCTTCATTCCCTAATAAATCCATGGACTCCAGATATTGCTTCTCTTCCAAGTTGGCTTCAGCCAGCTTAACATTTTTCTTCCTTCCCAATACTTTAATGCCTGGACTTCCTTTCAACTTGTTCAGCCCTTTTAATTCCTTCAACGCATCATTTATTTCTATCCCTTTCGCCCACTACAAACAATGGTAATGTTCGAAGGCCATTCAACTGCCCCAATCCATATGGCATTCTAGCCCAAGAATCACAGTCATCAATCATGCCCAATAATCAGTCCCTCTCGATTTCGTAATTTTTGAGAAATAATGCCCAATAAGTACAGTACTGTTTCAATTGGGAGGAAAGATGATCGTAGCTGAGCTCAAGTATTGGCATGATATCACCCTCTTTTTCAGCTATTTCTGACAATTCATCACCTCTTACACTCAACCAATCTTCTTCTTTATAGTTACCATAAAGCAAGCGCCCTGTGGTCCTTATGGCCAAGGGAACTCCAACACACTTTGCAACAATGTCCTTTCCAATCGCTACAAGTCTTGAATCTTTTGGTTCTAAAACTAGAAGATATTTCTTTCCATCAATTTGTTGACGAAGGCGCTCTTGTAAATGATCCATTTGAAATCCTTCAACTTCCATTTCAGGTGATGTTGATTTTAAAATTTTTTGCACAATTGTTTTGAGAGTAAAATCATCAGAGAGACACATATCCACATTCTGAGCTGAAAATTGGTTTTCACCTTCTCCACATTGTACAGAGATTGAATAAGTATGGTTTTTCCCACACCACCCATCCCGACAATGGAAATGACAGATACATTATGCTCTGTATTTGAATCCAACAGACGTGGAATGATTGCATTTTTATCATCTTCCCTGCCAATAACATCTTCTTCAAGTACAGAAGAATGTGTTTTCTCCCTTCCTGATCCATAATAATAAGAATTCACTCCTTTCTCTGTTGTATTGTGCTTCAAAAGGAGGAATTGCTTATCATTTTTAATACCCTCTCTCTAATAGCCTTAATTTTGTGACCCATCTTAAGACTATATGCAATTTGGTTAGATTTGGAGAAGAAGATGCATACCTCTTATTAGCAGGACTCATAATCTCTCTGAGCTTGAGTTGAGTGGAGAAATCATCCAGCAAATCGTCAGCATCATAAACTGCATCTCTGAGCCTTCGGAGCCAAATCGTCACCTCATGATTCTTCTTTTTATCGAACTGCTCCTCGGCATCGAGAAGAACGCCATTGATAGTCTCAACAGTTTCCTTCAACAACAACTACTGTACTAATCTTTTTCTGAGCTGCACAGAAACCATTACATTCAACTTCAGCTAAAGAATAGGCAACGCTAAGCATTCAGGAAATCCCAAAGTAGAAACCAAAGAAAGCCCAAATAATTATAAAAACAAATAAGCAACTTTACATGAAACATGCTTTCATGTCCAATCAATTTGATTCTTGTTGCATAAATTTTGTTGGCAACTTTTACATTTGCCAAATTACATAAATATATGTTATTATACAACTCGACTAATATTTAATTTTTTTTTATTTTTTATTAAATAAATATATAAAAAAAATTATAAATAATAATTTACGATAATTATAAAAATATTTTTCTAAAATTTATATGGAGTAATTAAACTGGGCTAGAACTTCTACAAGCCAGCCCAGCCACATTCTTGACAAAACTGGAGTAACCCATATCACTCAATGTTAAAAAGATGGGAAATTAAACCTAGTACTTGTCTTAACATAACCAGTTGTTTTCATACAATGTATGAAAATATATTAACAAATTAATACATGGTATTCTCAAAATTAATAAGAATTAATATTTAGCTCCAAACCAATATATATATATATATATATACAACACACACACACGTAATATATTACTATATTAATATTTTATATTATCAATATCAATAACAATTACTTAAAATTTTCAATTCGACCTCCCGTACCATTTATAATTATAGAATTTAAATAGTATTAAAGAGAAGTAATGCTTTAAAATTATAAACGTGTCTTTTATATTTATTTTTTAAATTAAATTATGGCGTCGTATTAAAATGTTATTGTACATATATTAAAATAATGTTTATAGTAAAGAATATATTGTATTCGACGTGGTTACAAAATAACATTATATATGGTTCTATATGTCTAATATTTGCTTGTAATAATTTATCTTGAAGATTGTTATAAAGGAGTTTTAGCAATTTTAGGTAGTATGACAACTTTACACCTAAGAAGATAAGTGATATATGTTTTTCATCCTTTCTACTTTTGCCAAACTTCAATCGTATAAATGGGTTTTGTATTCTTAACAAAAATTTAAAAATAAATAAATGACGGGCATTATTAAATATTTTTATATCTCATCGTTTTTTTTTAAAAAAGAAATTGATAATTATTGTTAATGTATATAACTAATTTTTTTTTATCACAATTATGTATAAAAAATGATCGATACCTTATTGATTTTACATAATTTTTTATAATAATTTCTCAATCATTAAATTCATACACTTTTAATAACTGAAATTTAATATAATATATTTATTAATTATGATATATTAATTACAAAAAATAAATTTAATTTCGACAATAAAAATATATTGATATAATGATTAAAAAAAAATATAAAATTAAAATACTTCTAATACTTTCTTAATTTATATATATATATTTTTGATTGATTTAAAATCTTCCACCATGACTCCAATAAGCAATTGTGATTACTAAGAGTTGATACTCACTGTTGATCTACAGTATTCATAGTCATTTTTTAAAAATAATAATTATCTATGCAAGACAAAATTCTCTTATAATTTTATTTGTAAAAATATAAATTAGTAATTAAGTAATAATAAAAAAATCAATACATTAACGAGTCAAAGAGGATGGTACATAACGCAGAAGATGACTGAAAGAATTGGCCAATCATTCAAATTAAAAATAAAAGAAGAAGACTGATTGCCATTGATCGCCATTGCCATTTGCCTAATATTCATATTCATATTACATGTGTACATCGAAATTGGGTATGGACCAGAAAAAGTGATTATCAGAACCCAGCCCTTTGCCACTAGTCTCTGCATTCTCAATGCAATATGACTTTTACTACTTCAATACGTTTATTTTATTTCTGTCGTTTCTGATTATCAAAAGCTTTTGTCTTCCTAATCGTTTTAGACTAATCTTTCTTTAAAGACAGTGTGAACGAGTGTTTGATTGCTTGACGTCTTGCATTGATACCATTGATTTGATATAATTCCTTTGCTGGAGTCGTCAAAAATTTGTGACGATGACACTTGGCCATTGCTAGTGGCAATCAACTTTAAATTGCACTCAACATACATAAGTTGCAAAGAAAAGAAAAGCAAGCATTTGCGTGACGTTTCCTTTGAGAATTTATGTCAATCTTTTCATTGAATTTGAATCAAATACCTACAATAAAAGAAAGAGAGAATCTGAGAAGGAAAATCACTAACGGAATCCACCAATCATTTCCAAGGCAATGCCGCCGCACCCACCATTACATTTTCTATCCTTCTCATGCATCATTCCCAAATTTCTATTATTATTTTATGAAAAGAGATTACAGATTTGTTGGAATCTCGAGGAGGCCAACATATTCCTCAGAGATATGAACAAAAGCAAAAGTAAGTTTCTATTATTTTAAAATAATTAGGGAAAAAAAAAGATTGTTTTATTTGTACAATGTTAATATAATATGCAATATCATTTGCACTAACCAATATTGATAAGATTGTTTAATGACTGGTATAAACATTTCTAATGTCTTCCAGCTTTATCTCCCACATACATCACTTGGTTCCATGCATGCTTGCTTGCTTACTAACACCACCTCCTCCTTCTTCTTCTTTCCAATGGATTTTATTTTAAACTACTTGTCGTTAAAATTTTAATCTAAACATGCTATGAATTAGATATTGAAATCCTCTTTTATTTTTTTTTAATTTTTAAATTTTAAATAAATATTAATAAGTGATATAATGAATAATAAATAGTTTAGATAACGTCTTTATAAAAATAATAAATTAATTTTATATTTATAATATAAAAAAAAAGAGATAATGCAAATTTATGGATTAAGAATTTGTTTATAAAAATAAGGTAAGAATATATATTTTATAATTTACGTTCAATTAATCCATAATTATTATTAAAAAAAATTGAAGCATGCAACTACTTGATGAGTTGGATATGAAGAGTCAATTTCAAAATAAAGTTTTTAGTTGGGTGTTAGTGTTAGGCATGATAACTAAACTTTTTAAAATAATTTTTTTTAAAATTATTAATCTTTGCGTGTGGACTGCCCCTGTTCTCTCCAATGGATTAATTAGCTAGCACAGCTTCTGCTTTTGGCTTATAAATGACTTGTAAGGACAAGAAGGAGTTTGATTGATTGATTCATATATATATAAGTTCTTACATGCACTATTAAACCCAACATCATAACCCTTTCATGCTTGTGTAGAAAGTACTTTTAGGAGAAGTGCCCCCTCAAACCCATGACTATAACTCTTCATGTTAGTGTAGAAGTACTTTTAGGAGAAGTACTTTTCGGAAATGCACGTGGAAAGCAATTCCATACTACTATTACAACTTTTCATTATACTCTATAACAAATAAAAATATAATAATAATAATTATTATTATAAATTAATTTTAAATATTTTATATTAAATTAATAAAAAAAAGTTATGTAACGAGAAAAATCGATAGTATTTAAAAAATAATTTTAAATTAAATCTTGTACGATGACGTGGTGTGATATGGGTATGATCACATGATTATTACATTGCTAAGCATTTGAGGATGGTACCAATTATAACAAAAAAGAAAAAAAAATTAATGAAGAATCCAATTTCACAATGTCTTGGAGATGGAATCAATTTGACATTTGTTTCCATAGAATATGCAATCTAGTTGTCCAAAGATAGAATAAGAAAATGGCATCTTCAAGAAACTTCAAATGGAAAAATAGAAACTAAACATTCACTCCATCTTTGCAATTTGCATTACCATAAATTTAAAAAAGATAAAAATTCGTTAAAAATTCGGGAATATTTGTTATTAATTTGATAAATTTAAATATTTATTTAAATTAATACGATAATAAAATATTATAAATTTGATGTGATTTATCGTTAAATTTTTATAGCGGATGTAAGTTTGGATTTTTTTTTATTATTATAAATAGATGAAGTTTGGACTTATTTATAAGAATTTGAAAACTAAGGCACCATTGGAGTAATAAATGAATTTACAAAATTAGTGTAAAAATTAAAACGGAAGAATTATTTTATTTTATTTTTATTTTAAAAAATAAACTCAACCGATACGCGCGTGACTGACACACCATTCCTGCAGCAACTCCCACCATTTTTCTGCACGCGCTTGGCTGGCACTCACCCTTTGGAAAATCCTAATAAGCCTCTTCATCCGCCGGCCGTTGAACGGCGTCTTGGGCACACCCAAGGTGGTGCGCGAGTTAAGAGGACATGTAGAAGGAGGTATAATCTTAATCTATCCGCTACGCTATCCGGTACGCACATTCGGTAGATAGTGGAAAGCTGACAAGAGACAATAAGAGTAAACACTGTTCCGGATTATAACATCTAGATCCCTAATTGTTACATATTTACAAAAAAAAGGTATAATGTTTCTATTTCTAACACTAAGTGTTAGATTGCATTCTCCAATGTTACAAGCATAATATTACAAATTTTTATGATAATATTGGATGAATGAGATTATAAAAATAATAAAATTAAAAAGAATAAACAACGTGAATTGTACGATAATCATCTGACCTTGCAATACTAATTTGTATTTTATAGTTTGAATTGAAAGGTTTTTTGATCCTCTAGGATTAAGAATACATATTTTTGATGATTAAAATTGGACATTTAAGAATAATTGTGCTGCTTTAATGTAAAATTAGGTATGTATTTGTTATGAATAATTAAAGTATACTTTTATTTATGATAAATACAAATTCAGGGACCTAATTATTATTATTGTTATACAATGTTATGTAATAATAATAAAATAAACAAATGCATAATCTTTGACTCTCTGTAGCTGACGATAAACACGAAAATATTTTATTAATTTTATAACATTAAAAATTATACAATTTTTATTGATACCCACAAAAAATGTTAAACAACGAAACCAGCTTATTAAATAATCCGGAATTGTTTGAGGGTCCTTTTTAAGCTGTCGTGTTGTTCGTTAGATTCTTCTTAGAAATGACGGGACTTACAACTAATCGGTGCTTTGCCAGAAGTTGTAGTGGGAAGAGAAGAACAAGAAGAAGAGTTGCAGCTTCTGTTGGCGTTTTGATAACTGGGAGTTGTACTTTTGGGTGCTGGTTGTAGTTGCTACAGGGGGTGCCGAAGATTTTAGCGGGAAAATTAACTCTCATGCATGTCAGTTTGAATTAAAAAGGTTTGGTTTTTGTTGCTGTTGCTGTTGCTGTTTTAATTTCTTTTTGGGTCTGTTTGGTTGGTGAACAAGGAAAGGACACCAAAGGAAAGTTTGCGTTTTTTCTTGGGCAAAGTGTATGTTTTTTCGCTGTGCTTTTTTTAGATAGCAAAAGGGTTTGTTGTGTTTTTGTTCGTGTTTGTGATTTGGCTTTTTGATGTGTAACGTTTTGAGTTTGGTTCAGAAGTTAAAAGCTTTTGCTCTATTACTTGTGCCGAGTTGTAAAAATGATGGAATTTAAATAGCTTGAAAGTATAAATTGGGTAATTTCATTTCAATTAACAGATAAGTTTTTACTTCTCACTCTCTTTCTGTTAAGCTGAAAATTTAAATCCAGTTTCTTTTCAGTTTATAGATTGTTCTGAATGAAAACGTTGACATGTGTGTAATTTAGTCTGATGGAATCTATTATGAATGGTAATTGTTAAGAGATTTTGAGTTGGTTTTTGGAGTTGTTTGGTTTTGGCTTAAGCAGTCGGAAATCGGCCGTGGATTGGTTGGATTCATTTACTTTTTGGCTTCTGGAAATTGAAATTCTCGTTTGCAGAAAGTGATTTTCGCTCTCTTTTTTATGGAGCTTTATTTAAAAGCATACATGTTGAAGAGATGTTTTGCATTCTATGCAATTTTGATTTTAGTCAACCTTCTGAGTTGGCAATTACGGGAGTTCTACCATTAATTTGATTTTCACTTATTCTTGTTCAAACCCGTTCGTCCCTAGCTCCCTTCATTTATATTTTCTTTGTTCATGTCAACTATTGAACATGTACCCTTAGCATTCGTCAGCTTGTTAGGTTGCTGCTGATTATCACTATCATATGTATGAGCTATTGCCGACTTTGTTGATTCGATGTATCTTCATCTACAACTAGATGAAACTTAGCTACTGTATCTGAATTTTGTTGACTTTTCATTTCATAGCACAGCGCAGCTTAGTTGACCTGGGGAATTATTTAAAAATTTTATTTTTGGGAAAATCTTTTGATCTGTTCCCATTGAAAGATTTTCTAAGAGGATAAAGAATTTGAGTTGTGAATAGGTCCACCATTAGCACATAAATGAGGACAATTTGACAGCAAACTTCAATAATGGAATGACTTGGTAGTGTTGACGAGATATTAAAAAATGAAACAAAAAGAACGTAATGAGTATTGTTTAAACTTTTCTCACACTTGGCTACAAATTGAGTGTTCTGAACAACTGCATTAGTTCCACATTGCTTCTAGCTTGTTAAGTGCTCTTTAGTTCAAATTTTAGCAACTTAATTGGTTTGTAGAAGTTACAAAAGTAAATATTCATTCTTTATTTATTGAAGTTTGTGTATACAATGCTGTCTCAGGCTATTAGAATTCAAGGGACATGATAAAATTACGACATAGCTTTGTGAAAGATCTCTATATAAAAGTCTAGTGGTATCATTTCATTTAGTTTCTTGGACATATCAAGCGTTCTGAAAATTTTCATGAAGTTTGCTACAAATCTGCCGTTTAATGTTTCATGTTTTTCATTTGAGTTCTGAGAAGTGTTTGTTTGAATTTAATATGCTGTTTATATTAGTATCCACTGTTTTATCTTAATGTTTATATTGTGTTCTGTATTTATGCCAAAATCTTATTGAGCTTCACTTGTTATCAGTTTAAAGAGCATGAATTCTCCATCCACCCAGTTTGTTACACCAAGAAGATTGGGCATTTATGAGCCCATACACCAGATTAGTCTGTGGGCAGAAAACTTTAAGAGTAATGGTAATCCTAGTGCATCAGCATCTACAATTGTGGAGGTTGATGCAAAACTTGATGATCAGGTGCAAAGTTTGACAATTATATTCTTTGTCTGAAAGTTGAAAAAGCATTTCCAAGCTGAAATATATTTTTCATCTAACTTTCTAGTCGGAGGATACTTCACATGGAACACTAGGAACATCTAACAACTATGAACAAGAAGCAAGTAAACCACTTGATAAGGTAGGTTTGATTGTGTAACTGATCATGGATTTCTTATTTTATTTCAATTCATTTAATATTTTACTTTAATTTTCTTCATCCTTGTTACCAATATATGCAGATACAAAGACGTCTTGCACAAAACCGTGAGGCTGCACGTAAAAGCCGTTTACGGAAAAAGGCAAGAAAGAGTCTGCTTTGACACATCTGCTGCTATATTCAACTTGTGATTTTCAATTCTTATTTCTCTTTTTTGCTTTGCAGGCCTATGTTCAGCAGCTAGAAACAAGTAGATTAAAGCTACTTCAGTTGGAGCAGGAGCTTGAGCGAGCTAGACAACAGGTGCGGAGAAGAGTAGCTATGTTTATTTTGTCTTTTTCTATATGATTCAAAAGACCTCCTCCATTTTCCTTTCTATATCCTATTAAAATTGTTTGCATATTTATAATGGTGAATGCTCCACTGCAGGGTCTGTATTTAGGTGGTGGAGTGGAGGGTGTTCATATGGGGTTCTCCAGAACAGTAAACTCAGGTTTGTTTTTCAAACTGCGCATCTATCATGGTCAACATAGATGTTTTTGCCTGTCAACTGCTGCATTTATAATTGTTGATTTTGATGCCCTCACTCACAAATGTTGCTCTGCCTTATAATTCTGCCATATTGAAGTTTAGTGTTAATTATTCCTGACAACACACCTGGAAGCATTTGACAGTTATTACTATCTGCCATTTGATATCATCTTGAGTTCTAGATAGTTCTTTACTTTCCAAAAGTCAGATAAATTCTTGTTGCTCTTGCTAAAATTAGGAACGATTCTTGCTTGAGTGACTTTTCTGACCTTCAATCTGTGCCATTAATACTTAAATATTTTAGTTTTAAAATTATGTACTTGTTGCAACATGAAAAACTGCCTGACAATTGAAGTGATTTGTAGCCATAGATTAAATGCCACAATAGCAATTTATTTTTGTTTTTAGTTTGTCTGAAGTTTAGAAAGCACTTTTCGTGGGAATGTGCTAATGAATATGATCAAAATGTATCCATAATATTTTGATGATACTTGCTTATTGCTACCTTTGACTGTGTATTCTTCTTCTTTTATTTATTTTTATGTAAATCTTGTTCTGTTCAAAATTTGACTCCGGATGTCCAGATGTTCGTATTATACTAATTTACTGCAGTATTTAAAATTTCATGACGTCATTTTCAATTGCTTGTAAAGACTTGTACACAAGAAAAATTACTCTCTTCGTGCACTGAAGTCAGTATAATGCTGACCGTAAATCAAATTTCTGGAATTTTAATGTAGAAAAGTGTGACATTACCATGAATTTGTCGATATGATCTTAAATTTTGTGTGTAATTTCTGATGCACTGGAGTTCTTCTTTGCACTTTCTTCCAGCTGCACTTGTTGCTTATAGTGCATTGTTCTTTTATGTTTTTGCATTCACTGTACGGCCATCACTGAGGTTTGTGCAGGTATTGCCACATTTGAGATGGAGTATGGGCACTGGGTAGAAGAGCAAAATCGACAAATTTCTGAATTGAGGATCGCTTTGCAGGCCCATATAAGTGACATCGAGCTTCGGATACTTGTAGATAGCTGCATGAGCCACTATTTTGAACTTTTCCGATTGAAAACAACTGCTGCAAAAGCTGATGTCTTCTATGTAATGTCTGGGATGTGGAAAACAGCAACTGAACGGTTGTTCTTCTGGATAGGAGGATTTCAACCTTCAGAGCTTATTAAGGTGACACATACTTCATTTTTCTTTTGTAAGTGAAAAGTTATGTCTTATTTAGTGCATAGGGCAGTTAATGGTTCATTTGTGGTAGAAGCAGTAGGGTCTCAAAGTGCTGGGCTGAATTCTAAAGCTTGGCTTGGTTTTCATGCCTAATTATCAAAAAAACAGCTGTATTTATTAGGCATTTTAAGTTTTGTAAATGTAATTATTTAGTTTATAAACACATACACAACCAACTCCCTATCATCTATTTTTTTTAATGCTTTCATAATTATGTGATATGTTTCGTGTGTGATTATTCCATTTAGTGTTTCCCAATCTCATGTAATTATACGGTTGTCTTGGTTTGACCTAGGTTGGCCATGGTCTTTTACTTCCATGCTTATTTGAAAGGAATTAGCTTTGTATATTTCTTAGCGATATCACAGACTCTATGCTTATTCAAAAGGAATTAATTTTGTATGTTTCTTAGCAAAATCACTGTCCATGTTCCTTTGTCATATAGGGAATACCCCTTATTCACAATTTTATGTTGATTACAGGTTCTTGTTCCTCAGCTGGACCTGTTGACTGACCAACAAGTTTTGGATGTTTGCAACCTAGGACAATCGTGTCAGCAAGCAGAAGATGCTCTTTCACAAGGCATGGAGAAGCTGCGGCTAACACTTGCTGAGACTGTGGCTGCTCAGCTGGGAGAAGGAAGTTGCATCCCACAGATGAGTACAGCAATGGAGCGGTTGGATGCTCTAGTCAGCTTTGTGAACCAGGTGAGACTGCATTTTCTACTGTTATGTCCTCTTTGCATTTCAAATTCCGAGTTCTTACTTGTGAACATAGCAGATTCTTGTATTCATTCTCTTCACATTTCTCTTTTGTTCTCTGTTCTATATTCTTAATTATGAATTAGTTGTTTGTTACTAATCTTTGGTATTAGGTTTGAGTCTTAAGATTCCCTGTTTATTGGTAGTTGTACCTCAGTTTGATTACCATATACTCAACATGTTTAATCTGTCTAAACAGGCCGACCATCTTCGTCAGGAAACTTTGCAGCAGATGTCTCGTATCCTTACAACTCGTCAGGCAGCACGAGGTTTACTTGTCTTGGGGGAGTACTTCCAACGACTCAGAGCTCTTAGTGTAATTTGGGCTACTCGTCCCTGTGAACCCACTTAGCCTTACAGCTATAACAGAGTCTCCACGAGATCACTACCACAATGTTTCCGCATTCAGAGGCGAGGCACATCTACATAATGTTGTTACAAACATGATTTGCCATCACTCAAGCTGCTGGCATTTTTGAAGCAGCCTCAAGCATTCTGAGAAATTGTAAATACCAATAGCCTTTTATGAAAAAAGTTTGTAATTACATCAATTTTCAATGCATGTTGTTCATTGTTTCATCTTGCAATGAATATCGTGAGGTTTAAACTCTTGTGCATTTACAGATGGAACTTTGTCGTTTAAATTTTTTACAGTGTGTTGTTCATGTTCTGTATGTTTGGTCTATAAACCGTGTATGTAGACCTGATATAGTGTTCTGGTTCTAGCACGAACAGGGATACTTGTGCCGGGAGAAAAAAAAACACAGAGAGAAATTTAATAAAGTTTTAATCTTCTTGTGGAAATCTTGCTTGGTCCCCCATATATGATTGTTAGTTTGCTGAAGTTCATTATTTTTCGGGGGTTGGGGAAAAGATTCTGGGAATTTTATGAGAAGTGCTTCCGTTGTCTAAAAGTGATTTCAAAAGCACTTTTCCCCTTTTAATCTGCCATTTTTCTTTTACTAACTGAATCAAATGGCATTCACAAAAATATAATGAGTTATTTCGTTCTGAATGTTTTGCTGAAACTAGTTGATTTTTACGCCTGTCGGGAGCGCAGATGTCGGGATTTCGGTGGTTTGTAATTTGAGTTCAAGAAATTTGTCATGCACGAATACTTAGAAGTGCTTCTTAACATATTGTCTATTGTGCTTGTTATAGAGAGCCCATTTGAAGTGCTTTTTTGAATAAACAATGATTTTTATTTTATTTTTCACAAAAGTACTTGAGAGTATTGCTGACCCTCAAAAGCAACTTCACATAAATGCGTTGAATATCACGGGTAGATACTAAAAGCGCTTCGTCGTTTATTTTTCAATCATGCATGATCAAAGAAGCAGAAATCAAACATTGTTATTTGGCCAGCAAGAAAGAGAACAAATAATACATCTTGTTTCATCATGTTAAACTATCAGTTGAAATTTGCAGAATTTTTTCTTCGATATTATTGAAAACAGGATTAATTCTCTATTGAGTTTGATATCCAGATGATTCAAAACGTTACATAATTTTTCCCAGCTTGTAACAGATTAATCCTCACAACTTTGACAAGGAATAGTCCAAAGCATCAACAAGAAAATCTGCATGCACCGAAGAAAAGAGGCGTGATTATTACGAATAACATTTTAAGGTTGAAAATTTTAATCAAAATAAGAAAAATCTGCTTGATGAGATGTAAAAGGTACCTGCATCATCTTTGGTAAAACACATTGGTGGCTTAATCCTGAAAACATTTCCATGTAGTCCTCCTTTCCCAACAAGAACACCGAGCTCTTCAATCAGAAATCAATCTACAGTTAGTATCAGCAAGAAATTTGAAAGAGTGTGATTCATAATTTAGAGCTACTTAGTCTCCTTTTTCGAGGTTGGAAGAGAGCAGTCTATACCCCTAAGCTTCTCAAACAAGAATGCAGTTTCTGCCTTGGCAGGTGTCTTCTCTTTACGGTCAGTCACAAATTCCATCCCCACCATTAGGCCCCTGCCTCTCACATCTCCGATAACTGAAACAAGATTAAGAATGAGAACAGATTATAAAATGCCTTAACTCTGAAGATTTGACTGAATTTGTTAAACTTAATCTAGAGGTGAAACAGTCATTTACAGAAAAGCAGAGCTGAAAGTAAATATTGGAGTGAAATAGACATCCAATCAAGAAAAGAACAAAAGAAGACATCAAAGCTGCTAGTTCAAGAGCAATTACCGTTGTGTTTTTCTTGCAGTGTTTTCAAGCGTCCAATCAAGTGGGAACCAACATCAGCACAATGCGCTTGACGCTTCTCATTATCAAGGACCCTGAGAACTGCAAGTCCACCGGCAGAACATACCGGGTTTCCACCAAAAGTGTTAAAATGGATCTTCTGAGCCATTACACTTGCTATTTCTGGTGTTGTCACTACAGCTCCCAATGGCAGACCATTGCCAATGCCCTGACAATTTTTTTTAGAGAAATGTTAAAAGAAGTGATTGGACAAGGACGGTGAAAAAAAAACAAAAATGTCCTTTAAAACAAATGATTTACAATTATACAAATATTTCTATAATTACAGGAGAAAAGACTACTAAAGATTATCTCAATACCTTTGCCATGGTAACAATGTCAGGAATCACCCCTTGTGTTTCAAAGCCCCAGTAATGACTTCCAGTGCGACCAAATCCAGTTTGCACTTCGTCAGCAATGCAGACACCTCCAGCCTTGCGTACATTGTCATAAACCAGCTTTAAGTATCCAGGGGCTAGTTCAACTGCTCCCCCAGCTCCCTGTAGTCAGTCAAAATTTAGAGAAAACAAAAATTGGAATTTCTAGAGACCAATTCAGGGTTTCAGTAAATGCTGAATTTACATTTCTTTGGAGACAGTTGTAACACCAACCTGGATGGTTTCGGCAATGAAACCAGCAACTTTTCCTGAAGATCCAAAATCAATGTGATCTTGCAGGTCTTTGGCATATCGGGCAGCATCAGAGCCAAAGACTCCATGGTATGGATCTGGATTTACAACATGATGAATTTCGCCCTGCAAAGAGCCTCAATCATTGTGAACATAGTTCAAATGATTTGCAAGTCTTGTCAAATACCTTTCTCATTTACCCGAGCTAAATGTGTTTCCTCTGAACATATAGATAATAGACAAACCTGTGGAATTGGATACTTCCATGTGTTTAGAGCTGTCAATCCAATGGCATTGGAACTTCCACCATGATAGGCATTTCTCAAGGCAACCATGCCAAGGTTACCGCTGTAAAGCCTGGCCATTAGCATTGCTAGCTCATTTGCTTCTGTCCCAGAATTGACAAAATACACAACCTGCATTACCAAATGAGTCGGAGGAAGTTTATAGTGCCATTTTCAATTTTGTTCATGGGGGAATTTACTCTTATGGACTACAACATTTCTAGAAGCATCTATATATCAATTATTAGACGAGCATTTATTTGTCAGAAGACTTGTTCAATATGTAAAGATAGAAATTTTAAGACATGTAAGTGGGTTTAAATTACAGTGAAAGACACATCACACTACGTTAACCAATGTAAATCAGCAATTGCATAGATCTTTCAACAAAATTCATATAACAGAATGAATTGCGTCAAGTGCTAGATCAGGAGATCAAACCTTTAGGTTTCCAGGCATTTTTGATGCCAATGCCTCGGCAAAATCAGCTATTGCGTGGTGCAAGTATACAGTTGTTGCATGCTGAAGAAGCTTGCTTTGCTCCAATGTAGCATTCAGAACATCAGGATGGCAATGCCCACAAGACACAGTAACTATTCCCGCAAATGCATCTAGATATCGTCTCCCATTCTCATCAAACAAATATTGCATCTTTCCTTCGACAATATTAAGCTGCATGCCAAAATAAAACAGTTTTATCAGTCTAATTATGCAACTTTCTCGGTTTGCAATTGCAAAAGTCTGTGCTTTACGATATAATATTTCCGATCTAAGCCCAGAAGTCCAAAATTTTCAGAAATTAAAGAAATACAAATTGATCAACAACAAGATTGATTTCCCTTCCTAATCTTTAGCTGGAAAATCACGTATTGAAGTCATTACACCAACTGGTTCCATAAAGAAAAGGATAACTACATACTATATCGAAAACCAATATTTATATATAACCTTCATTTACAAGCATTTAAGCTCAATAATCACTGAGAAATTATTGATAGCACAACTTATAAACCAAATAAATCCATTAAATAAAGAAAAAGGCATATTGGTTAAGAATATTATTGCTTAAAATAAGATGAAATCTTTAACACTTTTTTTCACAGCGACAAGAACCAAGGGAATAACTTATATCCAGTTTCCTGAATAAACCAGAAGAAGAAGAAGAGGAAGAAGAAAGAGCTTACGGGCTTTTGGTAATAATAGAAAAGTGAAGGACCCAGAAATTTCTTTCGTTTTTGAAGAACTTCATCGGCGGAGGGACCCGTGTACGGCTTGGGTTCAAAATCAAACGGCGGAAGCTGCGGCTGAGCAACCTCAGCAGAAGCAGCAGAACCGGGAACGGTAGAAAAAGAACTGCGAGGAAAGTTCCTGGCTTTGGCTTCCTTTACGGTTCTCTTCAAGATTTGTCTCTGCAAAAACGCCATAGACGAGGAGATAACAACAGCTTTTTCTTTTTTTGAGAGAAAATTTTGATGTTACAGCATCAAAGTGCAGCTGCTAACTCTACCCTTGTCTGCGTGTGATTTCTTTAATAATTTATTTAAAATTTGGCGTCCGTTACCGGAAAGATTCCTCGTGGAAGCCGCGCAATTCACCGTCTCTTCAACAAATGGATAGCTACAATACAGCCAGGTGTATCGCACAGTCTATGAGTATTCTGTTGCACTCAGAACATATCACAAGAGCATTAATATAAATAATATAATAAAATTATTTAATAGATAAAAAATATTTATTTATTAATTATAAATTAAAAAAATTAAAAATAAATTATATTTTTGACATTTTTTATTATGTTATTATTAAATGAGTCTCTTATTTTTTATTATTGAGAGTACAATTGTTTGTATTATTATGATAAGGTAATATTATTTAAGATTTATTTTATAAAAATATAATAAATATTATTTATAAAATTAAAAATAAAAATAATAATATGATCACCAAAGACTACTGAATTGAAGCTGTGAATGATTCATTGTATTTGGAGAAATTATTGGGATAATGTATTCTTCTCGGCCCTACCAAATATGGCCCAAACTCCACTAATGATATTACTATCTGATTGGATTACAATTACAAGTGGACTGACTCTTTGTAAGCATATGGATGGACAAATTATCTGAAACTGATAATAATTACCATGTTTCTTATAATAAATTTAGGATGAATGAAATCATGCCAAGAACAGGAAAGAAAGAAGAGTAATGTTGCCATGGTTTTCGAGGAACATAAACATTGAATGGAGGATGCCTTTACTTCCAACAGAAAGCATCCTGCAAGAGTAATGTGGGGATTATTTGAATGAAAGAATAGTGACCATGACATGTAGATTGCTACTTAAGAACTCAAACAAGTGTAATTAACATGCAAGACAAGTTGATGGCAGAAAAGATAGATAGTGGGCATGAAATGAATAGTGACTTTGGAGTGCACTTTGATGCCAATGTTTCATACTCTGCCATGTTATCACTTTATACTACAATTCTGATATCAATATGTAACAGGTATGGCAGCCAGTTCCTACGACGTTGGGAAACCAAGGCAAAAGCATTCAGAATTTAGTCACAAAAATGTATGACAGAAGTACAAAACCTGTGGAGGAAAACATAAGCATGCACACTTTATGAAAGTGATACAAAGAAGCAAGAAGAAAGCTCTGATTCTATTTAACCATGATCTTATTTGTATCTCCAACATTCGATAAAAACAACAACATTGTGATAGATGTCATGGAAATGAGATTTGGTGCATTCATCATTGAGGTCATAGGCAGAAATCTGTGAGTGACATCAAAAGCGAAGTCTCTACCGGCAACATATGTTTTTAAGGTTTGCTTATGGGTGGTCTAATTTAAGGATATTTCATTGGGTACAAATATGTATTTCACGATAATGTCACCCATCTGTTATAACAATCCAGTGACGAAGAAATGAAGTGCCATCTCCCAGGTATGGAGTCCAGCAGAAGGATAGTTACAGCCATTCTCATGGCTGTAAGAACACCAGCATGCTTGTTGAACAAGACTCCCAATGATGCCTAAACGGCAGAATTCCAACAGAAAGTCATGAAAGTAGGCGCCCAGAGCATTTTATATCTCATTAAGTAATGAAAGAAGAACCTCTTGATAGTAATCACCCACATGAAATTCTGTACAATAGACAGTTGAATTTGTGATCAAATCCAACAACCCATCAGCAAGGACACAGGAGTGTTGGAATTCATGATGAGAGTCTGCAAGTAGCAATTTTCCGCTACAACAGTATCACGTAGCCTACCAATAGTCACGGCATGAACAGGGCCCATTCTTGACATGGTGAAACGGAGTTGCATCTCTGACGATGCTCTCTCTGCCCACAATCTTTGAGATAAAAATTTAGTGGCAGAATGGCAATCATTGCAAACTCGGTGTTTCTTCATAAAACTTGGTGGTTCTTCGTGACCTAGCAGAAACATAAACATTATAGGATGGCAGGGTAGAGTGAACAATAACAGAGACATCACCAATTTTCAATCCAAGTCTCTTAAGTAATAGGATGTTGCGCGTGCATGAAAACAGAGGAATTAGAGCTGCCACACGCAAATGCATTTCAATAATAAAAGGGCTTTACTCTTCATCCCTCGCAATTACAAATCAAACCAAAACTTTTCAATTTCTTCCAAAATAATTTATTCCGGTATTATCTTTTAATACTTGGGAGAGAATTACGTAATTTTATTTTGAAAAATAAATCAAATGATATTTTCATTCCCATACATACATCATTGTAATTAAAAAAAATTAATTAAACTATTAAATTTTACAATCATATTTTCTTAAACAGACACACATACATACACATATATATTTAAAAAAAATTTAAAAATTAATATATTATGTATATACATTCACACATTTTTTGTTTTTAAATTATATCAAAATTAAAACTGTAATTTTAAAACTCTTAAATATTTGAAACGTCTAATCGGAGCAATTAATCTATTTATTGATGCACAATTATATATTATTAATGAATTAGATATTATCATGAATTATTCCTATTTACTTTATATTCTTACCAACTTGAGATACATCGATATATAGAAAGCATAGTTAATTAATTAATTAATACGAGGTTAATTATAGAGATTTTATGGGTTAAATAAGAAATCAAATTAACAAAGAAGTAAAAATAAAAGGTAATTAATTATTCACTTTAATGAGTAAAGAAAGTGTCAATAACATTTAGATCCCTGTACTTTTATATTTATAAACATAATCACATGTATCTATTTACATCTAATACATCTTTACGGTTTTAACCATAAATTTAATAATACCATAGAGTATTTCAGTAATTTAAAAGGAGTCAGGGACTTATTTGATATAAATTAAAAATAATTAGGGACTCTTAAGTTATTGCAACCGAGTTAGCAGCGGAATTAATTAGCTTTCAGAAACGTTTCCTGAAAATAAAACAAAATCAAGAACAAAGGCAGACCGTTTTCAACTCGGAAAAGGAAACCAAAGATTCAGAATCTTTAATTTCCTTCATAAAAACACAGACTTATTCTTCCTTCCTAGAATTACTTTAAAATCCTGAAGATCTACAAATTCTTGGATTACTTCTTCTTCTTCTTCCTCTCAATACTCTCTGCCATTATGAAGAAAACGTTTTACTACAGCTTTCTGCCAAGCAAGATAGAAGAACAAGCTGCAATTGCTCGCGGCAAACCCTATGAAGTCACGCGAACCCTAGTCGAAATCTGGGACTGCGGCAACTCTCCTCCGCCGCATTGTGATCCGAAACATCCACGGCGTATCAGAAAATCCGTCACAGCCAACGAAGTCTTCAACGGAAAGCTTTTGCTGTCGCATAACGACGTGTTTGAGCATTTTTTCCGGTACTGGACGATGGACTTGTGCAACTATGTGATAAAAGGAAACCAGTTTTGCGTTGTCGTATCAGACTACACTGATGAAGACAACCCTAGAAGGTTTCAAAGTGAGAATATATTCATCCAAGCAAATCATGACACGTATGTTCTTGGATGGACGGATGTCGTCCGGAGTCGGCATCTTCAGCCGGGAGACGAGATCGTATTGTTCTGGGATGTGGGTTCAGCAACTATTGGATTTAAGCTGTTGAGCAGAGCAAATCCAACCAAAAATTGATAGTTTTTGATAGTCAATCCCGAAATCTCGTGGTTTTCTTTTTTCTTCTTTTTCTTTTTGAAGGCAGCAAATCTTGATCAGTTAAAATGCTATGAAAAGAAAATAAAATAACTAAATGAGTCTCTTTAGACTTTTCCAATTATTTCATCAGATATTGGACAGGCAAAAATCTATTTGTTTTTCAATAGTGCATTCAGCAAATCCCAAAAACCAGCAGGAAAACCTCCTTTTCTTAGGTGATTAACACCAATGAGTTTTCCAGCACCTTCTGATTCCTCAATTACAAACTGGATAACTACTGCAGTTGTAATCTCTTCCAGATGATGTCCTGTATAATTTAACATTAGATATTGCGGTATAATAAGTTTTCATGGTTAATTAAGCAGGAAAAAAAAAGGTCTGGATAACCGCAACATGATAATGGATGATCGTGGCCTTTTGCCTGGTCAAATAAAGTCAGCAGGTGCGGGTGGGGTTATATTTGCAATGTCGCCATTAACACGCATGGAGAAATCATCCATGTGATTGTTAAGGATCATTTCTATAGTTGGTGATAGTAGTTTTGATCCAAAGAATCATTCATCCACCGCAAAAATCGTCGAGACAGCATTCGGCTCTTGCTCTATAAGGGATGAGTGACAGCTGCCACAGTCAGTGAGCGGGTTCCGTCTGTAAATAGAGCAAAATGTTGTCAATATCCGTTTCAGCAATGAGGAAAGTAGCTTACTGCCTCCATAGTGTGCCGGGTCACAAGTTCTGTTGTCATTTATGTCTCTCTTCATAGCTTTGCGAAATTAGTAGCAAGCACATCCGACAAAACTGCAGCAATGTTGGTGAAATCTAGATCACCAAGATTGCTCCTCACAGCAAAAGCATTTTTCAGAACTTCGATTTTGCGGTGGACACGGAGGGCTCTGGATAAACCCGAAGGGATTGCATATCGAGCAATAATGTTTAACATCTGCATTATATTAAATAACTTGTATCAATTTTACAAAACTTTGGAAATACTTGATGGGTGCAATTTTTTAATCAAACACTTTGTTGAAAATACATAATCCAACAAAGCTTCAACATCTCAACGTACATTGTACCGGTCGCCTGCCTAAAAGCATAAAGGCCCTGCCGCCAATGCCGCTTGATGCCGGACTGACGACTCTCAACCACAGAGCAGCGGCAACAGCTGCATCGGCAGCGTGGCCTCCTTCCTTGAGGACATCTATCCCTACTTGGGAACATCGGCCATGGCCAGTGGCGACAACACCATGGCGTGCAGCAATCACGTCGCGTCTCTCTGCAGGGGTCATTCGGATTTTTGAGACTTGATGTGGGACTGAGAGCCAACAGCGAAATTAAGAACAACAACACGACAATGATCTTTAAAATTGACACAACTGCATTCGAACAGCGCCAACACTGTTAGGTCCCAAGTACCGAAATAACATATCAAAGACTGCCGAAGAACTAGAAATTCTTACGTGCTTCTTCCCATTGTTGAGCGACCTTCAATTCGTGTTCCTCCCTTCAACGAATATTTGATTTTTTTTGTTGTTTATAATTAATAATTATTGATATATTTATTAAATAATAAAATTTAATTAAAATATAAAAAAATTTAAATTGAACGATTTTTTTATGTTAAAGATAATTAATGTAATAGAATTATTTAATTAATAAAATAATAAAAATTTATTTATAATATATATTTTTATTTTCTTAATAAAGAATTTAACGTATTAAACATACTGAAATAATAAATTATTTTATTTAAGATTTTTTTAGAATATAATAATTAAAAATAGTATTTAAACTCATTTAATTAAAATATAATTATTGGAAATATTATTTAAAGTCACCTACAAATTCGATTGTTACGGAGTCAACGAAGGATGAAAAAGAAAAAAAAATTACACATAAATTTTCTTTTAATAAAAAAAGAATGGGCTTCGGGTTATGTAACCCATATCATATCCGCCTAAGGTCCGAACCGGCTGCCTCAAAATTCAAAAATCGAATGTTCGAATTGGGACCAAATTGCAATTCCCGCTCAACACTACCGGAGAGGAGAAAATGGAAGAGTAGTAGATCCGCAAATCCTCCATTATTTGGCCGCGAAACGTCGTGGGATCTCGCAAATTTTCAACGCCGTCGTTTGGTTCTTCGCCGAAAGTGTGAGTCTTTTCTGGCCGGCTGATTTTAATTTGTAAATTGAATTGATGCGATTGTAGGTAATCAAAGCAGTGCGTGTTGCTAAATTGGTCGGAATCGAAAAGCGAAGATGTTAAAATCAAAGCTTCTTGTTTTGAGATTTAGGTGCGTGTAATTTATTTGTAGATTAGTTGATGTAATCTAAATTGAAAGTTGTAATTATTTTAGATTGGTGTAAATGGCGAAGCGAAGAGGCAGAAAACCTACTAAGAAAGCTGCACCGTCGTTGCAGCAACCGAATTCAGATGCCGAAGAGACGAAGGAGCCGCTTATTGAGGATAAAGAAGCTGCATTGTTGAACCAAGAAGGTATAGTTCAATATTTACCTTTTCTATTTATTTTTTTACAGATTATTTCCCTACTTCTCGTCGTACAAGTTTCACGGTGGTTATTTATTGAAGAATGTACTATGAATTGTAATGGAGATTAAAAAAAAAGGGGGCAAATCTCAGACTTTATGATTTAGGAAGATTAATGTGATTATTATTTGAGATTTGGAGGGTAGTATGTGTTGGTTCTATGGCTGAAAAGGACCACTCTGAAATTCGTTTTAGAGGTTCTTTATTCTAGTTATTGTTTTGTTTGATGACGCGATGAATGGAAAGAAAGCTACCTGTAGGTATTGAAGAACCTTTTCTCTTTATTTGAATGGCGTCAAGAAATTTTTGCGAATCAAAGACCTCCCATATCAATTGTAATCCTAAATTATGTTATTGATGGAAATTTCTCATGTTCATAGAATAGACCGTAATTGAATATGTAATGTCATGGTTCTCAAATTTTATTTTTAATTTATTATCATTTTAGCAAATTTTGGACGTCTAGTAGAAATTTATACCTACACTATGTTTTCTTTCTTCTTTTTAATGCAAACTTTTGCCAAATGCTTCTAGACTTTCTTTCATTTTTGTAATTCATTTCAGTTTCTTTCTTCAGTTGAACGACAAAGTGCTGCAGTTAGAGCAATTCGCAATGTGGAGATTGAACATACACTCACTGGTTTACGCTTGCTTCGCTCATATTTTAATGAGGTGCAGCTGCAAACCCCTGTGCTCCAATTTTTCAGAGAAAACCTTCCAAATCTTTCACTTGTAAGAAATGAAGAGAATGGACAATTGCAAGTACAGTGGAAGGATAACTTTGGTAATTTATCCGTGGACAATGCTGACGGAAGAGATTTACATGCTTCTCTTCTACGCCGGATGTCAATGGCATATCCTTACTGCTCCACTATTCCATCTTTTAGTGGCTATGACTTATCAAGCAAAGCAGGTAATATTGAGTTTGCATGTATGGTACTAAACTTGGGACAGTTTTATGATTACTGTGTCTGACGTGGAGTTGCCTTATTGTTGGCAGTGAAAACAAGCCTTCTAGGTGCTGATAATCTGCAGATCAGAGACAATGTATGTTTTTTCTGTATCCTTTGTTTCTGTCTCCCCATAAACTTTCTAGGAACTAAGTTAAGGATTAAAGTTACAAAAGCTTAGATGTGCTTGATTTCACTTTGCTTGCTATTGTATTGTCAGAGGAAAGCAAATATAGATGTTTTCTCTCTCTGATTTTACTGTGTTTCCTTCTGAATGTTGCTTAATTGAAGCTGAGATAGTTGAAACCAAGCACATGTGATTTATCCTTATGGGAAGCATCATTGTCCCCACACAAAAGATTTTCTTGTTTTTGAACATCCTCTAAATTTTCAGTCTAGGACCCAGGACGGTTTCCTTAATTCTTTTACTTTTTTTTGCTTTTATGGTAAATTTTTGTGCAATAAACTCATTCAAGTACATTTTTGAGTATCTTCCAAATGCTCCTTAACACTAAGGAATAAAGATTTAAGAATAACTTCCTTCCTTCCCCTTATATTACAATTTTGACATTTCTGTTTTTCAGGTTTTGGAGGAGCCATCTGACTCTCATATGTTCGGAATGCATGAAGCCTTGCAAACTCCTGGGGTTTGTAGCTTCTTCATCATATCTTTGATTTATTTTTGTCTCCTGAAATTTGATGTCCATTAACTTCCACCACTTAACATTTTTTTTTCAATTTCTTGTATCTTGTAACTCAATTGAAGAGGCTGAACCTTTGACAAAAGAGACAAATTTCATTTGAAAAGTTCAAATCTAATAGTGCAGTTCTGAGTTTTGAGAAATTTTTTTTAGGTACCATATAATGACGCAACTATCTGCACACTTCATACTATCTACTGCAATTGAACAAATATCAATGGACTCCAGAAACTTTGTACTACCGATACTTTTGAAGTAAATTTTGTTAAATAGTTACTAAATGAATCAATGCGATAAAAGTAAATGATTTTGTGATGAATCATAATATATTATAAGAATTTGTTTGCTTCAGATATAAATTTTGACTTGCCACATCAGGGTATATTATGAGCTTTGTTGTTGCAGGCGACTAGCCAAAGGTTGTCTATTGGGATGACACCCAAAACTCTAAGGCTGCCTAAGCCTGGTGAGATGCTTCTTTCAGTTCATGGCTCTCCTCTTGGTGTTTACAAGGAGGATAACATGGAAGCCATCAATGGTATGTTTTGGGATAAGCAAATTCATCTCCTTCTCTTTCTTGATATCAATAAAAATGGCGTACATTTATGCATTTGAATTAAGATAAGCTAATTTGGCTTTAGATAACCTAGTTATGGTTTCTAAACAAAATGGTGGTTGTCTTTCTGCTTCATTTTTGCATTTGCATTCAAAAATTTTGCATGATGAAGGATATAATGTATCTATAATTCTTGCACAATATCTTAGTTTTGATCTGAGTTGTGAGAATTCTTGCTTGCAGAATCAGAAGAGGATTGATCATTCAAGGCTGCTCTGGAAATACTAAGATACTTGTACATGAGATTGTGCTCTCCGAGGCTAGACTCGTGCCCGTTGGGTAACTCCAGTTTCCAGTTACTTAGATCTTTAGCTAAATTAGTATTGCATATTAACAACTCATGCATTTCTGTTTTCCCTGCTTTAGTAATTATAATTACAGCTCTTTTTCCAGTTCAGTTTTTTGGATGAGTATTGATTAGATCTGAAACAAGACTTGATTCATTACTATTTGATTGATATTAACTACAAATTATTTAGTGAAATCAGCAAACAAAATTTGGGGTAGTATTCATTTGCTTAGTGTATAAGCAATAATACAGAAACATCTTAAGAGAAAAAAGAAAATACAGGACAAAATGGCGTCACTATTTTCATCTATGTATCCCAGCTGCATTGTCATGCTGCCATCGATTGGAAAATATGAGTCAAACAATTCTTGTCAGGATTATTAAATGTCTACAAAGATGCTAGCCAAGTGCTTAATTCAATTTCAAGCCTGTGGACTCCTTCCATGGTGAGTAATGACAATCTAAGTGCGCCCTGAAAGTTTTTGCCATGGCTGCCAAAAAAGTAATTGACATCACAAGTAAAGCTTACCACTGAACAAGTTTTCAGACACCTACAATATAAACGATAAAGAAAAGAACAATAAATGGGGGGCAGGGGAGGTTATCCTCTGATTTCTACGAGAGAAAAATGCTTCCCAAATTAATCCCAGAACAAATACTTGGAAGAATGATAAACATTTCAGTATGACAGCCATAAAACTCCAAAATTCCAGCAGTAAAGCTCAATGTACTGAAAAGTAAGGAGATAAAATCAAAATGATTCAAGCTCTGATAAATATATTCTTCGTTAAATATCAGTGCAGAGAAATTTTTTAGCATTATGAAAAAGTACATACCAGTTAATAGTGGGACAAATCAACTCAACAGTAAAATAATCAGCCTGTGAATCAGTCCAATGATATACAAGCTCTGATTTTTCAAATCTTAGCTCAATTGGAAAGAATAGGAAGAATACACAAATGAGTAAATTTATTGCATCAATTTAAGTCTATGCAGTATGCGGCGACCTGCTTCTTGAATCAGTTTTGACAATTGCAGATTCTGAACTAGATAGAGAACCAAATGCTTCCAAAGTGTCAAGGAAGAATCTTTTATTAGGGACTATACCATCTTTCTCCATACGTTTCATCAATTTCTGTACAAGCTGTTTCATGTTGGCTTTAGTATAGGCCTTATAAAGAAGTTTATATGTTGAAGAATCTGGAATAACCCTTATATTACGCGAGTTATCAAAAAACATATCTGCTTCCATGGGCAAACTGTTCATGCAGTAAACCTCTAGCATGGCATTTAGGGTTGACACTTTCATCTCCTTCCCCAATTTAACCAGACTGTCAAATAATTCTCTGGCCCTGGAAACATTGTCACAATACCCATACATCGTAATGAGACTCTCATATGTGATGAAGTTGGGTGTGTACTTCATTTCCATCATCTTTTGAAAAACATATTCAGCTTTCCATTGAAGCCTTGCTTTCCCATAGTTTATGATCATCGAATTAAATGTGAGCAGTGTCGGCTTTTCTCTGGAGTGCAGTAAGCTCTTAAACACTTGTTCCATCTTATCAAAAGCTTGCTTCTTCCCATATGAATCAATCAACACATTAAATGTAATAATATCGGGTTTACACTGATTACTCTTCATGCGAGAAAGTACAGATTCCATTTCTTTTATCATCCCATTTTTTCCATATGCATCCATGACACCGTTAAATGTGTAGATATCAGGAGAAAGTATGCTCTCGTTGAGTTCTTTGAACAAAGCGTTAACTTGATCTACATTTCGAGCTTGAGCAAAAGCTCTCAAAAGAATGTTGTATGTCACAATGTTAGGTTTGCAACGTTCTATTCCCTTCATCTTCTCAAAGTAACCAACTGCTTTGGCCAATGCCTTTGCTTTATCTCGGGAGTGGAGATGGGCTGTAATAAGAGCATTATAAACAGAAGAATCAGGCCGACACCCGCTATTACGCATCTCAGAGAATAGCCACATGGCCATCCTTGTTTGGCCTTTCTTTCCCATAACCGTTATTAACTTTGAATACACACCATTATCTGCAATGTACCAGCGTTGTTTTTGCATCCATCTGAACACCTGAACATGTAATACTTAGTTAACCAATACTATTTATTTTGGTGAACAAGTTTGCTAATGGCAATTCCAGTTCCACATCAACACACCTTTGCTCTTACTTGCTTTATAATATTATGATCCAATCTTGCACAAAACTAAAACTCACAATGATCATAGATTAACAATCCAAAAATTGGATTGATATGTGTTAAAATTCATGTGATCATGAAATTATACTATTGGGCACAATTCACATTACTTCCAAAGAGCAAAAAGACAAATGAAAACGGATACAAAAACTAAAGGCTTTGACAGTGCTCAAAAGCATTTTATGTAAAGAAAACACATGAAAGCGCTTTCAACAACCATTCAAATACTAGCTGCTTTGCAGAAAAGAAGGAAAAAAAATCAAGTGTTCATTTTTCCCCTGTTTTAACATATCCAAATACTTCTGAAAAAAAACAATCCAATTGTTATCTTCCGAAAATCACTTCCATCTATCCCAACAAAAGCACTACAAGCATAAAGAAAGTCGCTGTTAATGGTATCAAAAGCACTTCGAAACATACCAAACACACATAAATAGGTTCAATCACAATTCATATACCAATTATACAGAAAACATGTACAAACACAGTCACAAATATCAAAGCCCAGAAGCCAAAACTGCATAGAAAACCCACGAAAAAGAGTCATTTTGAGTAAAAAGACGCAAAACCTCAAGACATTGAAGCCAATTATCAGACTTGCCAAGCTCTTCAAAGAGACGAAAACAGTGCTCACTCCTCACCACCTTCACATACTTATTCAGTGTCTTCACGAGTGGCTCTTTGTGGCTAAAACTTCTCATTAGAACCCGAACCAGCTCCTGGGTCTCCACCTCTTCGTTGTTCCGGTCCCGTTTCCTTCTGGGTCGGGTATAAACGCAGCAAATTCGGGTCGAGGAGTGGGCGTTGAGATTGAGAGGAAGCCATTGAATGGTAAAGTTGTGGTTTTGAGAGGAACTGAGGGGAAATGATAACGACGAAGAAGAGAGCTGCAGAATGCGAGGTGATAAGTTTAAAAAGGCCATGTTGAAGGGTTGAGTTACTTTTTGGGGTTGCTTACTACAAGAAGCGTGGGTCTTGGTGAAATCAGAGATGTTGGGCTTGAGTGAAAACATGGTGGCAAATTTGGGCTCTTTTGAATTTTATAGATTTTTGAGGGAGCTTTTTTTAAAAAGTATTAAAAAAATTACCAAAATCTAAAATAGGGATTGAACCCGACGTGAATCGAACACGCAACCTTCTGATCTGGAGTCAGACGCGCTACCATTGCGCCACGGATCCTCATACAGTTTTTATTAAATTCTTAAAAATACTACAATTTGTGAGAAAAAAAAGACTAATATTATCTCATTTTTTAATTTAAATTGATATTAAAATATAGTATAATTAATTTATAAATTTTAATTATTTATTATTAATTACATAACGTATTATTATTGTATTAAAAATTAAAAAAAAATTAATCGTAAATAAAAATACATAAAATTAATTTTGGGTTAGTTAAAAAAATATATTTGGTGGATTTAAAAAAGCAATATATTGTTTGTATTTATTTTCCAATAAATTAATGACTTTTATAGCAATTGGTTTTCTTTCCACAATGATGATATAATTGATGCAAGTATCAATAATTGAGATCACAGTTTGACAAATGCAATGAGAGTTGGAAAGTCCTGATAAAGAAATGAAAAAATGCTCCACTTCCACTCTGAAGCAGGTCTCTTCATCACTTCAATCCTTACCCATAGGAGTGAGTGTTGTTGATGAATCTAATTTGTATGGCTGCTATCTAATATTTTGTTTTTTGTTCTGGCTTCAATTCACCAGGATAAATAAATAATAACCATCCAACTTCCTCTTCTCTTTATCACTAAAAGTTATACCCTCCCTCCAATTCTTTGCAATGTCTTGGATATGGACTTCGTTTGCTCTGGCTGCAATTTTCTTTCTCTTCCAGGCAATAGTTTCCAGGAAGAAAAGTCCAAACAACAAGAAGAGATTACCTCCGGGGCCAAAAGGGTTTCCAATTGTCGGATCCCTTCATTTGTTAGGCAAATTTCCTCACAGGGATTTGCACGAACTTGCTAAAAAATATGGCTCAATCATGCACTTACGCTTAGGTTTTATACCTACAATCGTCGTCTCTTCTCCTCAAGCAGCTGAACTTTTCCTGAAAACTTACGACCTCGTTTTCGCCAGCCGGCCTGCTGTTCAGGCAGTCAAGCATATTTCCTTCGGGCAGAAGAATTTCCCTTTCGCTCAGTACGGATCTTACTGGCGAACAATGAGGAAAATCTGCACCGTGGAATTGTTGAGCAACTTAAAGATAAATTATTTTCAGTTCATTAGAACAGAAGAGCTTCAGATTTTGATTGAATACATCAAACAGGCAGCGCAAGCTCGCTCCTCGGTTGATCTCAGTGCCAAGGCTTCTTCCTTGAGCGCCGACATGACTTGCAGAATGGTGTTTGGAAAAAAATATTCGGACGTGGAATTTGGCGAGAAAGGTTTCAAGACTGTGATTCAGGAAGGAATGGTGTTGCTGGCGACGCCGAATTTGGGAGATTATATTCCTCAGATTGCTGGGCTTGATCTTCAGGGCCTGACGAAGAGAATGAAAGCCGTTGCCAAAGTGTTCGATATATTTTTTGAGAAGATTATTGAGGAACATGTTCAATCTAAGGATGAAAACCGAAGCAAAGATTTCGTTGATGTCATGTTGAGGTTTATGGGATCAGAAGAAACTGAGTTCAAGATTGAAAGAGAGCATGTCAAAGCTGCAATCTCGGTAACTATCAATCAAATTTGCATATATATATATATGTATGTATTATTGTTTTTCAAATAGAATATTTTGAACTTGTTTTTGAAAATGAAATTGGTAGATCGGATTTAGAAATCGTTTGAGAAACTATTGTTTTTAACATATAATTGTGAATACGTTAGGTAGAATAGTTTATGAATTCTGTTTTTTAATAATATATGTACGTATGTATGTCAGAATTGATCTTAAATATTAATTAGCGAGCCTTTGAATTCAGGACATGCTTGTATCAGCCATGGACACTTCAGCAACTGTCATCGAATGGGCAATTTCAGAACTCATCAAACATCCTGAAGTATTGAAGAAACTACAAAATGAGTTAGAGAACAAGGCAGGCTTAGACAGAATGGTGGAAGAATCAGATTTGGACAACCTAGAATACCTGGACATGGTTGTTAAGGAAACTCTCAGGCTTCATCCTGTAGTACCATTGCTACTTCCCCACGAGTCTATTCAAGACTGCACGGTAAACGGCTTCCACATTCCAAAAAAATCACGAGTATTCATTAATGTTTGGGCAATCGGAAGAGATCCTGGATCCTGGAAAGATCCTGAGAAGTTTTGGCCAGAAAGATTTGTTGGCAGTAATATTGATCTTCGCGGACGCGACTTTCAGCTTCTGCCCTTTGGTTCTGGCCGCAGAAGCTGCCCTGGAATGCAGCTAGGACTCACCGTTGTTAAGCAAGTGGTGGCACAGCTTGTGCATTGCTTTGATTGGGAGCTTCCGGATGGAATGCTGGCGGCAGAATTGGACATGACAGAAGAGTTTAGTCTCGTAACCCCAAGGGCAAAACATCTTCTGGCTATTCCTACTTATCGCCTTAACAAATGATGATGTTGAAATCAATTGTCTGATTCTGGATTACTTTATTCTGTCAAGTTGTGCTGGATTTTTCTTATTGTAGATATATATATATATGCAGCTTGGTTGTTCTGTACTGTCGAATAAGACTCGAAGGACAAAGTTGAAAACATGTTTGTTGAATGTTACAAGCTTCTATGTACGCATTGTGTTTATTGTAAGCACCACAATAAAATTTCTCTTTCGAATACTATTACTAGAGAACCATTGTATTGAGAAACTCTAGTTTGAGGATGTCGAGTCCCTTCTTAGCAATCACGGTCCCCTGTTTACAGAAATACAAGACTTAGAAGCTGAAGTCTGTATGCATAACAACGGATTTGGGATTGAGTAAAGATTACTAACCTTTTTAGAACCAGTGGCAGATGACTGAATCACAGCCAGTCCTAGATTTTCTGTTTTACCCCCACATGTTTCCCCCAAAACCGAGCTTCATTCTAGACAATATTTTTGATATCAGGTAACATGAAATAATGTAACTTATCAAGATCCTGAAATGCAGGGGTCAGGTTTTATGAATATGTGTCCTAGGGCAAACATCCGGACAATGACTCTAGGCCAATTACCATAGCAAGATCCTGGTGTGAACTTCTCTTCACTGTCCATTTGTTTCAAGGATTCCACAAACACAAAAGGCTGACCTTTTAGCAATTTATGCCATGTTTCACAAACGAAACAATAAGGGACATATAACACAATCCAAACTTGGAAATATATATATATAATCCAGATAGAGGTATTGAGATAACTAGTTGTGTTACTTGCACACATACATGCATACATACATAGTGCGAGTTAATATCAGACTATGTCCTGTAGTTGTAAAAATTTAGTGTTACTTTTGTAGTTGTCTGTTGCATTATTTTGTGGTTTTACTTTCCATTGTTATTATATGCTCCATTATTTGTGGTTTTACTTTCTATTTGTTCGAGATTGTGGTAATTTTATTAAATTTTAAAACTAAAATAAAATTAAAAAAAAAGGATGGCATCAATTTTGTTTTGTTTTTTTCACTTATTTTTTTGTTAATATTTAATATTTAGCGGCTTCATCCGATAATGAATGCTCTTAAAAACCATCACACTTTAGTACCGGACGAAATTATCCTACAAATTTTTAATCACGAGTAATAGTGAATGAAATGAGGCAGCATATCATTTTTAAAATTATCACAATATCTTTTAGTTTAAATGATATATATAATGGCCAGTTGTAAGAAGTTATATCATTATAAATTTAATATATTCTGTTTTAAAAGGTTAAAGGTAAAATAATATTCTCTTAATCTTAATTTTATTCTAATAAATACATGCGAGTGCTAATTATATCAATAAGAATGTACACCATTAAAAGAAATCTAACCCATTAAATAAATTAAAACCAGTAGTACAAGATTGTAATTAGCCTTAGTTTTATCTATTTTTTGATTTGTCTAATTGTCTAACCCATTAAATAAATGCAATGTGAAAAAAAAGAATGAAGGGTTTATCTCTTTTCTCGTCACTTGCTCTCCTCTTCTTTGTTTACTCTTATGGTTGGTAACGCATTCTCTCTATAATTACTTCCTTAATTTTCATTTAAATATAAAATTCATATCTTCTGTGAACATTTGTATTTTTAAAATTTGAAAAAATGCATTTTTAATTTGTTTGAAATTAATTTTTATTACTTTTGAAGACAGATTTGGTATTTGATATGATTTTTGTGCAGGAAAAGTTGATGCTCAAAATTGTGATTTTACTCCACACTCAATGCCAAATTGTACTGAAGAAGAATGTGGAAGGTAAATGATGGTCCTGATCTTGGTAGCCAATGCACCAATCCTCAAACCTGTTGTTGCAAAGGCAATTATTTAATTATATTCCCATGAACATTTTCTCTTATTGATATAAACACTAATATCAATGGCTAAATCTGACGATTTTTTATTTTCGATGCCAAAAAAATAGGTAATGATTCAGGTGAGACTAAATTTTGCAACTTCAAGGCTCAGCAATTGCCAAACTGATCTCCGAAAAAATGCAAAACACTATGCCAAAATAAATTCGGCCAAAGTTCAGCCAGCGAATGCACAGATTTTGATACTTGTTGTTGTCACTGATTAATCAAAGAAATAAGTTTTTTATAATAATAATAATAATAATAATAATAATAATAATAATAATAATAATAATAAGAAGAAGAAGAAGAAGAATTGTGATAATATCAATCTCATTTCATATTTAATAGTTCATGCTTGCAATTTCCTTCTAAAAGATCCTTAACATCAGAATGGGAATTGAAAAATGATTCATTATAAACAATTTTCCCAGAGTCAACTCTCTCCCGTAGCAATTTTTTTCATCCCAGTTCATGGTCTAAATTTTCCTCTAAATGTGGTGAATCTGCTCCTTCCTTTGATTGCAAAGTTAGAAAATCCAGGACTTCATATGTTTGTACAGCTTTGGGATGATCTCTATCTTCGACTGTAAATATACAAGTTTTCCCGTTAACATGAATGTGGCTTTGCCCTGGAAATTTCTTCACCTGGTTACATTTCATCATTGATCTCATTTTTGCTACGCCTTCCCATCTTCCTCCCAAAGCATAAATGTTAGCCATTTCCACGTATGGAGCTGCCTCATGAGGCTCCAATTCGAACAGGCGATGAGCCACATGTTCACCAATCTCTATGTCTTGCTGACTCTTGCAAGCACTGAGCAATGTCCCCCATATACCAGCATCAGGTTTGATGGGCATGTTTTGAACAAAAGCCAATGCTTCCTTGAGCTTCCCTCTACGTCCAAGAAGATCCACAATACAAGAATAATGGTCCAATCCGGGAATTATGTTATATACCTTGGTCATCATATTGAAGTAGGCCCATCCTTTCTCAAGGAAACCTGCGTGAGTGCAAGCTTGAAGGACGGCTAAAAATGTTATGTGGTTTGGTCTCAAATCCAATCTCATCATCTGATGGAAAAGGTTCAATGCTTCTAGGAATTCTCCATTCAAAGCACAACCTGCAATCATGGTTGTCCAAGAGACAACAGTTTTCTCTGGCATGGCATAGAAGAGTTCTCGAGCATCATCAAGACTGCCACATTTTGAATACATGTCTATCAATGCATTGCAGACCACTACATTGTCTTTCAATCCATTAGAATTGGCATAATCGTCAATCCATTTTGCAAGTTCAAGCGCACCAATTTGACCACAACCTGAAGTCATTGACAATACAGTTACCAAATCAGGTTTTTCACCAGCTACTTCCATAGCAAAAAACAATCTCAGTGCCACATCCATGTCTCCTTTCTCCGCATACCCACTAATCATTGCAGTCCACGAGACAGAAGTTCTATCGTACATGCCATCAAACAAAAATCTTGCAGAATTAATATCGCCACACTTGGAATACATTGAAATCAGTGTATTAATCACAAATATGTCTAAATCAAAGCCACATTGAATTCCACAAGAGTGAATCAACCTACCTTGAAATACTGCCTCTGGCTGCACACATGATGAAAGCAAGCTAACAATTGTACTCACATCAGGCCTAAACCCATCATGCATCATGTGCTTATAAATATTGAAGGCGTCAATAAGTTTATCATTGCTCACATATCCTGCAATCATAGAATTCCACGAAACTACAGTCCTTAAACCTTCTTCAATCCCACCAAACACTAACTCTGCCATGCCCAAATCACCACATTTCGCATATGCTGAAATCCATGTATTACCAACTGAAACATCAGCATCTATTCCAGTATGAATCCCAAACGAATGAATAGCCTTCAACAGGTTCAAATTTTTCGAGTGCAGTGCTGCCTGTGTCAACCCCATGACTGTAACAGAATCAGGCTGAATTCCCACAAACCTCATATTAGAGAAAAGATCCAACACCTTATAAAGAAACTCCATTTGAGCAAACCCCACAAGCATCGCATTCCAGGATGCAACATCTCTGTCAGGCATTTGCTCGAACAAATTGTACGCGTACTCCAGTCTACCGCATTTCACATACATGTCAAGCATAGCAGTTTGGACAAAGATATCAGCCCAAAATGGAGACTTCACGACATGGGTATGGATCATTTGCGAGTATCTGAGATCGGCGAGCTTGGCACAAGCTTTGGCTATGAAGGGAAATGTCAAATTGGTTGGTTCAATGCCATGCTGTTTCAGTTGGCGAAAGAGAAGAAGAGCTTTGTGGGCGTAATTTCTGTTCACAACTTCTCTTATCTGTGAGTTCCAGAGATTAACAGCTGAAAATTTTGACAATCTGTTGAGACGCAGTGGAAGGGAAGACGCCATCATTTCTCATAGTTTTGGCGGTAAAATTAAGTATCCGTTATTGGCCTCTAAAATTTTGTTTTATTTTTTATTATTGAAATGGCCGAATATTTTTAGCCATGAAGCAGTACATGCATGCATACATACATACACTAGACAATAACTTTTAGATCCCTAAATTTTAACATTTCAACAAATAAAGTATAATTTCTCCAATATTAACTAATTAGTCCAAATTCCTCATAGAAATTATTGAAATATCATCCTTTATTGTTTCAAGGTTTTCTTACTTTCTTAATTTTTTAAATAATTTTAGGTTATAATATTGTGATAATCAAAGCTTAATATTATAGAAAGGACAAGATCATTTCAATAAGATTAATTGTAAATAGACAAACTATGTTCTTATTTGTATTAAAAAAAACCCCTCATGAACTCTTATATTATTACCCATTTAAGATTTTATAAATTATTTACATATTTTAGGTAAATATATTAATTCTAATATATTTTTATATTAAAAAAAAAGTAATTCGAGTGGTCCTAAAGAACGCATTAAGTTTTATAAATATAATTTTAACTTTAAAATTAAAATGATTTTTTGATTTTAAATTTTATATTAATTATTTTAAAATTTTATGTTAATGAATTTTAGATATGCAAATATATATCTTAATTAAATCTTGTTTCTAAACAAGGTAATTTCAACTTTTAATTACCATTTAAAAAACAAATCAAATCCTCCAAATAATGAAAAAAAAATTCCCTTCCTAACATAACCATCTTTCTTATAAACACAATAATTCTAACTTTTTAATTACCATCTAAAAAAAAACGAATCCTCCAAATAAAGAAACCCTTATCGATAATGGCTATGTTAATTCTTTTACTAACATTAGACTCAATGATATCTCAACCAACATAAGCATATTTATTGTTGTTTCATACTTATCTCTATATAAATGATATCTCATTTCTTGAAATTTATCCTATTTCACAAAGAAGAAAACAAAAGAAAAATGGCTAAACTATCTCTTCTACCACTACTTCTAGTCTTATTCCTCTTCGTTACAGGTAATTAACTCTCTAATCTCTTTTAATTATTACTTTTTACATTTTTATTACATGATAATATTATAATTTTACTCTTGTTGTTATCGTTTTTAATCCTCTTTTGTTTTAATTTTTTATGTTTTTTTATTATTACATACATAGATAATATATCACGTCAAATATAAAATAAATAATATAATATTATTATGTAATATATATAATTTTTTAATGTTGGTTTTCGTTATTACAAATAGAAACGATGATAGCAACTGAGGCTCAGTATGAGCAATGCATCCACATGCCGATTTGCACAAAGGTCGAATGCTTAAAATTCTGCCAAGGAAGGCGCAGCCGTTGCCAGAACAGCATAACATGTTGCTGCCGAGGTAAATTTAAAGGGAATTTGGTTTTAATGTTTTCTGAAATTGTTTTTGAAATATTGTTTCATAAAATTGATGAATTTGAAAATATAGAAAAACTATTTTATGAGATAATAACGTTTGAATCCCTTGATTTTTCTATCTTGCAAATAAGATATAAATTATCTATTTTATATCTAATAAGTCCAAAATCCGGGTTGTGTTTTTTTTTAGAGAAATTGCCAATACATTTTACTAATTTATTTTTATAAAATTTTCATTCTAATTGGCTTATATTTCATTACAGGTGAAAAAGGTGACGCTATGAAATTTCTATTCGGAAATTGGCAACAACGACGACATTAAATTTGATACTCAAATGGCATGATAAGTAATGTAATAAAATAGTAAAATAAAAATTTAAATTCTCGATACAATAACAACTTCATTATAAATCAATTGTTGAGGTTCATGCTCTCCCTCTTTCTTTGCTAATTTATTTTTACGACGCAATACAAAAATTTAAAGTAAATATTTATCTTGTGATATTAAAATCATGTGACTTATAAAATTTTGAATTGCTAAAACCTGTAAACTCGTATCAAGATTCTTCTTTAGAAGAAGACGAAGAGCACAAACTCTGGCCCTTGTAAGCGAGCAATAACTCCTCTGCATCATCTCCGAACCTCAACACAAACTTCAGCAAGAATTCTTCCTCAGACAAACCCAACACTCGAGGAAAAGTCCATTTCTTCTTCAACAACCTCCTTGAGGTAACAATTTTAAAAACCTTATATCGAGGAATCACTCGATTTTCCATGCTGTAATTCAAACAAATCGGTGCATTAAACAAAGCCACCTTTTCTAATTCAACCTTTCGCAAAAAGAACTCAAGACCTAATTTCAACTTCTCCTCGGAAGTCAGAAGCATCCCAGGCATCCTCCTAATCATTTGTATGAATTCATCATTTGAAAATCCGTAACTCCTAAACAAGGCCAATTTTCTCTCAAATGCCTCCACACTCAAGCAACTAAGCGCATATAACCCATGAACAAACATCCTCGAGTTAACCGAGAATCCCATATCCGTAGTCCGTGAAACAAATTCTTTAAGTTTGAATTCCGGCATAGCGAAAAGTCTCGATTGCCTCGATAATAGCATTGAGAGCTGAGACCCGACAATTCCCCAACTTTTAAATAATTCAATGTTTCTTAACAGGCTTGATTTCGGGTCTCTTGAAAGAAGCCAATTACATCTCCTCATAGTACGAATCAAAACCTTATTACTTTTATCATCCACTAATACTTGCTTCAAAATTTCAATAAACGGAATCAATTTTTTCTCTAAACTAACAGTTAAAAGCAAAGAATTCTTCGAAATACACTCACCCAGATCAGAACCCGCCAGACCCAGACGCTGGAAAAACTCAATCTTCGGTTTTAGGGTTTTGTCGACATCACAGAAGAGAATTTGAGGCGATGAGCGAACTGTAGATTGAACGTGGGCATCGGAGAATCCAATACTCTGAAAAAACAGGAATACATTTCGCGGTTTCTCGAGGGATTTGATGTTACGGAACCGGTTCGATAATGCAAGGGCTCGTGATTTGGGAAAATTGAGGGATTCGACTAAGTAATTGAGGAAAACAGAGTTGTTACTCTGGGTTCTCGGCAGAGAAGAGAAGAATGAGAAAAGGGATTTGATTTTCAAGGACGGAATGTCGCGGGACTTCCGAAATGAACTGAATTTCTGCATTCTGTAACAATATTGCTCGCAGAGGAAGAGAGATTTAGGCACGAGGGTTTAAATTAAAAGAACAAGAAAACGACAGAGAAAGAAAGATTATCATATAGGTCCTTTGGTTATTATATATCTTCAAAAAAGAATAAAGGTTTTTTTCAATTTAATAAATCCCTACTTTTATTAAAAAAACTAATTTATTTTCGTAATATTAAATTTTACGAAAATTTAGTGATTATAAACAAAGTATGCAAACAAATAGTTGATACCCGTTCATAAATAATTAACAAATTATGATCTTACTTAAAATATATAAAAAAAAATTGAAGATAAATGATAAATTAAAAAAATTAAAAAAAAATAATGACATAAAAAAAAATCTTTATTTAGTGGGATTGTTTTTATTCTTTCACTGAAAAAAAATAGTTCAAATTTTTAAAAAAATATAATTTTAATATTATTTATAAATTAATTTTATATTTTTACGATTTAAATTAAATTTTTAAAATATAATTTAAATAATTTATTATTAATTAGGTATTAATAGTTATTTAAATTAAAAAAATAGAAGAAAATCTTAATCCTTACTCTTATCTTTCTGTAAGTAACATTAAAATTTATAGAATTGTATAAGAAGTTTTTGTAATCATTCATAAGCTAAAAAATACATAAATTGAAAAATGAAATTCTTTTATCTTGTATACATACCCTCCAATTATCAAAGTTATATTCAGAAATCTTTTATTTAGCAGGTGTTTTTATTCTAAACATGGAATAGTTTCAGTTCCTAGATTAATGATTTGATCATTAATGGAGATTGCTGACAATGCCGCTGATCAAGTTTGGCATTCATCCAAATTCTGAACAGGAAAAATCATGGATTAGAATATCACAAACCCCAGAAAAGATTCACAAATCTTATTTTGGTTTCTATAAAGAAACATCAGAAACAAACAATGCATTGCCTTCCGTTCTATTGTCAGGTAATGCTCGTTATGTCCCCTACTAGGTGTTTTCCGTCTTTACTTTCTTCTTTAACAAATTTTCAGGCGTAACATCAAGATTGGCAAAAATTAAGTTGGATGCCATTAGCCATTAAGCAGGATAAACTAGAAGGATTAAGAAGATTTCTATTTATACCACTACTCATTGTCCTAAAAACTTGGGCAATGCAACCAAGATGAAACCAATTAGTAATAATAAGCAAAGATTGCATTGATCTTATCCCAAAAACTAATAAGTTTTACAGGGTAATCACCTTGGTTAAATTAAATGCTTTGATCTTTCTTTCTTCCTGCTACCTAACCAAACAATCAGTGAACTATCTATGAAAACACAACTGCTTCAGAAACGGCATAGTGAGATGCCTAAAACCAGCCCATCATTCTGACCCTTTTCGTCAACTTTCAGCTATGCCGAGAACCTTCAGTTTCAAGGCAAAACAACAACCCTCATGGCCATACCAAAGGCCCACAGAATCCTACATTGCACACAAAACCTGCATTAAGACTGCTCTTCTGAAGAAGAAGAAGAAGAAGATGAAGAACCCAACTTCTGGCCCTTCAAAGCTAGAAACAACTCCTCTGCATCATCTCCGAATCTCAACACAAACTTCAGCAAGAATTCCTCCTCAGACAAACGCAACACTCGAGGAAAAATGTGTTTCTTCTTCAGCAACCCCCTTGAGGTAACAATTTTAAAAACCCTATATCGAGGAATCACTCGATTTTCCATGCTGTACATCAAACAAATAGGCCAATTAAACAACACCACCTTTTCCAATTCAACCTCTTTCAAAAAAAATTCAAGTCCAAATTTCAACTTCTCCTCTGACACTCTAAGCAACGCAGGCACCTTCTTAATCATTTCCATGAATTCATCATTTGAAAATCCATAACTCCTAAACAACTCCAATTTTCTCTCTAATGTTTCTACACTCAAGCAACTAAGTGAATATAATCCATGAACGAACATCCTCGAGTTAACTGAAAATCCTATATCCAAAACCCGTGAAACAAGTTCTTTAAGTTTGAATTCCTGCATAGCGAAAAGTCTAGGTTGCCTCGTTAATAGCATTGAGAGCTGAGATCCAACAATTCCACAACTTTTAAAGAATTCAATGTTGCTTAATAAACCCGATTTAGGGTCTCTAGCAAGAAGCCAATTGCATCTACTAATAGTACGAATCAAATCCTCATTGTTTTTATCATCCAGCAATACTTGCTTCAAAATTTCAATACTCGGAATCAATTTTTCCTTTAAACTAACAGTTAAAACCAACGGATTCTTAGAAATAAGCTTACCCAGATCAGAACCCGCCACACCCAGATTCTGGAAATACTCAATCTTCGGTTTCAGGGTTTTCTCCACCCTACAGAAGAGAACTCGAGGCGATGCACGAACAGTAAATTGGATATCGGCGTCAGAGAATCCAACACTCTTTAAAAACTGACATACATTTTGCGGTTTTTCGAGGGATTTAACGAAATAGTACTGGTTCGATAATTTAAGTGCTCGTGATTTGGGAAAATTGAAGGATTCGAGTAGGTAATTGAGGAAAACAGAGTTGGCATTTGGGGTTTCTGGCAGAGAAGAGAAGAATGAGAAAAGGGATTTCCTTGTTGTAGACGGAATGTTGCGGTAATTTGGAAATGAAATGAATTTCAGCATTCTTGCAGACTTTTGGGAGAAAGGGACTTAGGGTTTTAGTTTTAAGCGAACAAGAGCCACCCAGAATTCACGAGTTTCTCTGTTCTTGAGTGATATTATCATATACGTCCATTACGTTTTATATATTTTCATAGAAGAATCAAGTTTTTTTTTAATTAAACAGATCCCCGCTCTTGTTGAAAAAACCTAATAATTTTCCTAATATTAAATATTAAGTTGATTATCAAAATTTGGGGCTTATCAACAGAATATGTAATTTAATTCTAAAATACATTTTATAGAATTAGTCCATTTAATTTGCCATAGCTAAACAAATTCTGCCCCTCCTATCAGCATACACATTAAGAGCACAAAAGAATTGGAATCAATTTCAATTGAAGATCAAACTCAAACATTGTCAACATAATCAATGAAGGTTTTGTCTTTACAAGAAAATTTTCAGTTAAAAAATGATAATGAAGATAATTAGCCCGAATCGGGAGGCACGTAAACCAAATTAATTGGGAGAAAAATGAAAAAACAAAGGATTTGGTCAAGGAACAGGGAAAAAAATAATTCCAAGACTCGTGTACAAAAATTTCAAGCGGATATAGAACAGAGATCATCAAAGATCTGTCTGATATTAGGCCTTTCATTTACAGGGAAAATGCACCTGAGTGATATTCCAAGCAAATCATCCATTGCTTTTGATGGTTCTTCCCCGCGGGCAATGTCTCTGTCAATGCAGTCCATTCCCCGGCCTTCTTGGTCGCAGAGTCGGACCCAGTCAGTGAGATCAACGGCACCTGATTGGCCAGATATTATGTCACCAGCACTTCTTCGGGTTAGCAATTCCATCAGGATTACCCCGAATGCATAGACGTCAGCTTTGAATGACGGAGCTGGTTTTGATGCAGTTGTGAGTTCTGGAGCACAATATCCGAGTGCTCCCAGATTCAGTATCTGCTCAGCAATGCCTGCTGGAGTCATAAGGCGGTGAAGGCCATAATCTGTAAGCCGGACATTGTAGTCCGGGCCTGGCAGGAGTATGTTTGTAGGCTTTAGATTTCCATGCGGCAGGCCTCTATCATGAAGGTATAATAGACTTCGAGCAACATCCACTGCGACCTTTAGTCTTTGATTGAATGATAACGGGGAGTACCTCCGTGGTGTAGTCTCTGCGTTTAACAAATATTCGGATGAAGTAATAAAAATGTAAGAGAAAGGTTCATTGCAATTCAAAGTACTCGTGCACACATATCGATCAAACACAAGTAAATCCGTTAGGAAGAACAATAATATACGTGAAACTCAGAACATACTGTACAATCTTCCCAAATTTTTCACAAGCTAGAATTTAGACAGATCAAACGCAATGAAAGATCAGTAATTTGTCAAGCAGAATATACTGGAGCAATAACTTTCTGATAACACTCAAATGGCAATCATGCCTTTGAAAGATACAATAGCACCAGGTTTTAAAAAAAACATTTGATAATGTTCTGCAGCTTGATTTTAAACTCAAAACAACAAAGTTCCACAGCATATTACTCTTGATGTGAATGTCACCACGTACCAAAGTAAATATGTAAACAGTATAACACATAGCATCAACATGAAGCAAGAGCATAATAAAAATGTCACAAAAGAATTTCAAAAAGTCGGTCGGAAAGATAATTAAAAGACAAAAGATAAAAGGGTATTTCAAACTTTTACCATAAAGATGTAGGGCCAAGCTATCTCCCCGGATATAGTCAGCTAGAAGAAGCCTTTCCTGTTCTTTGGGCCCCCAATAGTACGCTCGCAATGGGACAATATTTGGATGCCTCATAGATCCTATCTTTTTAACCTCCTTAGCAAATTCTTTCTTATGTTTGACCAGTCCTACCCGCAACCATTTCACAGTTAACATATGCCCACTATCGAGAGTAGCTTTATAAAGAGTTCCATGGCTACTTCTGCCAAGAACTTCGGCTGGGGCTCGAGATAATTCTTCAGCGGAGAATGCTAGCGAAGCATCCAGGAAGAACAGTTCACCAGCCAACCGATCTGGTGAGTACACATCCAACCTCACCGGCGGTTCACATGCCTCAATAAAACGGGGTGAGGAAGACAGCGGCGAACCTGGTGAGGACTTCCTTCCCGATGTTGCCGGAGGATTATCGAGCAAATTAGGATTCACAGATGCCGCACTAGCACCCACTCCTTCATTTTGCTCGATAATTTCTCTTATAAACTCTGCCTGCCCAGATAATGATCTTGAATTTGAAGTAAGCAAGTGATCATTTGAAAAGCTCAAGGAAGATGGTGGGCGTTGAACATTTGAGTGGAAATTGAATAGGGAAGGCCGTGAAAATCCTCCTTCCTTAATATTTCTCCCTGTAGTTTGGCCACCAAATTTAGTTCTTCCATGAAATTCTTTAAGTTGTGTCCGATGGTACACCAGTAAAACGAAAACAATCATCACAGCAGCTCCGACAGTGGCAACAATGATTGCTACTCTAATACTGCTCTTTGAACTGTGATGTTCCCCTCCTGCCAAATCCTGACCTTCAGCAGAATTTGTTGATGGCATGTCATCAGGTAAGATTAACAAGTCATTTCCTGGCCGGAATGAAGACTTCGGGAACTTTCTCAAATTTTCTGGAATAGGGCCTGTTAGATCATTGTATGACACATTAAATTCATTCAGTCCTGACGAAAGCTTATCAGGGATTTTACCCTTGAACTTGTTTTCAGATAAATCAAGGTACTCCAAGACACTAAGTTTGTTCAATTCAGTTGGAAGCATTCCCGACAAGTCATTGTTTGCAAGATTCAGCAGTTTCAATCTCCCCATGTTACCAATATCTGAGGGCAAGACACCGCTTAAGGAATTACCAGACAGATCAAGCAACTCCATAGATGGATAAGAAGGTAAAACTAATAATTCACTTGCATGTGAACCTTGAAGAGGAATAGAGCCACTAAACAAATTTCTTGAAAGATTCAAGTTCGTCAACGTCATTGAAACGAAAAAGCTAGCAGGAATGGGCCCATTAAGTTGATTCAAACTGACATCAACAGTGACCAATCTCGGAGAAGTCTCTAATAGAGAAGGCAAGGGGCCAACTAGAGAATTATTACTGAGATTGAACAAACTTAATCTATTAAACTGAGACGTCAAGTTTGGTAAGCTTCCCGACAACTGGTTTGAACTTAAATCAAGAATCTCCAAATTGGCTTCCCAATCCTTAATAATTGATATGTCACTGGAGATCATATTTCTACTCAAATCCAACATTGTGCACTTTTTCAAAGAAGTGGGTAAACTGCCGGATAAACTATTTGACGATAGATTCAAAACACTCAGAGTTGTAGAGTTAATTCCACGAATAGAACCTGTACATGTATAAGCAGCATATGTTAGCTAAAGCATGAAATCAACATTATAATAGAAATACAAAACCAGAAGATGTGCAACCACTTCAGCTTTTATAGTCCAAAAACTCTGAACACCACAGTTTTAACCTATATCAATAGGGACAGTCAATTCACGTTACATTACATAAGAGTTTAATTGCTAGTATTCCTGCAGTCAAGAAATTACAAATTCAAGTGAGAATCCACGAGAAATCAGCATTTTTTCTCACCATCCAAATAAGCAAGGCAAGTATATGGAACTTGGAAGTAAGAATAAGCTATTTTTAACTACTAACAGAACCAATTATTAAAATGACATTTTTAAAAACATTTGTAGTAAATTCATATTTGACAGTGAATCTACAGTCAATGAAAAGACAACAACCGAGGAATTCTTTTCTGAAAAACATATGCTTAAAATTCATAATAGATCTTTAAATGCAATAACAGTTTGAAGTAATACTCTTTCGGCTGTGTAGCACGTGACAATCCAGACACATAAATGATGAGATCCACAGACCTATGAGTCTGTGTTTTCAATCTTTTACCACATATTTGCACAAAATATATTGTGCAAAATAATGCACATCTTCCATAACACCATATTACAACAATTTCAAGTCTTTGACCATAAAAATCTACACAAATAACAACGTATTTCCTGAGTACATTTCGTAAACAGAAAGTCAAAGAGCAGGTTCATCATCGAGAAAATTGGGTATCATAACACTGCTTTCCCATGAAAAAAACACGGCAACCAAAATTCTGGATCCCTATCATCAACAAAATCATAGCACAGTTAACTTATTGCTATAATAAAATGCAATTTACCAAGTAAATCTTCAAACAAAGAACTACAAAGCTCTGTAACAAAAATGAATACAATTTCATTTAGTTACCTGTGAATCCATTGCCACTGAGATCCAACTCCTGAATTGGAATTACGCTCTCCAATAACTCCTCCGGTATCATCCCGAACAACTGATTATTCCCTAACCTCAAAACCTTCAAATTTGGCAATGACCCGAATGATGGCAACTCTCCAGAAATCCCGTTGTCACCCAAATCCAACACTTCCAAATTCCTAAACAACCCAATAACATCACCTTTGAAAAATCTTCCATTGAACATATTATGGCTCAAGTTCATAAATCGCAACGTATTAGCAATACTCGAAACATTCTCCACATCTAAACCTAAACCTCCATAAAACTTGTTAAGACTCAAGTCAACCGATTCAACATTCTTCAGCTCAGTCATCACTTCAGCAATATCACCCCATAGTTCATTTCTATGCAAATCCAAAGCTTTCAATTGCTGCAAATTCCGAAAATTAGGAGGAAATCCTCCTGTGAAATTGTTCATCGACAGATTAAGATAATTCAACCCCCACAAATCCGTGATCCGACCCGGGATCGGACCGTAAAACTTGTTGTCGGACAGATCCAAGTACTGCAACGAACTCATAGATCCCAATGCGGGTACTAACCTACCCGTGAATAAATTACCCGACAAAGAGAGATTCTGCAGCGACTTCAAGTTGGTCAATGTGTAAAATTTCAGCTCTCCGTCCAAATCCATCTGGTTCAAGTTGATAGAAGCCACCGAACCGGAATCCGGATCGCAAGTGACGCCAGTCCACGAAACGGGGCACGCATTCGGGTCGGACAACGACGAAATGTTCCATGTAGAATGGATTCTATTCAATGGGTCGTTCCGGATACCTTTCTTGAACTCAAGCAGAGATCGGACCTCCGATTTGGAACCCAAAACGACGACGAAAAGAGAAAGAGAGTAGAAAAAGAGACCCGTTAAGGACAAATACAGAGTCATTTAGCTCACGAGAACTGAACTTTTCAAAAAATCTAAAACAGGCCCACTTAAGAAAAACTCATGTGGTAGATGGGAAACCCTAGAAGTCAGGAATTGGTACGAGCTCAACAGAGATTGAAGAAATTAGGGTTCCATTGAAACTGGAGAAGTAAGAAGAAGAAAAAGAGAAGGTATTGTTGTGAATGTGTGCTGGGGATGAGTAACTACACGCTGTAAAGGAAAAGATTTGATGCTTATTATATGTTTGTGTTATTTGATTCAGCGAGAGTCTTTTGTGCTGTGCTGGGTACAGATTACTGCAGCTGTTGTTGCTTCCGCTCCTGTGTTTTGCTGCTTCTACTGTCTCTTTCCTTTTAAAGTCTTTCCCCCTTGCCTTTTTTAACTTGTAACGTGGGGGTTTCGGACGGTTTGTTGACGACGTTAACTGGTTCCTTTTATTTGTGTTGCAGTGGGGTGTTTTTCATTTAGGTCCCTATTATTTAATAATATATCGTTGAATGACTCTATTGACTATTTTACCATTATTTTGAATTTTATTACAAGTACAAAACTGTTGACTTCTCGACTAATTAGTACTGATAGTTGAAAAAAACACTCAAAAATACCATATTAAAATAGTTGAAAATGTTTATTTATATTAAAAATAATAATAATAATAATACGATTTTATTTACGTAGTTTAGCGACAATAATGACCGTATATTGATACAATTTATCAATTTATTTGTACAATTTAATTCAAAAAATGATAAAAATTAATAAATTTAAGTGTGTTTTGTATTAGGACAAAGCATCAAACTTTAAGATCCAACAATCATTTACCCTTCTACTATTTTTAGGTTGTAAGAACTAATCAATTTAGCTCAAATCTCAGTTTATTATAAATTGAATAAAAGATTAAAAACTAACTCAAAATTAAACTGAAAATTTAGAGCTATACAAAAAATTGATTATGTCGGGAATAAAGCAATAAATGTTCGAGGTAGTTTAATGTTATTTTATAAAAATTTAAGATTCTTTAATGATATTTTCTTAACAAAATTTTATTTTATTTTAATTCCTTTTATAAATGGGAGTCTTTAAAAAAAAACTATCCTTGGTTTTGACATTGAATTTAACGAGTATTTAAATTTAAAAGTATTTTAATTTAAAAAAATATAATATCATGTGATGTTATCTATCAATATCTTATATATATCATATATACGCATATGTATGTATATATATATATATTAAAAATATTAGATAATAATAATAATAATAAGAGATACTAAGGATGAATGGAAAAAAATCAAATCAAAATATATTTTTTTTAGAAATTTCATTATATAATTACTTGTATCACTTTAATTTTAGATTTTTTATTAAATTTTATTAACTTAATTCAACGTAATTAAATTTAACAAAAAATAAATTCAAAATAAAATTAATAAAAAATTAAACCAGTATAATTTTGCCTATATTTTTTGCTCAATTATTTTTTATTTTCTAAATTTCGAAAACCCAATTCCTATCGGGACCACTCATTGGGGACCTGTTTGATATAAATAAAATAAAACTGTCTTTTTTGAAAAAGTAAAAAAGCTCAGAGACCCCTGATGCTACTGTCGCATTGATGTAGTTGCTTGATATGCATGATTGATTTGATTAACATTAATTAATCTGATTATTGTGACATTTTCTGCACGGAATCCATTTGCTTTTACGGTTTTACACTTTCATTTAGATGTCCCTACGATGGGCGCGTCCATATTGGAACACCGCCTGATAACCTCACCTATGTGTTGACGCCGTTAGTTTGTCGTATTAAAGTGAAAGTACCAAAATGACAAACAGTAAACTCTTAATTTACAATTTTAGTGTATATTTATATAATTTAAAAATAACGTAAAAAACCTTAAATAAAATATTCTTTATCTAATCAAATTTATTTGAATAAATTAGAAAAAAATATTATCATAAACATATTTTATTAAATACATATATTAAAATATAAAAAATAATAAATACATAACGTAAAATTATATAATTTTTTTCAAAAAAATAATTTATTAATCGATATATATATATATAATTTTTATAAATATTATTATAATAAAAATAATATTATCATGGGCGCTATTTAGCTTTTTTAAGAAATAAAAAATATGCATATTATTTAATTTGAATATTTAAATTTATTTAAAATTAATTATGAAATAATTATTGTAATATTAAAATTTATAAATTAAGAAATAAAAATATTTATAAGTGGGATAGGTTTTGAGTCAAAGAAGACAAGTTAAGGTCAAATAGTGGGTGAGCATGAAGCCTCATTGTTTTGGTAAGATATTGTTTGTTTATATATTTTATTTTGCCTTTACCTTTTTTTTTCCTTTTCAAATCAACTTTTCTCACCAAACAAAAAGATAATTTAAAGTTTTGGATCTCATTGATTCTCTTGTCTTCTCCTTGTCATCACTTTCCCATTTCACTTTCACTTACTTAACATTAACTAATTAATTTTTAATTTTTTAGAGAGATAATTGTTTACTTGTATCTTTCATTCCATAAATGTTAGTTATTTTACGGGGTTAATACGACGATCGGTAAAATATTAGGGTTATTATAAAATTATTTACTACTTTTGGGTTGATATGATAAATGTTAAAATATTAGCAGTAATCCCAAATTAACTGTTATTGTTGGGGTTATAGGAAAATTATTAAACTATTAGGGTAAATAGAAAATTAACCCTTGTTTAATTGCGGTTAACCACGCTGTACCTTATTGGGCCTCAAGAAATATCAAGCCCATATTTTGTATCTATTGTCTTTTTTTTCTCATAAACCCGGCCCATTTCTTCCCTCAAATTATGAAAATAATATTTACATTTGCCTTTAAAAAAAATTAAAATTCCCACGAGACTAATGAAAAAATCTTTGCATTTGTACTTGAGAATAACACAACATGTTAAAATTCAGAATGGCAAAATTAGATTAACGTTCAGTCATTGATTGGCAATAAACAAATTAAATTATTAGTAGGAGGAAACCAAAACAGACAACCCATGCTCTGGAGGCTTGAGCTTGCTGCTGAGGAATCAGCAGACAGGTCAACAGCAACTCATGCTTATAAATAAATATAAACTCAGAAATCTCGTATAGAAAAAAAAATAAAAAATCATCAGATCCATTGATTACTTGCATTTCGTCGTTGTATTTAAAATTTCTTGCTTGCCCATTTCATTTATTTATTCAAATACCCTTTCTGGCATTTCATCGAACAAGTTAGTGCATGATGAAAAAATCTCACGCTTCTCTATCTTTTTGCTCCTTGTTTTCTTCTTCTACTTCATTTTTGTTGCTCATGGGCTAGAAGATACCACTAAATTGGTGGTTGGTGGCGGGATTTCTGCCAATATTGTAAGTTCATTGTAATTCTTGCTAGTTTAAAAAATTTAAAATATTTGCTAAGAAATTTTATACATGTATGTACATTGATGTGATTTTGATGATTGAAATGATAAAGCAGGGAGGAGTAGAAGCAGAAGCTGGGTGTGTGAAAGTTGGAGTTGAGTGCAAGGAAGGAAATAGTGGGTCAGAAGAAAGTGCTTTTGAGCACGAGGACTACTACATCTACACCAATTCTCTCCCTTAGCCCCTCCTTTTTCCTTTCTTGTAATGTAAATTTGTTGAATTAGAGAATCAAATTAAATCAAAAATTTATTGAATTAATTTTAATTTTAAAAAATTAAATCAATAATTATTAGTTTGATTTTTGATCTATATTTAATCTAAATTGAATCAAATTAAATCGATTAAATCTATTTTTTTATTTATTTTAACTCAAATTAAACTAAATTAATAAATTTAAAATCAAATGTTAGGGTAATTCAATTCAATTTTTTTTTACTATCGGCTCAATTTGATTTGAATAAAGTTAAATTCAAAACTTTCGATTTAAACACAATCATATTTACATCATATAATATAATTTTTTAATAAAATATATTATTTTATTTATTTTAAAAAATTCATCTAACAAATTTTAAATTTTAATTAAAAATAAATAAATTAAAATTTTATTCATAAATAATATAAAAAGAAAAAATATTTTTTTAGTTAATTCATAATTAAAAATAAATAAAAAATATATATATTTTTATAAAATTTTACTAAACACATTAAAAGAAAGTATCCAATAAAATTTTTATTATAAAAATATTTATTAATTTATTATGTGTGAATATAGAGTAGTATGACTTTGAGATAATAATATTAATTAATTGCCAGCCACTTGATTTGGAAGTACAAAGAGAACATGGTGGAATCTTATTAATTTAATATATTTGTATTAGATATAAAGACAAAATGTAATATATTTGGACAGCACCAGACAAAGTGATGTCCAAAAGTCACAAGAAGAAAACAACACAATCTTGTAATAATTACATTCAGACTAGGGCAAAGCTGTGTTCTGGGTTCTTGCCACTTCCCACACCATGTTTACCGGTCTTTTCTTTTTATTTATTTTTTCTCATTTCAATAATAACAAAATTATTAACTGAGAGTAATAATTATACTAATTAAATATTTTAATTATTGTAATTTTCAAATTATAGATGCACGATTAAATCAAATTACTGTATTGTTATTTTGAAGATTTCTAGTCCGGGCTCAACCCGACCAGGATAAACAAGTCTCAAGTCTAGCTTGACAAGAGACAAATTTGATTCCCCTCACAGATAAAGACAATTCCTTCCTGTTACAAACAACGGGCAGCCCATTTTCTTGTTGAATAATTTTGATGGGTGGCTACACAACGATAATACTGACCATCAAATTGGTGCAGAATACAATTCTATAATCTAAATATGCGTAAAGACTTCCATATATATATATATATAGATAGATAGATACAAAGGGATCGGCCAGCCAGAGAATGGAGATTGTGGAACATTACTAACTCAAAACACTCGTTTTAATGAATATTTCCACGGAAGATTCCCTGTAACCTCGAAAATGCAGTCCGTTTGTGCCGCCGTTGTCTACACAAGCCATAAGTTTTGCCCCAGTTTGATGTTAAACGAACACATTCCTATGGTTTCACTTACTTTTTGAGTACTGGCTGCAAGGTTGAGTTGTAATCTGAGAGTTTCATGCGATATGAACTTCCGCCCTTTTTGTAGTTTCCATGAGTCTTGTAGAAAGGAATGGCATTTAGGACTGCGAGAATCTCAACATAAACTTTCAATCTGTAAAATGCTACATTGATGAAAATCACAAGTATGCATTGCATGTTAGGATTGAAATAGAAGTTCACGCAGAGTTTTACTCACCGATCAGTTAAGCAGCTCCTGCAATCAATTTTTCTCATTGGTCTAATTTTTTGACATTTATGATTCCAAAGAGAACTTGGAAACCAAAGAATGCACAAACCACTTTATGCTGCAATGGCTGGCACCCACCGTAGATAACAAATTGAACAATTTATTAAATATAACTTTATAACCAAATATACTAAACACTGCATAAATCAAAGAAATAAAACAGATGGCTTACTGGAATGGAATTGATATACAAAATCGTTGCAAGGTTTACCAAGCTTCCAGCAGCTACAGCCTGCAGATCGGTCAAAGAAATAATAGTTAAGTTATTATCTGGGCTTTAAAAAATATGATTCCAAAATTTTTCATTATATACAAAATAGAAGCCTAAGTATCCAAAATTCATAGCACTTCTTTCAGTGCTTATGCAAACATGTGCCAAATTACTACTTACACACATACATTTGTACATGTTGAAATCAATCAGTATAATCACATAAAAATCTGCACGTTTTGTCATTATACCAGTTTAGAAAGTTGCCAATGGGTTTCTTGCTGACAAGAGAGAGAAATTATGAGAAGCAGACAACTAATTTCTTCATCTGACAAAATTTTATGCGAAGAAACTCTGGACCAGTGTAAATGAACTACCATTTTGAAACAAGAAATTGAATCTACAACCATCAATGTGGTCTTAATAAACTCAAAACAAGTAATTATTCTGACAAAAACAAAGAACAGAATCAATGCAATGACTATTCTTGACTCCTTTCAGCTTTCACTATAGCATTATTTAGTGAAAAAAATACACGTAAGAAAAGATCAAAGGAGGGTTCTAGAAAAAGTAAAGAAAAAAAAACATACAAATAAGATTTGTCCACTATGTTATGAGCCACTTAAATTCACACTCCCCACTGTCTTCTGAACTGTGGCAACACATTCGAATGCCCTTTCAGACTCTAAAGTTTGGACACGAAGCTTCATATCACCTTGCTCCTACAAATAGTTAAATTAAACCAGTGAAACAACACTCATAAAATGAACCATGCCAATTATAAATCCGACAAAAAAAATAAACTTACCAAACATTGGATAGTTTCAGTAAGTTTTTGCACTCTGTCAGCCTGCTGAAATAGGTTGTAGAATGCACAAGATTGCCGGTCCCATCTGTTTCTGAAATCCTGAAACATAAAAATGAAAACAGAACCATGATATTGCAGTAAAAAAAACCCAGTAGAGTTGAGATAATTCAAGCTTACCTTCAAGATAACTTCTACTCCAGCTTCATGGGAATTAAGCAATTCCAGTGCATAGCTAAAAGGGAAAGCAAACAAGATATGTCAGACATGCCTCCAAATGAAAAACAAAGAAGAAATTTCATGAAGATTAGATGAAAAGATTTTGAAAAAACTGAGGCAGCTCAAACACACTCATGGTTTTGCAATCTCGGTAATGTCAAACTGAGGATCAAGGCCCTTGCCAATGCCATCCAGCACTGCAGGAAAAAATTTCCTCACTATTTTGAGGTTATTGTCAATTAACAAATGGCAATAAAAATACCAAACTTCTCACACATACCTGAAAATGCTCTAACAACAAATATGAAAGTTGCAGGAAATCAGAAAGGTTGATCTACTGCAATGGCTAATAAATCTTCCCCTGGTAGGAGGTTGCAACAACCGTGAATAGAAAACATTATGATAGAAAAAAGTCTCCAAATGCTTCATCATACATTTTGTAACTCTAATCTAGCCAACAGCAAAACCATGTCATACATATGAAATCAAGTGAAGTCAATTACCAAATGCAGTGAGACGTTGCTTCTTTTTCTCTATCTTTTCCTCCTTGCTCAATGGCTTTTTAAAACCAAGTTTTACCATTGCCATTTCTCTCTCTTTTCTTTGTGCAGCAAGGCACTCTTCAAAACTGTGATAGTTTGAATTATGAATTTTGTCGTCACAAAATTATTAGAATTAAAGGACCATCTATAGTGGACATAACATTCTTGCAATTTTGGTTAGGTTCCACATTTTTGATTGCCAACCATGCAAATTCTTAATCAATGTTGGCCAATTTTTTTTCCCCTAAAGAACAAGAAACTGGACAAGCCCGCAATTTTTTTCCTTCATCAAGATCACCTGTTGAGGAAAAATTGTGCTGTTCGACAGACAGCTCTCATATCTCCAGTAGGTAGAAGAACACCCATTTGAATCATTGCTCGAAGGACCTGCACCAAGGTAAAAGTTTCCATGGTGGAAGTAAAACAAATCTGACTTGGGAATAGGCCAGTGTAAATAATGAAACACAGGAAAAAAAAGATGTTAAAACCTTGGGACATAATTACCTTATCTGCATCCTTCTCATAAATTCCATAGAATGCTTCTAGCAGACCCTCTCTAATGTTTGGACTAATACTGCATGGAGTTGTAACAAAGGATAATTAGCAGATGAAAGTCACCACACCGAACTGCTCAAAGAATTAATTGAAGACTTATCGTAAATAATTATCACAGTATAGAAAGTACCTCCCCATCATTCCAAAGTCATAAAAGATCAATCTTCCACCATTTAAATCATCTACGGCGATATTTCCAGGATGCTGCAAAATAAGAAAAATGTAGAAATAGAATTTCCATGTTATGGATAGTTATGAAGCAGATGTCATCACATAATCATGATTAGAAAAGCGTACTGCTACATTTAATATCACAAAGATTGAGTAAGAAAAAACACACGGGGCATGAGAAATAATTTGTTCCGAGTAAGATTCAACAGCATATCGACCCAACCTGCATAACATAATTTTTGAAAAAAAAATTATTGATCAGCTTAGTGTTGAGAGCAGAAGTAGAAGATGACACCACAATAGCACAATATGACTAGAATTAGTGATGGGATTGTCTTAGCCTTTTTCTATCAACACCCAATTGATCTAAAGATTTTATCCTGTTTATTTTGATCCCTGGCATGTACTCCATGGTCAAAACCTACGTACAAATGCATGAAAAAATAAATAAATAAAATGCTGTAGGTGATTTAGAAAAGAAAAAAAGAAGAAAGAAAACTCATTTGCTGACCTGTTGTGTGGTGAATTCCCACAATATAGCTGGGACTTTTACATGATCCATGCCTTTGAAATTAGTAGCAAAATGTTCAGCATTAGCAGCTTCCTTGGTGTAATCAACCTCCTGAAAATTTTTACATTCTATTAACTACCACAAAACATAAGCAAGCAAGCCAAAAAATGTGAAAACAGATAGCTCTACCTGATATAAGACACTTGAATATATAGCAACCCAATCTCTCTTAGCACCATCCAATTTTAGATCAACCTTTTGAAGATATTCAGCAATTACCTGAAAGTAGAAGGTGCATCAGAAGCATAAATTTCAACTTTAAATCACCAAAAATGGCACTAAGACAGAACAAGGCATAGCATTCTAAACCAATAAATACTCACTCTCAGGTTCTTGAGGCCAATGTCGAAAAGATCCTTCAGACCAGGCCTTTGTACTTTAACAGCAATCTCTTGTCCCATCATCCTTGCACGGTGGACTTGACCTGCAGAGAAAGAATATTTGGATACTTTGGCTAAAATGAATTGTGAATTACAGAATGCTTTGACAACATTCATTCACTTATTTTAAAGTTCTTGTCATCAGAAAGCATTTGGGAGGAAGTTAAAGTTACCAAGACTAGCAGCAGCTATTGGTTCAAAGTCAAAACATTCAAATATGTCATCTACAGACCCTCCAAGCTCTTCTTCAACTATAGATACAGCAGTCTCTGATGGGAAAGGAGGGACTTGATCCTGCATAGAATCAGCAATTCAGTACTGCCTTAAAGAGCCATATAAACTTGAGACAGCATTCGTGGCAATCATCACTGTAAAGTTAAATACGACCAAAAGAAGCATAAACCGTAATGAAGAATCCATAATTTATCCCTAAAATTAAAGAATAGAAATTCAACCTTGTCTGACAACTGATCAACATATTCTTGAGCAAGAATGTCAACTCTTGTGGAAAACTACTGGCCAATTTTTATAAAGGTACAACCCAATCTCAAAATGCTTTCCTTCAACCACTTGGCAAGGGCCTTGCGTCTTACAACTTTCTTCTCCTCAGTCATTTCTCCTGCTTTTATATATATGCATAGTCACTCAAGATTAAATGCAGACCATCCAATATAAACACAGATTTGGAGAAAAAACTTAAAAACTTATTATAGATAGACTTAGAAGTTCTATTACATTAATAAGTTTGGAATTGCTAGTGGGATGAATAAAAAGTTATTTCAATAAGTTACAAGTTATTTTAGGCATTTGGGATGAACAATAGACTCACAATGTTACGGAAAACATTGTAATAATAGAAAAACCCCAATCAGTATTCTTTTATGCTCAAGATCAATCTACTACAAGTGACTGACCTCGATAGGTAAACTTCTGGTTGTTCAACCATGCTTTGAAGATAAATGTGAGAACAAATCCCCATATTTCCAAGGTCCTCTGAATTGTTGAGTAGGTTTTGAATCTACTCCAGCAGCCCCCAGGTGCAACAGAAACCTGCAACATGTATTGCCATAAGATGATAATGTCCCAAGTAAACAGATGAACCAATCCATAAAGTGTAGTTATCTTCATAAACTGTTATAATGCTATCTAACATAAGGTCAGATCATAGCTCAAAGCCTTAATGTTGTCATCTCCTATTGAATTTTCCCACAAAAACCATGAAAGCCCGTGCTTTTTCATTGATGAAATTTTATGGGCATGTCAATGAGTTAATAAATAATCTTCTGATAGTACATATCCTACAGGCAATTGTACCCAAAATCTGCCACGGAGAATTAGACATTACCATACAAGATGCACAACAAGTGTACTTGCACAAGTCATCCTTTATATCTTCCCCCATCTCTTTGAATCTCAAAAATAATCAGTACATTGCAAACAAAAATATCAAGGAATCATGTATCCTCAAAGCTTAGGCTGATAGGTAAGGACTTGAGATTTACAAATTTAAGTATAAAATGCTCCCTCACATGCAAGAATGGATTTTTGTCTACAAGCTTGTCATGTGGATCAAACAAAAACATAAAAGCAAAAGAAAACGTAAACACAAGTTGTCATAGTTAAGGAAAAAAAATATAGGGTCCAAACATAAGAAATTTTGATCAAATTGACTCCAATATCATGTTAAGAAACCACTAATTCCGAATGCTTAAACTTATGAGTCAAGGCCAATAATAGTACTTAAGCTGAAACAAGAACCAAACTCGGAAACACTGAACTTGCATTTGGCCCCAAAGAATTAGATTCACTAAATTAAATAAAAACAACTGCCAAATTTTAGTAAGCTACAAAAAGAAGTCAAATGCACAATTAAATTAAATGAACACAACCCAAAACAAACACTTAACATGAATTCATACCTCAACTTTTCCTTGTTCACTTTTCTTAAACCATGCTGCTTCTTTCCCAATATCCTCAGCTTTCTTCTTCCTCATCAAACTTTTCCTTCCCGGCTTCTCCCACAATTTCCACAGCAACTGCACCATTGGCATTCACATCCTTCACCAAACTCCCATTTGTATAACCATTAGCACTGCCATTACTAGCAGCGCCGTTTCCGTTAAACTCCAAACCATTGATCAGTTCAGATTCTCTGTTCTCTTCAACTACAACACTTCCATCTTCTTTCCCAGCTCGAATTCCATTTCCCCGATCAAGATTGCATCTTGTGTAATTTTTATACAAAGAATTTCTATAAAGAGAACGTTTAGAGAGTGCAATACGGTGTGGTGGAGTCGTTGTCGGAGAGAGAAAGTTGAGTACTGGCAAAAGCAGAGAAGAAGAGCAGGAACAAGAAGCCATTATTTCAAAATTATTTTTGTTTTTTTTTGTTGGTTGGGTATGTTTAAAAACTAGTAAAAACAAAACCCTAATTTTGATTCGCCATGATTTTTTGACAAAGAACGGTGACTGAGCTGGGCTTTGTGGTGTGAGAGGGAAACGGAAGCAGACAGACAGAAAGCAAACGAACGCGAATCAGAAATTAAGAAAATAAACGCAAGGGAGGGAATTTCGGTGGGCGTAGAGATGACACGTGGCATACGAGTGTTGTGAAAACCCGAGGATTCTGATTGGTTGAAGAGCTTTCTGTAGTTCCCCTCGCCACAAATTCTGGTTGCCTGGACGTTCATTTGGAATTGTCTTGGAAACTTTTCTTGCTTAACGCTGTCGTATCAAACCCAGCTCTTTTAATCTAAATTATTACGGAAAATTATTAAATATCTCATTTAAATAGTGACAAAATAATATTTAAGCATAAAATTTTATAAAATTAATAAAATATTTTTTAATAATAATTAAAATATTTTTATATATAATTTTAAATATTAATAATTTTTTTAAATTCTAAAAACTAAGTAAAAAAGTGAATTAATTTTAATAATTATAATACTTTAAAATATTTTTATAAAAATCAATAATTTATAATACTTTATTTATATTATTTAATTATATAATTTTATTAAATCAAATATTTATAATTTAATAAGAACAAATAATTTATAATATTATTTTACTAAAATTTATATATTTATATTAAATTTAATATTAAAATATAAAAAAATTATTAATTTTTTAAAACTATAAAAAAATATTTATTAATTTTAAAAAATTTTAAAAATATTTTAAAAAATTATTAATATTTAAAATTATATATAGAATTATTTTATTATTTTTATTATTATTAAAAAATATATATTAATTATTTTATTATTTTTATTATTATTAAAAATATACTTTGGTTGGTTTTATAAAATTTTATATTTAAATATCATTTCATCAAATTTTAAAATAAATATTTTTAAAATTATTAAAATATTCTCAAATTTGATTTATATATAATTATATTATTTTTGCTTTTTGAAAATTGAAATGTAATTTACAAATCATACGATATCTGATAACTGTCTGCCGATTAAGGTTAACGCGGACCAGATAATTCGGAGGCTTGAAGATTGGCAATGGAGTCAACCATCCATACGATATTCTGCGGCGGAGCAAGTTCAAGTACCTGGCAGATAGCCTCATCTTTCTGCCATTCTTTCCATCTTTCTGCCAAGCCATTGCCTTCGAGCATTCCGACAACTTCCGCCATCTTAGGCCTGTCTACCGGGGAGCTTTGCGTGCAAAGAAGAGCTATTTGAATAAGCTGCTCCACTTCAGTTTCAACGTATTTGTTCTGCATTTCTGGATCCACAAGCATGTCTAATTTCTTTTCTTTTAGGAGACTTTTAACCTGAGAAATTTCAGAGATGTACGTCAACTCAGGCTAGGGAAGGAGTGGGAAAGAAAATTCATTGAAATTAAGCAAGAATCTTTGTGTTTGTATGAGTGAATAGACCGGATAAATTTCGAGTCTCTAAAACGTCCTAAGGCTGGCGAGGAATGAGCCAGTGGGCGGAAAACAATAATCTAATGTGAAGCTAGCAAATCAAGCTTGGGTGTCTGGAGTTGGTGTGTTGATTACTTGCCCGATCGAGGAGCATAACGTCTTCATCATTAGCAAGCCTAGCAAGATCGAATGCACACTGTCCAGTGATTAGCTCTAAAAGCATGATACCATAACCAAAAACATCGGTCTTCTCTGATGACCACCCGCTGGAGAGAGATTCCGGGGCTATATGTCCGACGGTGCCACGTACAGCAGTAGTGACGTGGGTATCTTTGTAGTCCATTAGTTTAGCTAAACCAAAGTCACCGACGACAGCCTCAAATTCCTCGTCCAACAATATATTTGCAGCTTTTACATCACGGTGAATGATTTTTGGGTTACAATGGTCATGTAAATAGGAAAGACCCCGTGCAGACCCCAATGAAATTCTCTTCCTAGTTGGCCAGTCAAGCGGTGGATCTGCTGGTGGCCGCTCTACAAGAACATAGTGAAAGTGACACAGTCCACCAATCATACAGAGTTTAAAGTGAAATTCCAGGAAAGTCTCGTGTTAAACTAAATGACGAGGAAGAAAAGCAAAATGTACCTCTTAGACATGACGCTAGACTTCCATTAGCCATGTATGGATACACAAGCATACGTTCAGTTGGAGTCATGCAAAATCCGTATAAACGGAGGACGTTCCGGTGCACAGCCAGGCTAATCATCTCCACTTCTGTTAGGAACTGCAACTCGCCACTAGGTGTTCGGCCTTCTTTAAGTCTTTTCACTGCCACCAATGTGCCATTAGCCAGGCGTCCCCTGTACACCTTACCGAATCCACCTCTGCCCAAGATGTTCTTGTTGCTAAAAGCATCCGTTGCAACTTGCAGTTCTTGATATGTAAATCTTTTCAGTTGTCCCAAGTGAACTTCTTGATCTTCTTGAGCTGATGAAATACACCAAGTAAAAATGCTATTCCAAATGAAAATTCAATGAGTATTCTTTCTTGGAGATCGGACACTAACCAGGTACATCAAAGAAAAATTCTTGTTTTCTTTGCCGCAAATATGCAATCGCAACAGCCAGGGCAGCAAAAAGTGAAGCAGCCCCAGCGGCAACTCCTCCAGCAATTGCTACAATGAGACTATTTTTTTCTGAAATGACAAGCAAGACATATAACATTTGTTCAGTCCTCAAAAACCTATTTGTTAAATAGCATTTGCCCTCCAGTGTAAATTTGAAGAAGCAAACCAAACTACTCTTTTAAGAATGCCTCAACTTCAGCACAAGCCAACACAAATTGGCTTCATTTTTTCAAGATTCAGTCCCGGCTCGGCACGGCATGATTGACAACTCTATAGCAGTAAAAAATAAACCTGATATATAAGAACAATAAAAGTAAGCTAAAACCTATAAAAACCAACCTGGAGGAGAAACAGATGTTGGCGGAACTAAAGGAGGTGGAGGAGAAAATGGCGGAGATCCAGGGCAAGGTTTTCCAGTAGCTGGACCGCAAAGATTTGAGTTATTTACAAAACTGAAAACAGGTCAAGAATTACCTCTTTTAGTCTGTTTTCATTTAAGGTAAAAACTGTGTACATCATTTATCTGCACAAAACCTGATGGGGGTAAAACTCAAAAATGAGCCAGTGTCTGGAACAGGCCCTGATAGATGATTGTTCGATAAATCCCTGCAGCGAACATTGTGTAATGCTAATGTTAGATAAAAAAAAAGCAGAAAAGAAAAATAAACATATAACTTATGCACTCACAAGATTTGCAGAGTGGTAATATTTGTCAACGACATAGGCACTGTACCCGAGAGAGAGTTGTTGTTGAGTCGGCTACCCTTACACACAAGTATAAAAGAAAGTACTTCTAAGCTCCAATAATGCCACAATTACAGCATGATGATCAGATTCAGCAAACAAGCAAAAAAAAATCTTAAAGACTCTGCAGCTCTAAATTGTAAACAATGGAGGATGATCCAATTCCATATCTCCAATTTTTCTTATTTGAAACAAGGTCGTTTGGTCAAAAAATTGTAAACAAGTTATTGATGCATGAGCACTCAGCTCATTCGAGCTAAGAAGTCAAATCGTGAATCATAAAGTTGTAAACATTTTGTAAACCACTCAATAACCCAAAATGTAGTGAGAAGTTTAGTCTGTGATTTAGAAAACATAACTGCACAATTATGCATCAATTTCTTGCTTCTAAGCGTGCAATTAGCCTTCCGTTAAACGACTAAACAGATTTCACAACCCCAGAAAAGAAAAAGCAAGGCCTATAGTAGATAATAATTTTAGTGCCTGGGGAAGAGAAAATACAGGAAATGAAGTTTCGTCAGCTTGCCCAATGTGTCTGGAATAGGACCAGTGAAACTGTTCAAGTAAAGATCCAAGCTCAGCAGGTTTGTCAGGCTCCCAAGAGCACTTGGAATTTGTCCACTTATGTTATTACTATAAAGTTCCCTGTAATACATATATACATGTAATAATCCTTGGAAAGAAAATATTCACGCTAAGTATGAAACCAAGTGAAAGCTAACTTACAGGTACTGTAAATTTTTGAGCTGGCTGAGGTCTGGCACCAATTCACCGGATAATGCTGCATCTCCAAGATCACTGCAAGGGACACAACATATTTGAGGAAGATTGCGACCATCACTTGTTTGCTTAAAATAGATATCAATAAACGATCAAAGTTGCTTACAGTCTTATCACACTGCCTTCATTGTTACAGGTAATATGAAACCATGTGCATGGAGTTGGAAGCATAGGATCCCAACTCTCCAGAATGTTGTTAGGATCTTGTAAATTTAACCGAAGGACATGCAAAGCATCACCTGCTTACACAGAGAGTGACAATTGCCAAAAACAAGCTTAAATTCCATATCAAGAGCAATAAAGAAGATGGAGGGAAAACCATCTTGATTTGGTGAAATCATTTCCGGCAATTGATGAAAGGAGGCAATCAATTAGATGAGAAAAGAGAAAGTACCAACAAAAATACATACTTCAAATTCTTAAAATCTACAACTCAAATTCCCAAAACTGTCAACTTCATTACGTGCAAAACAAACCAAAATAGCTTTGCCCCATATACTTCACTGTTAAAAACAGACTATGTCCTCTCACTAGAACTGGCTGTTTCCCCTTTAACTACGGCAGTCTAAACTCTCGCTACCAATATATTTTGTTGCTTAAAACTATTCAAGCCTTAAGAAATGAAATCAAAGCACAACACCGGAAAAGGAAAGCCGGCCAATTCTTATATCAACTAAATTGTCACCGCAACAAACCTCTAATTTCTCATGTTTCCTTGAAAAAAAAATGGGGAAAGTAACAAGATAAACCGGTAACAAGAAACCACAAACCTTCCTCATTAGCAGAGATCATCAGTGAGAAAGCAGCTATGGCCAGAATCATCAAAACAAGACAAGGAACAGGAACAACAACAAGAACCCTTTTCTTCATTGATCTTCAAACCTTCACTCTTTCCTTCAAAACATGATTTTCTCTTGTTCCTCTTCCACCACCATTTTTAACCAAGCCAAAACAAAACCAGTGTCGAATTGAGAAAAATGGTCCCAACCCATTTCAAAGTAATAGTAAAAACAGAAGATTATAATGAGAGACAAGCCAGATTTTTAAATATCTGCTTTAAATCACAACCTTTTTTTTCTTCTGCACTTTTTTCAACAGAATCCCACCACTAAAATCCCATACGTTAACCTCGCGGAAGGATAGAAAAAGGAGCCGGGGGCGTGCTTTGACTAAATTGTTTGCGGCACACATTTGCTTTGGGCCCAGTCAAGCGTGCAACGAACGTAAAAGAGAACACAACACAACTCCATTACTTGGTCGACGACAAGAATCTCGTCCACTAGTTCAGCCAAGCGTGATTATCAACAGTTTCAACTTTCATACGGCAGAAACTTTCCATAGAACTTGTGAATTTCAAGACTCTCTTGCAGATCAGTCATATCTATTATATTGCAACAGAAGAGCAGAGCTCGAAATCAGAACGCAAAAATTAGACAATTACACGCATTTCACCCTACATCCCCTCGAACTCTTGGGTTATAATCACAATTTTTTTTTATTACACTTCTCAGTTCTCCGTTTCTCATTACAAGTTTTTCAAATATAACTCAGTAATTGTAATAAAAAAAAATAGAAATATTTACAATAAAGGAGTTGACATATGATAACCATCTCTCTGTAATGATTTTGTTTGCTTGATATTGATTGATGAAATCCATTTTTTTTTGTACGGCCTAATATTATTGTATGCATGCATGCAGTAGGTATATGATGAAATTATATAATAAATAATATTGTATTAAATTAATTTGATGAAATCTTTTCGTATGTATTTATGTTTTTTTATTATTATTTAAAAAAAACATATTTAATTACAAGGGAGAATGGAGATTTTTCAGATTTTGTTATGTCATGAAGTATCAGACTTCTTGTTATGGGATTCTGGAATCAATATATTGGTTTTGTTGATTTGGATGAATTATTGAACGAGAACATGATTGCTTTTAATATTAATTTAATCGGGTGAGTTTAGTGTATTTTAGATTTTTTTTTGAATTTTTTTGTGTCAATTGTTAAAATACATTAAATTTTTTGATAAAATTTGTTAAAAAATTTAAAATAAATTAAATTCTCGTAATAAAATTTATTTTTATATATAATTTTATATTTAAAAATTCAAAACTGCCCGTTTATTTCTCGAATAATTCATTCAAAAATTTTAGTTTTACATCAAATATTGAAACTTTGTATGGGTTTCAGTTTATAAAACATATACATAACAATATACAATGTAAAATGAAACTTGCGAAAATTTTGTACGAGTTTTAATTGATAAAAAGATAACGTAAAAAATACAAGGGCATTTTTATTTAAATATCTATATAAGTAAAAGAAAATCATAATTGTAACAAATTTTCATAAAAATTTCATACCAAATAAATAATTTTTTTACCATTAAATTTACGTGATTCTATCACTCGTATTAATAAAATAATGTTATAAATTAACTATAAATATAAATTTGGTCTATTTTTTGTCAATGTAGTAGAATATACAAATTTAGTGTTATACCATTGCTACCTTTTTTTTTAATGTTTTTAAGGGAATAAGTAAGATTTTATGGGAATAGAAAAGTAAAATATATAAAATATGTAATAATATTATAATTTTACGTGTCAGTTTATATAAAAAGAATTTGTACGAAGAATTTGCATAAAAATATTGTATTTTAATTGTTCTAATTTTATATCATTTATGTCAAGCCTTATTCATCATCTAAGGACATTGAATTGTCTTAGGTGATCAATATTATTTTGTTTGGATGTATTTCTTCACCAATATTCTAACAATTTATAATATTCTTAATTAATAATTTCCAACAAAATATTTTATTTCATGATTTTACCACATGTTCCTTCAGTCTCAAACATTAACCCAACTTTTTGTCAAACCCTAATATGGAATTTTCAAATCTAGTTTTGTGGATAATATGATAAAATATATATTTATTTAAAGAAATACCCATTTGTAAATTAATATTGAGACTTTAGTTTTTAATTACTGAGGAGCCAGCAACTTTAGGGACAGTCCAAATTATAATATAGTTTGAGGAATAGGTAGAAGGTAGTTGGAAAATAAGCCATTTGGCACATTTGTGTTCATTTAGGGATTTCACTATTAAGATTGATGTTTTTGTAAGAATTAAGTAATTAATTATGAACTTAACAAGTTAATTAGCCAACAACTATGAACAAGAATTTGGTCCAAAGTGATAGATTTTGAGCAACTAGGAATTAATGGAGAAAAGTTAAGAAGTAAATTTTGAAATTATTATTCTTTATAATTTCAACTTTGGCATCTAATTATTTGTAAGAAACCAATTAATTTTTTTCAATTTATGAGTATACAAGGTGAACATGAAACAAGTAATAAATTTATTATTATTTTTTAACATTAAGAAGTTTTTAATTTTTTGTTACAAAAGAAAAAAAAATTGATTTTAAGTCAATCTCCGAATTAAAGTGATAAAAAAAAGTTTGAAAAAGTATTTTAATAATTAAAAAAATTTAAAAAGTAAATCGATACACTTTAAATTTTGATATATTTTTCGATACTTTGAATTATAATTCTATTTTTTTTTCTTATCAATCTTTTCTAATACAAGCTCTATGAACATAAATTAACTTATTGCATTACAAAAATATAAGATTATACTAACCCTAAAAGAAGTATTGTAAAAATTAAATTAAATTAAATTAATTGGATGTGATGGAGATAAGAATATTGGGAGAGACATCAAACAAGAAAAGAGAAGCAAAGGTGAAATGAAAGAGCATATGTGCTAGGCTAGTTCATGCCAATCTTCCTTTTACAATAACTTTTTAACTCTTTTAGCCGTACAAAGATACCCACATTCATGACCATCCATAAAAATTTCCTTACAATATATAAGGAAATTTCATTTAAAATTTCCTAACTCTTTTGTTGTAATTTTTAATTTGTAAATTATATTTAACAACATTTTAAAAAAAAACCTAAAATTATAACAATAAAATTTTAAAAAATGTATAATACATATGAATACATCACCATATAATTTTTTAAAAAATAAAAATATCACTTTAATTATATTGTATAATTTTTTATCTTTATTTGTTCTAAGTTAGATTTATCATATTTATTAACTCATAAATTATATTTTTAATTTAGGAGTTGGAGAATCATGCGATACATCTGAATGGATGATAGCTTGATCTACAAAATCATAAGAAAATCTGTAAATAAATTGTGAGAATATCTGGAAGAAGACAGAAGGTGTGGGGGGGGGGAATTTTGGTAGCTTGCAGTCCAATCTGTAAATTCAGGATTTATTCCTCCATTATTTAGTTGACTTGGGTCCCTTCTACCTGTTCAAGAGCTGAAGCTGGGAAGGATATATAGAACAAGTAATTAATTAACTTATAATTAGTGATTAACTAACTTCATTAATTCATCATTAAGTAATGGATTTATAGAAGCAAGGACTATAATTTTATACTTAAATAAGGTCAACTGAAGTGGAATTGGCAAATTTAGTTCTTCACCTATAGAGGCTATGAATTCTCAAGTATATGTAAGAATATTAGTGAAATATCCATTGTTAATCAAGCATTAATCATGGTTTATCAATGCTATATTAATAATAAAAATTTTTTAAAATATATATTACAATAATTAATCTTCTTTATTTTATATAAAATTTTTAATTTATTTTTTATAAAGAAATTAAAAGTATATAAATTGATGGGAAAAGTTTTCATTATTGTGGTCCAAAAGTGCTTCTTGACAAACACATGCCTTCTACTCCACCTTAAACCCTCTTAAATTTTAAGAAAAATAATATTTGTCCCAAGTCAACACAACACTGAATTTTAAAATAATTGAATTATAAAATAATTTTTATATTATTTAAATTTAAAAAATTAATTAAAAATTTTTAAATTTATTATATATTAATATAAAATATTGTAGTTTTGAAATCTTAATTAATTCAATTGTCCTCCCATAATTTTTTACTTCTTCTTCTAATTACAATTTTTTAATTTTTAATTTTATTTTTACTTTTTGCCCCTCAAAGATTCCGCACTTCTTTGAAAGTGATTCGAATCCCTCAAGTGCTTGTTTCTTCCCTTTTTCTGTCTACATCAACCGCCTTCCCACTTTTATATTTTGGCTTCTAGCTTTTAGCTTCCCTTCACTCCACTTTACCTTATAAATACAAACTCCCCTTCTTGAGATTCCTCCAACAATAATCACTTGAAAAAAAAAGCACTTGCGCTTCTTTTTCTTTTCTGTCTTTAACACTCCTCCTTCTCCATGACGGGAAAAAGAAACCAACCGAGCCCTGTCGGCAGTCCTTCGTCCGGCAACATCTCCGACAGCTCGTCAAAAGAACAAGACCGGTTCCTCCCCATCGCGAACGTGAGCCGGATCATGAAAAAATCACTTCCGGCCAACGCAAAAATCTCGAAAGAAGCAAAAGAAACCGTACAAGAATGTGTATCCGAGTTCATCAGCTTTATCACCGGCGAAGCGTCGGATAAATGTCAAAGAGAGAAAAGGAAGACGATCAACGGAGACGATCTTCTGTGGGCAATGACAACTCTAGGGTTTGAGAATTACGTCGGCCCTTTGAAGATTTATCTCAACCAATATAGAGAAACCGAGGGAGAAAAAACCTCCATGGCTAGACAAGAAGATCAAATGAACACAAACCAAAGTGTTGCCGGTGTTGCAGAAATCAACAGCATGAACCATTCCTTTCCTGTTGCGCAAACAGAATTTCAGAATTTTAACATGGGGTTTTACTCTCTTGGGACACAAGTATTCCCAAAGAACACTAGTACTGCTGGAGAGAGTGCAAGAGTTCTTCATGAAAATGTTGATGGGAATGGTGGAAGATCAGCAGCCATGGCAGCTCATGTTCATGGAGTTGACTGGTAGAGATATTGAGCACTATTTATATAATATAGTTTTCTTCTCCACATATATATATATATATATTTATGTTACATGTATGTAGTTATGTATGTTGGATTTTGTTCATGTTTTTGTTGAATTATTATTATTATTAACAATATGATATGAATTATAGATATTGGAGATTATTAACCATTCAATAGTTAAGTAATTATTTCAGTATTAGCATCCTCTCTTAGCCTTAGTTTAAGTAGATGTTAGCACATAGTAAAGTTAACAAGGAAACAGTTAAGATTATATTTTAATTTTTTTAATTTATATTATAAACTATAAAATTAATTTATAAATTTTATCAAAATATAATTTTAATCATTTATTATTAATTATATTATATGATATTTTCTTATTAAAAGACAAGAAAAAAAATATTAAGATAAAATTCTAATTCTTTTTTTTTATATAAAATTTCTCGATCATTAATAAAAATAAAAAATATATAATTTTTTTATTTTTTTATTTTTGTAGATCTTAGTTTTTTCAATTAATAATTTTCATGATGATATTCTATTAAAATTAAAAACAAGATTGTCCACCGTCAAGCTTCTTAAGAAGTTAAAAAAATAGTCTTCACTAGCCCAAAATAAATTACAATAAAAATCATCCTAGATTTATTAAAGGTCTTTATTACTTGAAATATAAATAATTAATTAAAATCTTTTTTGTAAAATTACCATAGTCAAAAAGTGTTAATGTACCCCACGATATCCTTCAAATACTTAAGTTGTAATAATATTTAAAATAGAATGAACGAGAAAAAGATAGTACACTACGAATGTATTCCCAATTTTTTTTATACCATTTTACTTTGAAGCCGAACTTATTTTGTATATATTTCATTAGATTATCTTATTTAATAGGTGATTGTCTCACATTTAATAAATGCTTAACCCACATTTCATGAATGGTTATTCACTTAAGGAATTATTAACTAATGGATAGCTACTAACTAGTATGTGTGTGTGGTATCCATTACTCACAACTAATGTTGATGTTATGTTTTTAATATAAGATTTTTGGCATAGGTTGAATGGGATCGTACATATCTAAATGCTTAATTCTCGATTAAATCCCTAGTACACATTATTTTTTTTTCAAATTATGTTAATATTATCATATGAATATAAATTAATTTATTTTTAACTTTAGTATAAACGACTTTGATATCATATTAATAATCCTAACTTTAAAAATTTTAATAATTGAACTAATTCATATTTACTAAATGTAATTATATACAAATATAATTGAGTTGAGTCGAATTTGTTCATGTGATATTTGTGATTTATGTTAGGTAACATTATTATTTGAGTTATATACTATAAATAATTACTTGGAAATTTTTTTATGACACTTGTTATATTGAAATGTTTAACGTGTCTACTCTATTATAATTGATGATATCCGCTATTTCTCATTTAGAACGGTGATCATTTATTTTCATTTTTATTAGTTTTCCTTGGATAAGAAAGTATAAATTTTTATCTGTGATTTTTTATTTTATGAATTTGATAAAAACTATATAAATAATTTTAAAATATTGGTGAAAATTACAATTTTAAACTTAAGTAAATAAAAAATAAAAATAGTAACTTAAATGTTGTATTACTATTTATAAAATTAATTGAAAAATCTATTACTCTTAGTGGAGAAAAAAGGTGAATAATTTTATCTAGTGATAGTACCAACACGCATGATATTAAAAAAAGAAAAAAATTTTATAAAAAGTTTGGTTAGAAATTTCTTGTAAAAACATTAGCACTAAACGATTTATAACTAGAATAATACGTAAAATCAAAAAAAAATTAAAATACTATCTTTGTGCACACAAGAGAAAAGTCGTATTAGATAAAAGTTTTTATGGTTCTAAAATAGAAAATTCTCTAAATTAAATGATAACCATGATGGATGTTTAGCTCAATTTGAACACAATTATTAGAAAATTTCTAATATGGTTAGAAATTTTTGTTTACAACTTCTAATTCTTTTTATTTGAATTTTATGATATTGAAATTATCATACACTTGAAAATTAAGATTAAAAAAACATAATTTTTAATTGAAATAAATGTAGTGAATAATTAATTTAAAATTTAATTTTTTAATTTGTTTAAATAAAATAACTTTGTAGAAACTATAAATTAAAAGATTAAAAAATAACTTAATAAATTAAAAGAAAAACATTAAAAATTAACTACTATAATGCATTGTTAACCGAATAATTACTACACATAAATTTATGTACACGACAAATCAATTTAATCTTATTCATGTGATGTGTATTATTTTTTGCCGTTATTTTAGTCCAATAGGATGATGGAAATTCTTTCTATCACACAAAATGTGTTTTAATGCCTAACTTATAAAATAAATAATAATTTTAAAAAAATATTTTTCTCATTTTCATTTTTATCTTTCGATATTCACTTCTTGTTCTTTTTTTATTTTCTTTACGGGATGTTAAAAATTCAATAAATTCATATTATTTGTTTGCAATTACACACATGCTAAGTTTTCTTTAATTATTAAATATAAAATTTTCAATATTCATCCGTTTTTAACCAAAAATTAATATTTTTTCATAAGCTTTTCTAATTGTTTTGGTTTTCTATTTTTAAAATTGTAAATAATCAAAATTATAAAATAAATTACTTAAAAAAATTTTACGAACAAAAAAATAAAAAAAAATATGTTTTTTAAAAAATTATATTTAATAATTTTTTTTAAAAATAAACATATTTTTTATAAAATGTATCATATGTAAAAATTTTTTAAATTTTTTTTTAAAATTTAAAAAAATAAATTATAAATAATTAAATTTAAAGTACTTCATTTAACATTTAAAGATAGATGACATAATTATATTTATACTCATAATTGGTTAATTAATACACAATTAAGCAATTAATCATGTAAGATTAGTTCTTGGCAATATTGCCTCGTTATAGATTTTTTTTTCAAAATATTTATTATTAATAATTATTATATAAATATAAATAAAAAATTATTATTTATATCTTATTAAAATATTTGCTAAAAGATATTCTCTTTCAGCGAAATGCAAGTACTTCGAACTTCTCTCTCCTTATATTTATGCAATTCTCCAAATTGTCCCTGAACTACTTTCTTTTCGCTCATGGACGGTGCTTCGTCTTCTTCTTCTCCTCCTCCCTTTCCTTCTCCACGACGTCATCAGTCCGATACATGCGTCCCCGCCAAAATCCCCGAAAATTCGATTACCATTGAGCCCGATCTTGCGGTCGTATGTTCTCCTTCCTCTGGAAAACCAGTGAGTAATGGGAAAAGGAAGAAAAAAAGAGCTAATAAGGATGTTTCGTCAACCTCTTCTTCTTGCTCTTCTCGTTCAACGCAGAGGGGTGTGCGCATGGCGCTCAGAAGACGGAATATGAGGGTGGTCCGGTTCGGTCCGGTGCGGCAGAGCGAGGGAGGCGTTATGGAGGCAATTGCACTTCCTCTGGGAATGTCTTTCGCAGCTGTTGTTGCACAGGTTACTTAAAGAAGTTTCACTTCTTTTTTAAATTTTTCTTGGGTTTTATTTTTTAATTTTTTTTCTTTGGTTGGTGTGGGAAATTTTGATTTTTTTTTGTTTTCGAATTGATTCCTTTATTGATGGTATCAAAGGTTGAGTCTTTATGTCATTTTAGTCTTTTCTGAGTTTAGAAAGCTTCGGTTTTGATTACTAAATACTGATTTATAAGTAATTTAGTTCCTTTTTTTTGGTTAGTTTGGGGGAAATTTTTGATCTGTATGATTGGTTTTGATACTTTTGGTTCATGTTTGCTGAATTTGAGTCCGTTGGTTTAAATGTAGGTGTAGAATTTTGAATTGGGTTTGGAGATCCTTGAGAAATCTTACATTTTAATTATTGATTGTTATCCTTTTTAGCTTTATCAAGCTTTGAAGTTTTCTTTAATAGGTAGACTATAAAGATCACAATGCAAGACTGATACAGTGATCCACTGATCCGAGTGCTCATTTATGTTCTCTCGTTAATTTCATCACGAAGAAATTGATAATTAGTAGCATTGACTTTACGGAGAGCAGACCTTGTATTGGAGAATGAATACATCGACCTGAATTATGTAAAAAAATAAATTTGTATGCTCAGTTGGTAATAAGAATACTTGTGCTGTCTTTTCTGTGAGCATCTGTTGATGTATAGCTGCTGAAGTGTGATGGTATCTATTTTATCACCAAAAGGAGAAAGGATGATGAATTCTTTCTTTTTGAAGGTGATGCTGAATCTATGACAAATGCTTCCAAGTCTCCCATTTTTCAACTCCCGGGCATAGTAAGCCAGTCACTAAAAATAACTTAAGAGCTCGTAAAGTACTTTGTTCATCCAAATTTACAAAGTTTTCAAGCAGAAAATGTTGGAGCCCATAAATGGGCTGTGCAGATGGTGCTCTATGGTTGCTCCGAGTCACCTACCTGGAAAAAAGCCACAGTGGGTTCAAGTTTGCTAAGCAATTTTGGGGGACTTATGGGTTATAAAAGCATGTAAAATATCATTTTGGTACTTTTTCTCTACACTGATTGAAATCTTTGCTAAGCCTTTTTCTTATAGATGATCATTTTCATAAATTTGAGCATCTTTTCTCTTTTTAATATCTGAATATGATATTTTTATCTTTTTTCATGTAGCTCTGCCACTTAAATGAAAGATAGACTCCATAGGGTGAGGTTACATCTTGCCTTTTTGATATTTGATTTAGTACGCATTAGTTTTACATACTGCTTAGGTACAAAGGAAGTGGTACTTGACACTTGTGACTTGGATGTGCCTCACTTTGAAGCATCTGTGTGTATGTTTTTAGAACTGATGTCTGAGACTCATGCCATTGGGCAACGCTAAAGGTGGGAGCTTCGCACAGTTCTTAAAAGCAAACCTTTCCTAGCTGTCTTGTGACTGCTAAAGACTAACATATACTGTTTATCCGGAGCACTGTAAAATATCATTTTTATGTTTCTTCACCTTTTTATGGGGTTCTCATTATTAAGTGTTGATTAATATAGTGAATACGGTGCCGTTGATTCTAGGTTTTGGAAAGAAAAGATGCAGCAGGTGATACAATGTCAATTGATGGTCTTTCAAGGGTATTTTTCCAATTTTTTCCACTTTCAATTGGTTTTAGCGCGATAGTCAGATAGTAAACCTGTCGCTTATATATTAATTAACTCCCTTGCAGATATGTAGTGCAGCTGTCAGAGAATCTTTGACCAATGTAAGCTGGAACTTAAATTTCTGATTCAGATGACCAAGATTCTGAAGTGATAAATATATGCCCATCTTTTTTACCATCTTTGTGGCTGCAGGTGTTTGGTGACAAGTTTGATTATTTTTCAAGGAACTTTGAGAAATCATTTGGGAGCACATTGAAGACTCTTAGATTGATTAACAGCTCATCTGCCAACAAGGGTGGATACCACTTAAACAACAGAGATGTATCTACTCCGGTCATCACTTCTAGTGAAGTCAGTTGCGCAAGTACTTGCAGCATTAATTATTGTCACTCTGAAACAGACCTGCCTAACATTGCAACTCAAGGTTTTTTGTCTACCCCAGAAGATGTTCAAGAGCAAATATCAGCGAATTTCATTAGTAAGGAACTTGCACTACATGATCAAAACAACCAACTGGTTTCTACCTCGTCAAACAGATTGGGTACCGTGATCAATCAGAATGTGCTTACTACAATGGAGAAATCTGTCATAGAACAAGTCCGTTCAAATGACCTCAAGACAGTGGAACTCGGTCTAGCGATGAAAAAATTGAAGTTGAAAGAGACCCAGTTGGCTCTCAACCATGATTCAAATCATTTGGAGAGGTCAAAATTAGCGATGGGTATATCCAAAGCATCGTTTAAAGCTGAAAAATTCAAGAATGAATTAGAAGAAACAAGGCATTCCGAGTTGCTTAGAAAGTGCATAGATTGTCTTGTTGCCGGGATAGTTGTCATGTCAGCCTCCCTTTCATATGCTGCTTATGTTTATTCATACAGAAAAATTTCCGAAGCTACTGCAGCCTGTACACCTTCGCCCCAGGTACGGACCTTGTCTTTTTTCTAGCTTCAACTGATTTTAAATGCTTCCAAGGGTACCATCAATGATTTGTTGTTTCAATGTTTGATAATAATTAATTTCCATGTACTTGCTTTAAGATATGCAAATGCGAAGTCAATTTCATGAGTCATTTCATAGAGGCCGGTTAGAAATTTCAAACGGCCAGGAGATGGATTGGATTCTGAGCTTGAAACGTTGTTTAGATTGTTTCGCCATCATTTTGTAGATTCAAAGTGCAGCTTTTAATTGTCTAATGAATTCCAGTTGAAGAATTTTTTTTGTTCTTTTGTTCTCTTGATTAACTAGCAGCGTTTAGACTGCAAGATATTATGTGTCCTTGCCAAAGAAAGTTTCCTTTTTTCTCTATATTTCTTCTGCATTATTTTTCATGTTCAGAAAATAAGCTATGGTGCATTTGTTCATTTCAGGTGTCTAAATCTTGGTGGATCCCGAATACGGTGACATCTTTCAATTCAGGGCTGAGTACTCTCAAATGCCAAGTTCTAGTGGTCAGCCGAATGCTATTTGGTTTCCTAATGATTCTCGCAATCGCATATCTACTCATCCAGCGCTCAGCATCTTCACGACAGACAATGCCAGTTACTTTCATCCTCCTCCTCTTGGGAGTTGCCTGTGGTTTTGCCGGTAAGCTTTGTGTCGACACACTGGGAGGGAGTGGATACCTATGGCTCCTGTACTGGGAAACTCTCTGCTTCGTGCATTTCTTCTCAAACTTCTGGACATCAGCTTTGTATCTCATCCTTCACGGACCGGTCAAAGTCTCTCAAGGCTTGAAAACCAACACAATGATACCGTACTGGGTACGAAGATCAGTGTTCTATTCTTCCATCCTTTTATTCATACCATTAGTCTGCGGTCTTATGCCTTTTGCCAGACTCGGCGAGTGGAAAGATCATTTTATGTTACTCATCTTGGATTATGATTAATCTAGCCGTGATCATTTTATGTTATCAAAATTTGATGTAAACGAGTCTCAGTCTTCTGTGATGTCTATTGAAGGTGTTGCCTAATTGTGTTGTATTTGGCCTAATTTATTTGCTTCAGTTGGTATAACAAATCAGGAAGTTTACATTCATCTGGTCAAGGATTTTCATTTTTCCTCAAGAAAAGGCTGTAATTGTGTTATACTTTTTATATTATTTATCATCATGTTGTAATTGAAATAAGCGATTGCTTTAGTAGGATCATGTTACAAATAATGCTACCAAAGTTTTTTGTTCTAATATTATTATAAATTTTAAAATCTTTAAATATGGTAAACAATCCATGATACAAAGGATATGAATTTCTACAGTAATAAAATAATAATTAAATATTAAAAAAATTTTAAATTATTTTTAAAGAGATGGTAATGAGTTGAGAATGGATTTTATTTGAGAGTAATAGTTTTATTTTCCAACTGTCTATTTATTAATATTAAATAATAAAAATTTGTATATAAAGTATTAATAAAAATAATAAATTAATATGTATAAATAAATTATAATTTATGTATATAAATATTAACAAATTAATTTGTCAATAAGTTATAATTTTAATTCTAAATAAAAATATTAAAAAATTAAATTAAAACAAAATCTTTAAATTTTGTAAAAAAATAAAATAATTAAAATTTTTTATTATTTTGTTAGAAAAAAATATTTGTTTGAGTGGATATAAAAATAAAATCTTGGGAATTATTTTTTTTTCTTTGTTAATTTTATATTAATATACTAAAATTTAATTAAATAGTTATAATTAATTATTTAATTTAATATTAATTAATTATTATATTTTTATTATAATAAATTTTTAATTTATAAAAAAATAAATCTGCTCACACACATATATTTAAAATTAGAAGTATAATTTTACTTCTAATTTTAAATATATTAATAATAAAAAAAAAGACAAGAAACAAGGATGAAAATACATCCCATTCCGTAATAATTTTTGCCATCACTGCTATCTTTGTTGTCGTAGGGGCACGTATTGTTTGTGGTTTTGGAAATATTTATGATTGAATTTTGAGTTTTTTAAAATTATTTTTAAATATGTTGAAGTTGTTATTCATATATACCAGTCCGCCCGCATCAAGTGCTACAGATGTTTAAACATTACCAAGTCTATAAAGAAAGCATAGGAAATCATCTGCGTTTGAGCAACGGATTAATAATTAATATGAACTGTCAAAATTATTGAACCGACTCTTTCCTTAATTATGCTTCAAAATTTTGGCAGAAATTCATACAAGACAAATCTTGTACATCAAAACGAATAAAAAGAACTTGAGAAACAGGAAAATTCTGATCCTGAAGCTCAAGAAATGGATTTCAAAAATTAAAAATGCCTGGAAAATGTATCTTACAGATTTCTCCTATTGGTAACATGAACAACTGAATTGGTTTTATCTAAAAGCTCTGCAACTATCAAGTTTACATATTTCTTACAAGACAGCTAACGACACTGACCTAGAAACGTTGTGATGGGGCACGGGGCGTGCCATCTTGTAAGATCCTCAAAGATAATCAAAATCGTTGAAGGACCGACACAATTTGTGGAAGCAGACTTCAACGTCTTTCTTGTACAATAGCTCAATGAATTCAATTATAGAATCTCATGAGCCCTCCCATAGTACCTGTTTATGAATGGAGCCTGTGGAGCAAAAATGTTAATAGGAGATTACCATATCAAATGAATCGCAAGGCATAAATCTAATTAAACAATAATTTCTGCCCTGATAATGGCAAATGTGAAATCCCCCTTCTTTCTTTTACTTTTTGATAATTGGACAACGTTAGAAACAACATATCCAAGTAAATGACTGCAAAATAGAGATTTTTAGCTTGAATGTTATCCAAGAAAATAGATTAAAAATAACTAAAGTCCATGCTTCATTGATTCTCGATATGGAATTTTTAAAGTAGGAAAATAACACAATTCCAATAAATTTGGCATATTGTCGAGGGGGGAAAAAAATAGATTTTGATCTTTCAAAGTAATAGTTCAGATAAAATCTTGAGAGAATTAAATATAAGGGCACACACTCAACATCTTGAGAGAATTCAAAAAATAAAAAGGCAGTCAACTAAGTTTAAAAAGAAATTAACTGAATTTAAATCCACGTCACAATTTATAAATTAAATTTTTTTTAAAATTTTGAAATGTGATTTGACAATTAAGTTATGCAAGTGACTGAAATCTTAGTAAGCAAAATGACCTCTTGGTGAGCAACACATGGCTACCCGTACAAAACAAGGATCCTACAAGTAGAATTAAAGCCACTTTCAAATTTCAATGATCCAAAGATATAGAAAATTTTACCTTAACATTTGACACGTCAGGTGTACCTGGTGTTTGCACGGGATAGAACTTGTAAAACCTCATACTCTCAAAAGCTGCTTTAGTTTCCTCACTCATTTCCTCAATGGCTTTCCTCCGGGCTTCCCTCGCCTACAAGGCAAGAAATTTGTAAGATCATTGGATATATACTAAGTGTATGTTTCTAACACAAGCTATATCTACGACAACCAACCTCTCGATTGGCTTTCTTAGCTTCTCGAACTTTCTCTTTTACAAAATCCTGACAATGAAAAGGAAAGACAGCCATCATTTACTTTGAAATTTAGAAAACTATAAGCTACTTCCAAATCTGTCATTAGAGTACATTAAAAGTATCCTTCTGATCTTCAGATAATGCCTCCTCTTCAATCAGCTTATCCGTGAATTCCTACAACCAATAGGTAGATTTAGAACATTAAGATCATTTTATTTTTCTTAAGGGAGGGGCAGTGAGTAACAAAACGAAAAAGAATTCTGCAATAATGTTATGACTGAAATGCATTCATTCACAAATGGGAAAATCTCACTAAATAATGCAAAGAATTCAGGATACAACCAGAAACAACAAAAAATTAGTGACAATATTATGGCAAAACATTTAAGCTAAACAGCGAGCCCTCCAAGATGCTACGGTTAAAAGGAACCCAGAATTGAGAAGTAAATTGAAAAGTGTTGATAGGATTATTGAATTCATTTGGGTTATTTTTAAACACAATCATCAACAGAAAATTTTATACCTCAACTTCATCGAATTCCCAATCAAACTCACAAACAACCTGCAGGAATCAGACAGAAAAGTCAATGCCCACAAAATTTTTAGTATGCTTGCTTCACTCATCTAATTTAAGTATTACAGTTTTTTCACATATAACCACATAGACCCATTGAAATCCAAACAGGTATGCAGCTCTTTTTCCTATTACATAGTACGACCTTACCGGAGGTTCTGCGGGGAACATTATCTGAACCACAGTGCTTTGTTCAAATTCATCTTCCTTGAATGGCTGGTAGAAATCTGTCAAATAAAAAAGTAAAGGGCATCAAGGAACTAGTCAGGTTCTACATGAGCTGGCAACAAAATATGATGGATCACCAACAAAAAAAGTACCCAAGCAGCCTTTAATCCTAGCTAAATCAGACTAAAACATATTGCTCATGCCAAGTCTCATCGCAAAACAGTTGGTGCAATATCTAAGATTTTCACAACAATACGAAAATAAACAAGTCTTTTTTTCTTCCTAGTTTGCATCATTTTCCCATTCACAACCCATTTGCAAGGGAAAAACAAAAAAAGGTTCAACAGCTTGTCTACAATTATAAGTGGTCTACTGCCGCAGAATTTATCTACAATGCAGTAATATGAACATTAAAATTTAATGTGAAACTCACAAGGTAGGCAGTACTCAAATTTCTTTATACGCTCCAACTTCAAATGTCTCAAAGCAGTCCTGCAAAAAGGAAAAGAATTGCACAACTTCCCATTATGCAAACACCACAACATACAAGAAATTGAACATCTATCAAGAAACCAGAAAATCTTTTCTGATCAAACTGATAGATGAGACATGCATGAAAGTTTCAAAGATTTTGACCAAGCACACTAAGTGTCATAAATGATCATATGACAAGTTATGTACTCTGAATTGGGAAAGAGATGAGAACGTTGCAATTATCTAGCTGAAAATAAAGTTTCCGATGAAAAAAGAACCAAGTAATCATACTTTTGAGCGTAGACAACATGCTTGTTAAACCCTTTATCAAAGCATTTACTACAAAAACAGCACATCTTTTTCCTACAAGTTATTTTCAAGATTCAACATTGATGTCTTAGTGTATTCTTTCAATAAATTGCATCAACTAGATACATGTATGCTCCCTAATCATCCTAAAATAGAGCTAAATGATAATGAATATTCAACATCTTTTCCTAGGCTAGAAGACATTCAATTTGTAGTGAAAATGTGTTATCATATGTGTGTTTGTGTATTCAAAAAAAACAAGAGAGAAAAAGTTAAAATGCTGCTCTACCTTCTTTGAGTGCAGCTCAAAATAAATATTTGAGATTTCAGCCTCTCAACTTGTCTATCTCTGTAGATTAATCACAATATCCAACTACATCAAAATTTGTAACATAATCCAAAAGATGAAAGAAAAACATTTCCAGGGGTTCAGTTCAAAACAGTAGCAGGAAACCTCTTTTCTAGAGGTATATATGGAACCCAGTCCATCTTCATTTCCTTCATGGCAACTATTTCTTCCACCTCTCTCTGAACTGATTTAATCCCTATCTTATCAGAAGGTGGGAAGGGAGAAACAACCTGAAACAAGTTATAACAAATGGTGAAACTTAGCAAGCCAGAGAATCAAGTTCAATAGCCAAAAAGACAACCAAATAAACAAACTTACAGCCACCACCACAGGTATAACAACAATTTTGTTTTTATCCTCAAACGGGACCAATTGAGCTGTAGGAACAGAGAAATCAATAGAAAGCTAGCATCTACAAATATAATTTCCATCCCCAATTAAATCTTTTTGAGAATTGAATTTAAAAAGGGCCACCAGACAAGGCCTAAGTAGTCCAAGTCAGCTAGCCACTTACGCTCTGTACAACCAAAGAGGTAAACTTTCTTCCCATAAAGCTTTCCCCCTTCCTTAAATGCATCCTGACCACACATTTAAAAGCTAATTTATCAAAAAGAAAACCATAACCAGAAAAATTTAGAGCAAAGATGATTTAAAGTCTCACTTCTAGATTGGAGAAGTTCCACTTGAATTGGTAGACAGAGTCCAATTGATCCCACTGGCATAAAAATCATTAATAAACTTAAGCAACAGGGAACAAGCAAACAACATTCATAAGCAGATAAATGATAACCAAATTATCAAACCACCTCTGTCCCAACAGGGAACACCTCCTTCCACAAATCCTCCTACAAAACATAAAACAGGCAATTTCAGTCAGCAGCATACAACATAGTCAAACCGCTATACAAATTCATACAACAACCTACGGGCACAGGCACATGCGCACAGAGGCACATGATTCTCTTCATTGAATACACATTACAAAAACGACAGCGGTAGTACAATATACGAAGACAAAATGCTGCCACATCATCTAATTTAACTTTCCTGATCAAATTTACTTAGACTCCACTTGAAACAATAACATCCAATCACATTTAAATAAAAAACAAGTTTCACATTCTATCTTCTGTATTCGTAAACCTAAAACACAACGTTCAAACTTTTAACAGCATTCTTAAACTTTCTCACAATCAAACGAAGAACTACAAATTACTCCAAATGCACAAACTAATCAAAATTTCTTCAACAACGACAAATCACCGCAAACACCAAAACGCGAAGAAATAACGCAAAACGCACAAACCGAATCAAACAAGAACGAAACACGGAATTTACCATGTTCCGCTGATCTTCAAAGTACTCCGGCTCGGTTTCAGGCTTGGAGGCCTTGACTTGCTTAGCTCGAGGAGCTTTGGTGGTTTTCTTCTGCTTCTGCTTCTCGTTTTCATTGTGATTCTCTTGCGAAGAAGAAGAAGCTTTTGTTGCAGCTTCTTCTTTCTGGCTGGCCTTTCGCTTAGCTCCTTTCCCCATTGTACTGGTACTGGTTCTCCTGTAAGAGAAAATCTATGTAGAGAGAGAAAGTAGGGTTTTTTATACAGATCGGAATTTGAAATTTAGAGAGAGAATGAAATTCTGCTGTTGTGTTTGATATGGCCTTTTGTCCTCTTTAATTTTTGATTTTGGGCGTGAAATTCACGCGGTCTCCTCTATCAGCTTGAGAAGAGACAGATTTTGATTTGAGACAATAACATATAGGTCTCCAACTATTTTATATTTACATAATAATACATATTTACAACCCTCGTTTGTATTTTGATTTAACAAAAATTTAATAATATTATTATAAATACAAATTTTTATATAAAATTATTCATAAAAATTAATATAATAATATTATATTATTATTATAATATATTTATAATTTGACTAAGGTAAAAAAATTCACAAAAATATAAAAAAAAATAAAGCGAATGTAATAACAATAAAATTTTACTTAATTAATGTATATTATTAATTTAATATTTAAAATTAAATATTTTTAGTGTTATTACATCTTAATTTTTAAATTATTATTTATTTATATCAAATAGGTCCTAAGTTCTAAACAATCAAATTACTTTTTATAATTTATAGTTTGTATTATAATATTGACGAGTGCTCGGACTGTCAGTGAATTGGGGACTTATTTGATATAAATTTAAAACTTATGTCTTTATCCGTGATGAAGTAAAAATTTAGAGAGCATGTGTTATTATCCAATTTCGAAAATTTCCCTTTTTCCATTTTTTTATTGAGCGGCGGCCGCCCGGCGGGTCTGGAGAAAACTGGGGATCGGGATTCTGTGTGTTAGGTTTCTTTGGTAACTCGTTGTTTATCGAAGTCAGCCAATGGATTTGTGCCACATCATGCTATGTTGCCCAATTTTGTTCACATCCTATCTAGTTTTGTCTTAATGCAAAGAGATTCTATTGCAATATAAATTTTAGAAAAAAAATAACTAAAAAAATAAAAATTTATAAAAGAAATTTTATTATTAAATAAAAAATTATAACACGTGAAATTTCACAATTTTAATAATATTATACAAAATTAATATAAAAATAATATAAAAAAATACCATTTTAAATTACATCTTAATGTCTTTTAATATTTATGTATTTTTCAACAAATTGAAAGAACAACAATAATTCTATAAATATTTCAACATATTAAGTAATTTATAAGAAGAGTATTATGTGTAGTATTTTAATTTTAAATAAACAAAATTATTAAATTCAAGGTCCACAAAACCGCAGCTGACAATAATTACATGCTGAGAAAAATAGGCTCATTTTGAAGGCGATGTAAGTTTATAACAATTTGTTTTAATTCCATGCATTCAGAATGATGCTTGCAAGAATTGTCATGAATATACAAGATTATAAGCAAGGAAAGCGCAGGGGAAGAGCGCTGACAGGGAGGTGGTAGCGTTTCATGTGTCCCTTGAGAAACACTTGTTCCACAGCAGTATTATCATTCTGCTTGTCCAAGTTCAGCCTAAAATGTGGCTTGACTGTACTCTGCAAACGCGCAAATGCAAGCTACACATTTTCTGGTTTTGCAACCAATGTACTTCCATGCCCAATTCTAGAAATCAGTTGGATCCAGTTCCTAATTTAGATTTTTACTCACAGTTTGTGTCAATTGGCCCTCGTCTGAAAGCATTTTTTGCATTTTCTTCTTTAAAACCTTTTCAAAGTTGCGAGCTGACAGAGATAACACTTGATTCAGCAGCAATTTCACTCCGCATTCCTCTACAAGTGCATGGCGAGGTTTAATTCTCTCTTCCAAACTGTAACCAAAATACTGAGGGAATTTAACCAGCTCTGATTTTTCATAATCCATGGTCAAAAAGAACTCCCATTTTGGTATCAAGTTTTCTGTCAAGCTGAAAGTATAGAGTGCTCCAAATCTGGAAATCATGGTCCCAATTTCCTCCACACTGAAACCTCTTTCCAAGAAAAATTCTGTCACAGGTTTCAGATTGGCCTCAATACTACAACCAAGAATTTGTGGACATCTTTGGAGAAGAATGGAAACATCAACCTCCAGTGAACAAAAATACTCAGCTGTTGGCCTTAACTTGTCCTCTACACTGTAACTTATAATATTCGGACATCGAGTTAAGACCTTACCAATGCTCTCGGCAGGGAGGCCCATCTCATAAAGAAAATCTATGGTAGCCTTGACCTTCTGCCTGCTGTATGTGAGGAATGCTGGGAAGCGGTGTATAACTTTTGCCCACTGTTTCTTGTCCACACCCAATTTTTCTAAGAATTTCATGGTGGGTATTAGATTTTCAGAGAGGCTAATTCCGCATAATTGAGGTCTTTTGCTGAGGATTGTAGGAATGTCTGATTTAGGTATCCCCAGATCAAGAAGAAACTCAACCACTGGTTTGATTTTCCCCTCCAAACTGTAGTAGGCAAATGCAGGAAACCTGCGCGTAATTAACTTGATCTTCTCAAGATCCATGCCAAGCTCTATGAGGTAGAGAACTTGAGGACGGACATCTCCTTCTGGACTTGCCTCACTGACTCGAGATATTGCTTTTAGCTTCTTTGAGTCGAGCGTAGAATGCACCAGAGAAACTGGTGCAACTGACTTTTCTTTAACAGGTGGTGCATTAGGAAAGTTCTCCACTAAATCTACCAGAATATCTCCATAATCCTCGTAAAGAGACTCCAGGTAAGGAAGCAAGGCATCCCTGATCTCAAGAGTAGTGAGCTCTCTTCCTGCCATGGAAAGTAAAATTTGATCATGAGGGGAACAAAACAAGAAACATAGACAATGACAAACAAGTAGCCAGAAGAATAGTAACATGTTGCAATCGAACCTACTAGATATCGAGATTTATGAACAAAATGAAGCTTTGAGACAAGATGGTCAATGAAAAGGTCCGACTTATTAATGGTTCTTGCTGCAACTGCTTTGCTCAAACCTTGTTTCTTCAAGAACAAGGATAACACTGCCTTGGCTTCTTCTTTTTCAGCGGCTAACAAGGTCGGGTGGACTACCCTTAGACTGAACGATCCATCTATCCCCGAATCAGCTGTCATAATAGAAAAAGCACAATGTTAATACTACAGAAGAGAAAAGGACAAGCAAATTCTCATAATAATGCCTCTTATATGGAATTTGGAAAAGTACAACTAAGTGTTCTTGCTTACCAAAGTTTGCCCGGCAAAAGAAGAGTTTCTCAGGAAAAGTTGGTCGATTCCTGCAGAAAGATAAAAATATGTTGACGGTCCACTTCACAAAAAGCACACAGAAGAGAAAATGTAATAGAAGAAGAAGGATGTTGGACATTCTGTGTTCAACTTACCTTTAAAATGCAACAAAGACTTTGGAGACTTCACAATTTCTTAACAAAATCATACAACATAGAAATGAGTATTCATGGAATATATAAGATAATACAATTCTTAATGATGCAGTCTAATGTGTAATAAAGGGATTTGTACAATGAAGTCTAGCAAGCATTATTAGGACTCAGTCCAGTTATATGTCAGGATAGATTGGTTTTCACAGTGTGCAATCCATGAAGCCAGAAATGACTCAGATCACTATTTCTTGAAGACAAAAAGAAATCCCAATGTGTTGGATCAACAATTGCTCCATCCTTAAGACATTCTTAGCCTTGAGCTGACAAGTTCATCTTTTCTAATCTTAAATTCTAAATTTATCAGAGTATTTTCACAGCCACAGTGTGATTTTTTCATACAAAACTCGAATTCTATTGTTTGCTTTTTCATAACAAATTCTTACCATGTCCAATAAGTTCTCTACGTACCAATTTGAATTCTATACACAAAAAGTTCAGTACCTCCAAATACAACATGAATACCCAAAAAATAAAATAATCCTCCATCTCAATGCAAGTAAATTGGGAAATCTAGTAAACTTAACAACAATAAAAAGCAACGAAAATTTTTAAAAAAATAATGCCTATTTTACCTCAATACATCCTACTCGTCCTAGCTTCAAAAAATTATTATAAAAAAGAAAGAACACGCTATACCTATTGAAGGAAAATGATCCTGTACACAGAGAAGAGAGGTCTGAAGAATGAATTGCACAAATGGCCTTCATTTTCCAGCTCCAAGAAAGATGAACAGAAACCTGTACGGAAATGCTTTCGACTCGTTAGTTGGCTCCGAAGATAAGAGAGAGAGAGAGAGAGAGAGACAGAGAGAATGCGAAACTTACGGAGGCGGGGGGGATTCGGAATCGGGTGTGGCGCGGCAACGAGCTCGCCTTCACTGTGACACAGCTTCTCGTCCGATCTGTTTCCCTAGCAACGTAACTGAGGAAAGAATCTTCGATAGGTTTAAAAACCACATATTCCTGGATGTTATTGTAACCTATCCTCAACTAGGAATTTCTTATTCCAATCAACGATATTGGAGGATTATGACTGCTCCGTACATCGCATTATTCACGTGATGTTTTGAAATCTATTAAATGCTTTTTTAAATCTAAAAAAATATAAATATTTGTATTTAGGTGTAAAAAATTAATAAAATTGTCAATAATCAAAATTAATGCCAGCTCTTAGCATAATTTCTCGTATAATTTATTTTTATTTATTTTTAAATAATTATTTTATTATATATCATCCGAATAATAATATAAAAAGATTAATTAATTTTTTTTAAAATATAGATTTACTTTAACATAATTTAATTATTATTCATGAATTATACATTTAACATATTTTTCCGAAAAAAATTTAAATATTTATCATTTAAAAGGTATAATTTTTCAAATAGAGCTCTTTAGAATAGTCCTTTTACAAGTAAAATTTTGAAAATTTTTTTAAAAATAATATTATTTTTATGATTATTTATATAAATAATTAATTTTTTGTCAATTTTAAAATTTTTAAATAATTTTATTTTTGTACAATTATACACACACATATATATTATAAAATATCAGTTTATATAATAAATATTATTGTAATTATTAAAAATAAACACGATCAAAATAGAAATGTGAGTAATGAATGGATAGGTAGGATCGGTATAAATTTTCTTACAAGAAGGTTCACTATTTAACCCTGTATGCTTCCTCAACTCCTTCGACTGCGAGGGTAAAATTGTCATGTAAAAGAGGATGAGTTGGTGTCAGTAAGCAAATAGCTGGAATACAATTAATCTACTCATTTTTCGGCGTACCTGCAAGAAAAGCCCAATGAGGCCCAAGACATTGCCCAGATGAGTTATTATTTTCATCAACAAAACAAATTTTATTATATTATTATAATAAAATTATTTAATTAAAAAAATATTTATTAATAATAAATAAATAAAATTAAAAATAACCACATGCCGTTTTATCACCTAAAAACAGTCATATATTTCCGCGATTTTCTCGTGGATGCCTTCAATTTCAGCTCCCCCATATCACATGATCTGTCTTGTCCCGTGATGTGGTGACACGTGTTACCTTCCACATTTTCATACATCGTTTGCCACAAAAATAAATTTTATTTAAAATTAATAAAAGTAATTTGTGACTAATAATTTAAATAATTAATAAAATGGCTGTTATTGACACGTAATTTTAATTAAAAAAATCGAGATAATTACTTAATATTAGTGGTGAGAGATTCGCGAAATTTATTATTTATTAAATATTTATTGTATATTTTCTAGAAATAGATAACTCGTAGATCGTTTCGAGGAAAAACTTTCAATTCAAGACACGCAGTTTTCAAAGAAAGACCTGCGTCCAATACACGACAACGTATAAAGGCGGCACAGAAATAAGCAGACAAATGCTGAAAGCGAGAGAAAAGAATTCGTCTCCTCTTAATTGTCTTCCCACACGGATGGAAAAACGGAGCAAACAGTGAGCACTTTGGATGACTGAGGGGGAGAGAGAATCGAAGTCGGCAGCAGAATCGTTAAAAGGCTATCAACACTCTGGTGCGCACGCTGTAGCTGTAGCGTTTGTTTGTGCATGTGGGAATATCTCTGTTTAAGGTAAAACACAATACATTTGATCGAACACGTGGTGGGCGCGTAAGTTTTCTGGAATGTACCCATCAAAGAAAAGCGAGACAAAAAAAATCAAGAACAATTTTTCAGCTTGCAGAATCGATATCTGGATTGAGATTCTGTGTCGGGTTTATTCAAGGTTTCTTGTGTACCGTAATGAAAAGAGAGAAGATACTTGGATTATTAATTTTTTTAAAAGTATTTTACGATGATATATATATTTTTAAAAAATAAAATTTTTTATGTTATAAACATATTTTAAAAAACACTAATAGAATACTTTTATTACAATAATAGTAATTAATTTCCCTTAAAAAAAATTTAATTATCCAATTCGAAGAGACTTAACGCACAGGCCTAGAAAATCGTTGACTGAGTTACGGTAACAGCACACATCAAAAGTCGTTAACAACAGACACGGTGGAAAAAAGAAGGAACCCGCGAGGAAAATATCGGTGTTGGAGGCGGGATTTATAACATCATCAGGCCGGTACCTTCAGACCCCTACCGCCACGTGTCAGTTATCTCACTCGATTCCAAAGCACAAATAAACCCCGGAAACTAGACTCCCGGTTCGGTTCGTTCGTTGCCCTCTTGTCTTCCCCGACATTTGGCGATTGGAGTCCACACTCTCAAAAAATTAAATTAAAATAGAGAAAATACTGTCTCTCTCTACAAAGGACTTTCTGTTTTGCTTTCTCTCTTTGATTTAATGGCGTGTGTAAGCCCCAGCACCGAGGCCGCCGCCTTTGCCATTTCTAGTTGTAATTACAACATTAAGATTAACTGTTAAGTTTTTTTTGTCTTATTTTATTGTTTTTTTGAATTAATTTATTTGATTAAAGTATTGATTGAATTTTCTTTTTCAAAGGAGTGCGTTGATTGAACTACTTTTTGGCTGTTATGGAAGTGATTTGATTTCGTTTTATCTGAACGTGAAAGTGCAAATTTTTATGTTTTCTGGCGCTGGTTATGCGGAATAAATGATATAAGTTGTTGTTTGTGCAAGTGACTGTTGCTAGCATTGATTTGTTTTTCTGTTTCTCTTGGCAATAAAAATGGATAATTTTGTTTGTTTTCTTTTACAATTTTTAGCTATTAAGTTGTTTTATGTTGCTTGATTTTGTTAAATTGGAGTATAAAGTCTTCAAAATTTTGAAGTTTCAGGGTTGAGGCCACGGGGGTGGTAGATTAGATTATTAGGTTTCTGAAACTTCTGTTTGGAGAGGTCGTGGTTTTTAGAGGTTTATTTGACTTTGGAGTAGCTTGCAATTACTGAGTTCTGAAAATATAGTTTTTTCGGTGGCGGTGTGAATTTGAGGGATAGGATATCTTTGGATTATAATTTTACTAATGGAAGAAGATGGCCCACGGATTGGTGGGCTTTCTTCTGGATTGGCAGTGATTTTGAATGGTGAGGATGGAAAAGAGAATTCTTCAAAATCACGTTTTGTTTCATATTGCGATGATTTCGGCCATCAATCTGTGGAGAGAACTCTTGAGTACATATTTGGCCTACCCAACAAATCACTTGGTTCTTTGGCTTCTCCATTTGACCGCAAGTTAGTCCGCTCTATCATAAAGAATGATTTCTCAAAATATTACTCCAGTTTAGATGTTGTGGTTGGTAATAGAGATGGGATAGGTATTGTTGATAATGGAAGTGGACCCCATGTTGTTGGTCTTGAAGAATTCAGCATTTGTGGTGACATTAGAATCGTTAAGCTGCCTTTGCTTATTGAGAGCTTGGCAATGTTTAGTAGTGTGAGAGCTAATGTTTGTGTTTGGAAGGGGAAATGGATGTATGAAGTGACTTTAGAGACTTCAGGGGTACAACAACTTGGATGGGCGACCCTTTCTTGCCCATTCACTGACCATAAGGGAGTAGGTGATGCTGATGATTCATATGCCTTTGATGGGAGAAGGATTAAGAAATGGAATAAGGAAGCCAAGCAATATGGTCAGCCATGGGTAGCTGGTGATGTCATTGGATGTTGCATAGACTTGGATTCTAATGAGATATCATTCTATAGAAATGGTGTTTCACTTGGAGTAGCATTTTCTGGCGTCCGCAAGATGGGGCCTGGATTTGGTTATTACCCCGCTGTCTCAATTTCTCAAGGTGAAAGGTGTGTGCTGAATTTTGGGGCTCGCCCCTTTAAATACCCAATTGACTGTTACCTTCCCCTTCAAGAACCTCCCCCTGTAAACACTTTTGCTACCCAGTTGCTACAGTGCTTTTCAAGGCTGTTAGGAATGGAGAGGGCTGAGCGTTCATCAGTTGAGAAATCCAGGAGACTGAAGAGATTTGTCTCATTTGAAGAAATATTCTACCCTGTCTCTTATGGGATATGTGAGGAATTCTTCGCTCTTCTTGAAGCAGACATGAGGACTATAGAGTATGTTGTGTGGGGAATACATATGTCATTCTTGATGGAGGTTTTTGGACCCCAGGTGCCGCATGATTTTTGCAGTCTGGACAGAGTTGTTGATGCCTTTCTACAATTTCGAGGAGCACAGTTGATGTTTGAGCATATCCTAAATGCACTTTCGTTTGGTTGCAAAACAGCATCATTGATTCTAACAGAATGCCCATATTCAGGATCATATCCTTATCTTGCATTGGCATGTCATGTCTTAAGACGAGAAGAATTGATGGTCCTATGGTGGAAGTCATCAGATTACGAACACATTTTCGAAGGCTTTCTGTCAAGGAAGAGTCCAAACAGTCATGATCTTCAGGGCATCATGCCTTCTGTTTGGTGGCCTGGCTCATGTGAGGATGTATCCTATGAAAGTAGCATGATGTTGACATCAACTGCTTTATCTGAAGCAGTCAGTAAGGTATGCCCTTATGTTGCAGAACCAACTTTTCTAACTGTGGCATCTCATAGTTGGTGATTGATGTATGATTATACGTTTCTGTTTTATGTTTTAGTGTTCCTTTGCTACCTTAGCTCTAATAGTTTAGGTTAGAGCAATGAGAAACATGAACTTTAGACTTTCAATTGCATAAAATAAGTACTAATGTGGAATATCAAAGTATGCCAGTGTTAAGGTATTGCAGTTGTGTGACACATAATAATACAAATTTGTTATGAGTATTTAGTTTAAAGCCTCTGATAATTGAAAAGAAAGATGAGAAGTTTTGTTACCAGTTGAGTGTTTTAACATATTTTAACGATTTGGTGGTTTGTAGATTGCCTTGTATTGATTGGGTTGTTGAACATGTGATTATCTGTACTTCTGTGAACATGTGAAAATTCAGCTGTTCCAGGTTTTAAAATTTTTTATTGCATACCCTCAGTGATATGAATTCCATTAGCTTTTGAAAATTAATCTTGGATATGATTGATGAACCACTTCAGTTTCTACATACTTCGTGAGTGAGTTAGAGGACGCATGTCACGTGTGATGTTGGTCACGTCATCCCAATTTTCAAGCATCTTGTGACTATGCTTAGAGCACATAACAGTATTTTTACCAAACAATTTCTGATATCAGTATCTATTGAATACTTTTTAGTATTTATATTTGATGCATGATGTGTGTAGTATTTAATCTAAAAACTTGCTTGGTCTGAAAATTACTTGAATGGCCCATGTGGGGATAACATTCAGTGAATTATCTTCATACTGGGTGCTAGTTGTTTGAATTTGATTTCATCCATAGCTTAGAACTGTTCCCTCTTTAAAAAAATTATATTTTATTTGTACAGATTGAGGAGAAGCATAGGCAGCTATGTCTGTTAGTCATTCAGTTCATACCACCTATTTTGCCTCCCCAGTTTCCAGGATCTGTGTTTAGGACATTTATACAGAACATTTTGCTGAAGAACAGAGGAGCAGATCGTAATTTGCCTCCTCCTGGAGTATCAAGTAATTCTGTTCTCGTCTCTTTATATACAGTTATGCTCCATTTTTTGTCAGAAGGGTTTGCCATTGGTGATACATGTAGCTGGTTGAAGAGATCAGAAACTGGTGGTCATGATGTCGGTTTTCTGCATAGAGGTGGTCAACAAAGCTTTCCCTTAGGGTTGTTTCTTAAGAATGATTCTCATCGAGCTGACATTTCCAGACTTGGGGGATCATTTAGTCATCTATCAAAATCTCATCCTGTATATGATCAAGAAGCTGAAATGATCCGGTGGGAGGAAGGCTGTATGGATGATAAAGAAACTCTAGTAACTCATTTAACTGAGCAGAAACCATGTTGTTGTTCTAGTTATGACACTGATTTCGCAAGAAGCTTGAAGAATCCAGTTAGACACACAACTAAAGGTTCACGAGGGCATTGCAGTTCAGTTCCTGAAAGGTCTGCTCATGTTGCTGCAGAGTGTAGTACAGGAAGTTTGAATGATGAGATTGCTGATAAACCTAGCACTAGTGATCAATCTGAATCTGACTTTGATTATCATCCAGTACGGCATACAAGGATTTTGCCAAGAGAGAGTAATATGTCTGCAGCTACACTTAGAGAGGATGAACTTCTGGATGCATTGCTGTTGCTGTATCATATAGGTGTTGCGCCAAACTTTAAGCAGGTGGGGTGATTGTGTTGCAAAAAGGTTTCTCTTAAATTAATATTTTGGTGTTCTGTGTTTTCTGTTGAAGTTTTTATTACTGCTAGTTTGTCCTCTTTGTATCCGTTTTGATCTTACTGGTGATTTGACTTGGGTTTGATCTGAAATTCTTAAAAAAGTGTGGTGCAAAGTCATAATGGTACAATAAGCTGGGAGAACGAAATTTATAGAACTCTCACCTTTTGCCTCTACTTCTAATGATTGGTTATTGCAGACCTTATACTTAATCATAACAAATTAAAGAAACTTAAAAATCATAGAGAACATTATTGTCTGCATTTATTGATGTCATAATATTATGCTCTTCTATTGTTTGAAAAAGGAGTAGCAAAAGGACAGGCAGCTGATGTACAAGAGACTGAGCTTTTAATTAGTTGGGGTTGTACCTGAGAAATGGTTAAGAAATGATGGAACGTCAATGGTCAGGAAATGGCAGAATATCTTTTCCTTTGTTTTGTTTTTTCTTTTGATAAAATTTTGTTTTTTATTCCATTATCTCTAATATTTTTCTCCATAAGATTCTGGATGTTAGGATGTTGAAATTTATGTGCCAACTTGTTATGTAGTCCTTGCACACAATATGAACTTCAGGTTCCTCAAACTTTGCCTCATTCTGCGCCGATAATTTGTTAAAGTATGCAAGTATTGATGGTTACACAGTTAGGTATACAGAATAACTATCCCTTTATGATAGAGTGAGAACTGCAGATACCTGAGTTGAGTAGATCCAGTTCATGAATTATCATTCTGTCATTTTTCCTGTAGCTGTTACGTGATTTCTGTTATATAATAACAAAGCAATCTACTGTGGTGTTTGTCTTCCTAGTTTTGTAGGATTTGGCATGTTTAAATCATCCCATTGATGTCACAGACTTCCCAAGATTTTGAGCAGCTGGGGAAGTGTGTACATCTGCTTTCAACAATTTATTGTTATGTGCCTGGTACTTATCCATTAACATTTTTGCTTCCTTTGCACTGCTCCAAACGACCAAACATGGTGCATGCAAACAGTGTTTGTACTAGCTAATCTTTTATTCACACAGTCCTTGGTTTTTTTCCTTTGATAGTTATAGATCTGAAGAAATTCTTCCTATTTGTAGGCATCATATTACATGTCTCACCAATCGCAGACAATATCTCTCCTGGAAGAAACTGAAAAACAAATAAGAGAACGAGCTTGCTGTGAGCAATTAAAGCATTTGAAGGAGGCTCGTAATAAGTATCGAGAGGAAGTTATTGACTGTGTCAGACATTGTACGTGGTAAGATGACCATGTGGAAGAGCTTGTTAAGTAACAGTTAACTTTACCCTTTTTTTTTATTTTGAAGTCTGTTGACAATTTAAATTTGTCTGCGCACTTCACATACCCTCTCCATTTTTGGCTTAAGGTTATATAACAAAAAACTCTCATTTGCTTGGTTAAACTGTGGTTCATGCTGGCAATTTCTAATCTTTGAATTTACTAACCTGCATCTTATGCATCCTGAGTTATGGGTGTCTTCTTCCTGCCATTGCATTCATCTGCAATGTGGGTGCTTTCCTGAATTTATGGCCAGGATTTTCAAACTTCAACAGCAATCTTTCTTTTTCATATTTTTATCTGCCCTGCTTTCTGAAATTGACATTTGCGATCTATTCATCGCTATATTCTGTGATAATATGCTTCTCTGATTTTCAGCCTTTAGGGGGAACAATGAGATATAAGTTCTCTGATGAACCAAACAACTAAATCTTCTCCAGGAATGTTTTAAGATCTAAATTGTTTTCTGTGGTTCAGAAAAAAAATCCATTATGGTTTATATTGTAGTTTTGGCTGGTTTTGCTCTACTTATTTTATACCATTTAGTTCTATTGAAGTTTTATGTGACTTGAAAAGTTATATGGTAATTGTGTGTGTTTTCATGTAGAGGAACTATCTTGCTCTTTGGTAAAGCTGTGATTGTGCTTCTATGAGATGATGTCCTTCTATGAGATGACATGCTTCTTTAATGCATTCGGTATTCACTGTTATATTATGGTGTCAATCGTGGAGTGGATTTGATTCTGTTTGGATATGTAGGACTGTTGGAAGACAATTCAATATTTTGTTGTTGCATTAAAACTCCCCTTCCATTTGTGATTTATTTATTTATTGAGTATAGTTTAATAGAATTCATTCTAGGCAACAAAATTTCATTTTATTTTGCAAAACTATTTCAATTCTGTTTTGAGTTGTTCAGTGGCCTAGTGCCCTCTGATGCCTTCTTGTAGCCCCTTGCTGACATATACTGCTGCACCTAGGTCTGTAGACGTTCTGTTAAACAATTTTGTTGTAAAGGTTGTCAATTAACATTTTTCTTTATACATTTAGTGATTTTGTTGTCTGACTAACGCCATGTATAATAAATAAAGCCATAATTGGAAAAGCTTTAGAGCTTCACATTGGAAGATCTAATTCTTTATATAATGTTGAATCTGTTCAGGTATTATAGGCAATCTTGAATTAGGGGAAAAAAATCTCCATTGAAAACAGCAATTTCCTGTGTGACCAGAAATATTTGTTTATTGCTCTTCTGTATTCTTGGTCTCAGTTGGTCTCTTTATTGTACTTTCCAGGTATCGTATTTCTCTATTTTCTTGGTGGAAGCAAAGAGGAATGTATGCAACATGCATGTGGCTTGTCCAACTGCTTCTGGTTCTTAGTAAAGTGGATTCAGTGTTCATTTATATCCCTGAATTCTATGTTGAAGCACTGGTAAACTTGCCTTCTTGTATATGGTGCATCAGTTAACTAGTAACTATAGAGAAATCATACATATTAAGAAGTATATAGTAGCTACACTATGTTTTGACTTGTTAGTGCTGCATGCATTAACTATGTAGTAATTTCTGCTTGCATGAGATTTCATTACATCTCTTCTTGGACTCAGTACTACTATGATTGGTGAAATTAGATCAAACCAAGTAATTTTACGGTTCATTTTGACAGAAACTGATTGAGTCTACAGTGCATTTTGACAGAAATGTTTATAATTTATTCAGGGCATTATGGAATTAGTTGATGCAACTACAGAGTGAGAATTTAAGTTATGGATAGATGTCTTTCTTTCTTCTCTGTCTCTTTCTTTCTTGGTTGTCAGCATTTGATCCTAATATAAGCTGTCAATATATGATCATGGCTGATCATTTTGGGTCACTTTTCTGCTGGAGAGAAATTATATTTGTGTGACTTCGTAGAAAATGTAAGAAAACAAAGCTCAGCAGGCCAGTTCTGTTTTCTTTTTATTATAATTATATATTCATATTTTTCTCCTGCCATCAATTCATATATGCGCATTTTCTTAACCAAGTATATGTCTAGAAATAGAAAAAGGAGGGTTTCATCTTCAGAGTCACAGTTTCTAGACGTGCTTCATGTAATCACGAAAATTGAAGTTTCATAGAGAAAAATTCACTGAAGCACTTTTTATTTTTGTCTTGAATGTATGCTGTACCACCATGTGCAATATTTTCCTGGCTGCTCGCTTCTATTATATGTTACCTGAGTTATTATTAGCTTCTAACTTGATGACACTTTCAGGTTGACTGCTTTCATGTTTTACGGAAAAGCGACCCACCTTTTGTTCCTTCTACAATATTTATCACTCAAGGACTTGCCTCATTTGTGTGTCTCATCTGTCAATCTCCATGTTTTCTTCTCTTTTTTTACTTTTTATTTTTCATATTCTGTTTGCTCTATTTAGAGTTTATTTGTGAAGAAACAGACATGATGAAAAATATGAACGTGTATGTTGATGGGAATTTTCAATAATCTGTTGCTGGATATTGGGGTAATTGGAATTTAGCGTTCGCAAAGTCCATTGTGTCATCCAATTGACATTCTTAAATAAAGGAGCATGTATATATGAATTGTTGGAGTTTTTATTGGTGAACTGAAATTATAGTGAATTTAACATTTTCATTTTTTTCTGAAACTATCATGCATTTTTAGGCGATAAAGGTTGCCTTTGTTTTTTATTTTACCAAAAGAATTTTGTGGTTGTCCTTTTGGGGCCTAGGGGATTTTCTTCTTTTTAAGAAATTCCTGACAGAAAAGAGGGAGAGAAATATGTATTTTAACTTAATTTTTTATCACCATTATAATTAACCTTCAAATCAAGCATGTGCTTTATGGAAAGATTTTAGTTCTAAATATTCTCTATGCTGGGGTTCTGACTTTGGACTTTTGTTGATTAGGTTACTTTTGTCGTAACCCACTTCAATGATCCGAGGATATCAAGTGCAGATCTAAGGGATCTTCTTCTGCAATCTATATCGGTCCTGGTTCAGTATAAAGAATACTTGGCTGCTTTTGAGAGCAATGAGGCTGCAACTCTTAGACTGCCAAAAGCGTTACTTTCAGCATTTGATAACAGATCCTGGATTCCTGTAACTAATATTCTTTTGCGGTTGTGCAAGGGGCATGGCTTTGGTTCATCAAAGCATGGGGAATCATTGTCATCATCAATTATTTTCCAGGTTAACAATGGACCATTGTTATAGCTTGTTTTCATCTCCTGTTCATTTCAACTTTTGTACATTGATTTATTTTGTCCCTCTTATGTACAGAGACTGCTTCGTGAAGCTTGTATTAATGATGAGGGGCTATTCTCTGCTTTTCTCAACCGGTTATTTAACACTCTCAGCTGGACAATGACTGAATTCTCAATTTCCATCCGAGACATGCAAGAAAAATACCATGTATGTATAGCTTCTGCCCTAAGACAATAAATTTTGTAGCAATCAATTTGCTTAAATTATGTCACAGAATTGTGAAAAGTTCTAGTTTTGGCCTTTTCTGCAAGTCACCCTACTCTTCATCTTTCCCTAAATGGTTACCAAACATTCTTTTTCAGGTTTCTGACTTCCAGCAAAGGAAATGCTGTGTCATCTTTGATCTCTCATGCAATCTTGCTAGGGTTTTGGAGTTCTGTACCCATGAGATCCCTCTAGCATTCCTTTCAGGATCTGATACAAACCTCCGAAGGCTAACTGAGTTGATAGTTTTTATTCTAAACCATGTAACTTCAACAGCCGATGCTGAGTTTTTTGACTTGTAAGTTCTGTTGCAGGTGAACTATTTTTTTTTCCCTACAAAGTCAATTTTATGGTTCCTTTTGAAATTAATATCAAAATATGGTGCAATAAGGGTGATGATATATGGCTTGATTGTCAGTTGAGAAACTGCTGTTAAGGAATTTATCATGGCTGGCCATCTTTCATAAAATTTTGGTTGTCCACCTTTTGTGCCTGATTAGTGGATTGTTTATTATTTTTCATTGACTTTTCTAATAGATAGCTTTAGTGTATCCTTTTCTCATTCATGCCTTACGGCTCGTGGTTTTGTAGGTCACTGAGACGACATGGTCAATCATTAGAGAAAGTAAGCCGAGGCATGATATTAGCTCCTCTTGTTGGGATCATCTTGAATTTGTTAGATGCTACTGCAGATTCAGAATGTAGAGGACAGAATGATGTTGTCAGTGTCTTTTCAAGCATGGGCTGCCCCGATACCATTCACTGTGGATTCCAGTACTTGCTAGAATATAACTGGGTGAATATTTGTCTGCTTTAATCACTTTCTTTCTGAGAATGCCTGTTTATTGTGTATGAATTTCCTGGGTGTGCACTAAAGTGCCTGAGTGTTTGGTATAGTTTCTCTACAGGTCAATTGAGTTTTTCAATGTCAAAAGCTCGCAGTTTTTATTATTATTATTATTATTATTATTTTGTTATTTGATTGTACCTGTAAAAGAGCTTTGGAGGACTAAAGAGCTCCTTAACAATTTTTATTTTTATAGGGTGTATTTCAACATGTTAGAATTCAAATATATCTAGAATTCACTATTTTTGCTTTTGCAGGCTGAATCCTTCAGAGGAGATGGTTATCTTTTTAAACTTGGACAGCTAGAGTGCTTCTTGAGCCTCGTTCTTTGCTGGATTGAGACGCAAGAAATCGAGAGGACAAGTTTTGGTGGAGAAACCGATTCCGATGATGGCATGTGCTGCATCTGTTACGCAAGCAAAGCCGATGCACAGTTTGTTCCGTGTTTCCATACCTCTTGTTATGGCTGCATAAGCCGGCATCTTCTAAATTGTGTTAGATGTTTCTTCTGCAACGCCACAGTCCTGGAAGTCATCAAGGTTGGCGAGAAAACAGCTTAAACTCAGTTCCATTTCATCTTTGTTCCCGACAATACCCCACTGTCTTGGATTCGGCAAGCTGGTTGGCAGCTGTTAAGCGGTTGCAGTTAAAGCTTGAGCTCTACATTAGAGAACTGACATTGCCTAGGAAAAAAGAAAAAAAGTTATCTAATGGTAAAATTTAATTGAAATTCTGCAATTACAATTTGCATGGTTATATATCTGTTTGTACTGCAAGGTTTATTTTTAACAGTAAAGGGGGTGGGGAAATTGTCATGGGGAGGGGGTTTGGAGACTTGAGAATTTTTGTAGGGGAAGTTGAGGGCATTATTCTGTAAATATGAGATGTAAATGGGAAAGGCAAATATCTTTCATTTTCTCTTTCACAGACTGCAAATATGATTTTAGTCTCTTAATTGTAATGTATGAACAGAAATTGTTATTGAAAGTTGGAAATTGAGAAGGAAAATTAGAAAATTTTAACGTTATAAGTCGTTACCTGAATCCATTCACGGCATTTTCGTAACATCAATTCTGAGGCCGACAAGAAATGGTCGAAGCTCTTACTTGAGGCCCAAACCTCTTGTCTCGGGCCCAAATGGTCACGCTAACAGGCCAATTCAGTCGAAATCTTAGACCACGAACTGAGAGCAAACAACGACAGAAGTCCCGTTGTCGTTGGGTAAACACTGCTCACTCTTTGGACGGCGGAAAAAATGCTCGGTGCGGCGAAGTTGCAAGTAGCGAACCACGCAATTAATTCCAATTACGGCAAGTTTGACTTCTCAGGACGCCGTGGCTGCTCGCCTCTTCGTTCGCCGTACGGTTTGAGACCCCCTCTACGATGTCGACGGTCAGTACCGCCGTCCGTACAATCAGAATATGCATCGTCATCGGAGCCGTCGGTTTCATCTCGTTACACGTTGTCCGTCGGATCATCCTCCTCCTCTTCTCTCCAGCTGTCGAACTGCAATCTCACTCACTGCCACATCCTCATGCTCAATGTCATTGCTTGCGCGGTGATTAATGATTATCTCACTCATTTCAACATATCGCTTGGAAATCAGAATTGAAATTAAAATTAATTCCGTGTATTATCGTCAAACAACTTGAATTTTGTTTGGTGATTCTTTAAATATCTCTAATTTTGCTTCAAAAATGAATAGAAAATAAATACTAGTTCTTTAGATTATCGTAAAACAGCTTGACTGTTTGGTAACATATCACATGATAAATTTTTACGGATTCCTGATTCTTTGCAGGCGGCAGTTTCAGCAACCTGGCTTTTTTTCTCTGCAATCCCAACTGTTCTGGTTTGTAATTTTTGCTATTTTCAGAATAATGTTAGGATTTTTTTTTCGTTTTTATTGTTTAATGTATTTAGTTCTTTATTGTCTAATCTAGTCCTTCAAAAGAGCAGCGGAGTCTCTAGAAAAGTTGATGGACGTGACAAGGGAGGAGCTTCCTGAGACAATGGCTGCTGTTCGATTAACAGGCATGGAGATTAGTGACTTAACAATGGAGCTTAGTGATTTGGGGTTGGAATCGTAAACTTATGTACTCGTATGCAAATCATTTTCAACCTGATTTGAAAACTGACCCATTATGTTTTTTTCCCGTTCAGCCAGGATATAACCCAAGGTGCAAGGAGCTCCACCAGAGCCCTTCGCTTAGTTGAGGAGAGATTGCGTCAGTTAACTAACATGACTATGCTAGGTTCATAGCGTTTGTAATAAAAACTCTTTGCTGTGAGTTTTGAGATGAGTTTGAACGATGAATTTTACTCTTCTTTACTTGATTAGCTTCTGTACAGGCCGTAACCAGCCAGAAAACTGATGCCCGAGGACCTGTGGCGGCTAGAAATTCAAGAAGCATGAGGGAAGAAATTGTGAAGGGTCGGGCAATCTTGCAAATGTTTTTTACCCTCGCCCAATTTTCAAGGATCATGCTTAACTACTTTGCTAATCGTGCTAAGAAGTAGATTTGTACAGACTAGCATTATGGTGAGGAATATCCAACTTCTCTTTTATAGAGATATCACATTTAGTTTTGGTTGTTAGCCTATGGGATGCCAGGGACCAACCAGGTCATGGTGACGGGATGAGTTCTTTGCTTTTGGAATTTTTCCTATTGTTTCTAGTTAATTTGCTGTTGTTGTCCAGGCATGTAATCAGAAATTTGCATTAGGCTATGCTTACTTCTTAATTGATTGGAGTTTCTTGAAATTTTGTGTATGTTAAATTTCTGAATATTATGCAACTTTTTGGCTGTATTATAGTGCTTTTGTTTATTTTGCACTAATTCTTATGATTATATGGATTCAGAAGGCAATATTTAAGATTGAAACTAGATATACAGATTAAGCGTCTCTGAATCATGCAGTGTTATGGAAACAAAAAGATAATTAGAACTTGGACCTTAAAAGGAAATACTAACGTAGAATTCTTTTCTCTTTTGATCTGTTCTCCCTTTTCTCGTTTTGTAGTAATGCTTTTTTGAATTGATGCTCATACTAAAGGACTTTATTGGCATCAAGGAACAAGAAGAGTGGCAGTTCCAAGGTTTTTCTTATATCCTCAATTTCATATCCACTCTTATTTGTATTCAGTGCTCAAGCAGAGGAGGAAGGTTAGTATTGAAAACAGAGTAGAAGTCATGGGGAAATGTTGTTTGGCGAAAATGGTGGCGTAGATGAGAATGAAGATCAGTTATGACAATTAATTTCTGTAGTGGATATTGACAATGAAGACAAGACAGTGCATTAGCTTAGAAAAACATGGATTTCGAGGTTCCTGATATGTGAAGCAAGGATGCTGCTACCGTATGTATTTGGTGACGGGTCGGAGAAAGCTATTAGTTATAGCTTTTCAATGATAACCAAGTTTGTAGAAAGTGTGTGAAAGTGGGAGAGGATAGAAGTGATATTTGAAGATTTCCTAGACAACACCTTTTCTTTCGCAGGAAAGGGCCATATGATACTGAATTTGCTTTAAATATTTTACCTGCTGGTGTTCAACATAGATTAGTTAACTGTTACCTTCAGATTTCTGTGTAACAAAGAAAGAGGGAATACTTAGAAAGAACTGGGGACCATGTTGCAGCTTAAGAAGATTGGAAGAAAAATAAAATATTGCATGTTGCAACTTTGGTTACATTTGTTGGCGTTCAAAGATTGGTAGGAAAGTGGCACCTATGCTACTTAGCTATGTAAACACGGCTAGTTAGGTTTGCTTGAAAGAGTTACAACAACTCAAGCTTAGAGTACGTTTGAGGATTGAAGTGTTGTGATTTTGTAAGTCGTAGCGGGTCCTAAGATGAAAGAATTAGGTGTTGTGTCCAATATAAGTGAGACAACCAAACATTATAACTTGTATGCTTTCAAAGTCTAAGTGAAAGTACAATGGTTTCAAGCATAACTCTAAAGGTATGTCTATAAAGGTTTACTTTTGATGATAACAACTGTAATTATAAAACTGATTATATCATAATAAGATCAAAATAAAATGTGAAAAGATTTATTTAAAATATAAATTTTAATTTATATTTGTGGATGTCTAAAATGGTGTGTCATGTCCTACTACAAGAATATAAGAGCACTTAGTACTAAGAATAAGAAGGCAAATTCAATGAAAGTTTTAAGCAAAATTTGACCCATCTATTATTATTATTATTATTATTCCCTTTAAATACCCAAACTAATTGAATTAATTATAAGCAAATTTAAGGAAAAAAGAAAAGGTATAGCTGATTGTTAATTACTGTAAATATGAGATGAATTATGAACTCATAAATGGATAAGAGACTTAATTCCTATATCATAAATTGACATATGATAAGATGTTCATGCATATTTAATATTTTAATAAAAAAATAAAATTTTTATTATTTTTTATACAAATAAAGTCAATTTTTACACTGATTATTTAAAAAGGAGTTTATGTATTTTTATAATATTAAAAAAAATGAAATAAATAAATCCAGGAAAATAAATCTATAGAATTTTCCTTCACATATTATTAACCGAGGTTTTGCATAAAATCTGAAAATGAACATCATATTTAATGAATTGTTCAGATCAATCCGCGGCTCTTCATCATATTGAAAATTGATGCACTCATAGAAGTCCAGGATACAGATTACTAGCAACAAAAACAAAGAACTTGCAAATATAAATGGAGATTACAGAGTCTCAGTTAATATGGCCTCCTCTTCCAGAGCTTACCGGTGGCCTTGGTGGTCGCCTTCTTGTAACTTTTATTGCCCTTGTCGTTGTTGATTCCATGGCATGTTCTTCCTTCTGCATAAAAAGAAATGTGAAAACCGTGTGTGTTCGGTGTGAGAGAAAAAGAGAAGGGTAAGGAGAGAAAATATTTACAGTCGTTTTCATTTCTGTTTCTGTCCCAGAAGCAGAAACACCTGTTTCAGTTTCTGCTTCTTGTTGATGATGACGAAGATGATGATCTTCTTCTTCCTTTCCCAAGCACTTGCACAAACCTTTGATTAGTTTTTCAACGAAATAACATGGAATGTAGTACAAATAACCAGACGTTCCTCCCCCTCCTCCTCCTCCTCTTTTTTCTTCTTCTTCTTCTGCTGCTGAACTTTCCATTTTCTTTCCTTTTTTGCCTCTTCTGCTTTTCCTGTGCTGTTTGTGGTGGTGTTTATGTTACTCACTTTGTATTTCGAGTGGTTCAAGAGAGACACCTGCCACTTCGTATTTTATTTATTTCTTTTTCAGGGTTTGTAATTAATTTTTTTGAAGCCATACTTAATGCGGGTTTCAACTTTCTCAGAGAAACCTGCCATGTTTCTTCTTCATTTATGATCTCACATCTCTTCCCTCCTGTTGTCTTGTATTTTTCCCCCACCCCTTATTATTACCCCTCAAAGATCTTTTTTTAGGCTTCAATTCAGTACCATTATGCAAATTATTAATAAATAAATGAATTCTATAAATATATCATAAATATTAGCCACAAAATAAAAATATTTGTTTATCAATTTTTTTTAATTAATTTTTGTGTTTAATTTTTATTAAAAATTAAATTTAATATTACGAAACCATTACATTCCGTTAAAATTAAAATTTATAAATTTTAAAGATGCGTGCAAGATTTTTTTAAAATAATTAATATTTATTATTTGAATTTTTTTATTATATTATTATTTAGCTATCTTTCAATAATTGATGTGGCTTTAAAATTACAATAACTCAATTTTTAATATATTTAAAATCCGATAACACCTGTATTAACACAAAACTAATAATAATTATGGCATTAACTCATGTAAATAATTAAAAATATAGACACGTGATAATTATCAAATTAATTGCTCGATCATGTATACTAACTAATTCTAATATATTTATAATTTTATAGAAAGCATTTTATTAAGTGACATGATTTTTGATTTAAGAATGCTTTCGTCAAATAAATTTTTCATAATTTTTTTTAAAATTTTAATGCGAATTTGTTATAAACTTGAGGGAGGTTTATCCTTGCCCAATTTTTTATTTTAAATTTTTTTTATATTAATAATAATAATTGATCACAGTGATAGTATGCAAACTTTTAGGTGAAATGCCAACTTTTAACATGCAATTAGAATCAAAATCTTCTAATAATAAAACTCTCTAAACAGGAGAGGAACAAAGATAAAGAGTTTTTTTTTCTTTTCTTCTTTTTTATTTTTAAATAAAAAGTGGAGACAAATTTACTCGATACAAATACTATCTATCTTTTTTTGGTTCTGAAATTGAATTCTCATAATCCAAGCCTAAACATTTGAGAAATGCAGTTCTAGCAAGCCTGAAATAATGGCAGGGATGATAATTAATACTGTTTGCAGCTGCTTCCTTTGCAGAAGAAGTTCTTTCCCTTTCCCTTTCTGCTGTTGTATTAATCTCTTCTATTCTTCTTCTACTTGTGCTCGTTGCTACTTCTCCTTTTATACTATGAGTTTCTCCTCTCTGCATGCATTTTTGATTTCACAAAAGCATTACAAAATCTCTCCGTGCATACCCAATTCAATCTAAATCATGTTCAACAACATCTTTCTTGTAGCTAGATAAAGTGTTTTTCTCAAAAGTGTTTCTCTTGTTCAAATTCATTCTCATTCTTCTGTGACTTTTGCCTTTCTCAAAGTGCTTTCTCAAGCTCAAGTCCATTTCCATTCAAACATCAGCAGTCTGTTATTTGAATTCTGTAACCCTTCAATTTTCTTTCAAAGAAAAGATAGAAACCCTTTGGTATAGTGTTACACACAATGCCATTGTGATGGTCATTTCCACAAGAGTTACAGTGGATTAAAGACCTATTTCATATGAATAAACAAATTATATGTAAAACTATAGAAATTGAGGGACCTAAATGTTATTAGCCCACACACATATATATATATATATAAAGAAATAATATAATAAAACATGAAGACAATACAATACTAGCCACCATGCCCATGCCAGCCTGGATAATCCACATGTGTTGAAAGTCTCAACCAAATTGAAAAAAAATATATAAAAATAAATTTGTTCACATAATTTGAGAATAATTTGTCCTTACCAAAAAGGGCACTTAATGAAATTTCAATTTAAGTAATTCTTTAAAATAGAATTTATAATATTATTTAAAAACAAAAATAAGGAAATTGAGAATAATGTTGTCAAATTAATATACAAATATTTGTTTAAAATTAAAATTAGAACAAAATATTTGAAATTATTTTTTAAAAAAATACAAAGCAAATAGTTCAGACACGTCATCTCAGAAACAACAACTGTCGCTGGGATAATGCTTTCCACCACCTCACAAGGAAGCTTCATTTTCCTCCAAGTTCAGACCATTCACAGGCCGTGTTTGGACACTTGCTCCTCCTAGAAGTGCTTGTCCACGTCATCATTTTTGGCTTAAAATATTTATTGTTATTCTTATAATATTTTTAAATATTATTTATTTTATTTATAACAATTTAAAAATTTTAATACTAATACGATAAGTATGTTAAATTTTTAAAATACAAAATCACAGCACACTATTTTAAAAATATTATCATATATAAAAAAAAATATATATATATATATATATATATATTATCATATGTAGCATGAGCTAATAGAAGTGACGGTTTTAGTTTATAAAACCCATTGAGATGTGCTTTTGAGAAAAGCACTTTCAAGCGTTTTCTTGGCTTATGAAAAGCACTTCCAAATGTCCCTTGAGGTGTATTAACTTGGAACGGAAGCTACAAGTTAAAAATAAGAAACAAACGGGCAAACACTGCCATACCCTATGTTCAAGAGAGCCTAGTCACTTGCGTGAACACAAAGGTGTTACCCAAAATTGTAAAAAAGAAAAGGAAATGACGACAGAACTCATCAATTATTCAATCATTCAAAATTTTTTTAAAAAATTTCTTAAAAAGCTGATCTCAAACAGAAGCTTAGGCTACCTAAACTAAAATCCATGAATAAAATAACAAAATCACGTTGTCCCATCTCTTTATCGCAGCTAATTAACAAAAGGCAAAACAAATCAATAAATATACAACTTTCTTTCAACATTTTCTCGACAACCAAACAGAAGAAGGGTAGGGAAAAAAATCCGTACCTGGGAAGGCTGCACGCGATTTGTAACAGTCTTATTCTGCTTGAAAACTGGTTTATTCATCTGGGATTCATTTGAAATATTCGAAGAAGAAGGAAAAGCTGACGAATTACTGTGATTATTGTTTTCTGCTGAGAGATCGAGAGGGAAAATACTGAAGCAATAGAGAAGAATCATCAAGAGAAGAAGAATAAGAATCTGGATCCATATCAGCCATGGGATTTTGAAGGTTCCCGTGGAGAGTTCTTCGCCAAAATCGAGCATAGTTTTATAAATTTGAAGGGAGGGTTTGCGGGAAAATTGTTGCTTGGAGACGAAAAAACTTTTGTTCCAGAGGAAAATGAAAGAAAACTAGAGGTACGACGACCGTTGAGAAGCAAAGAGAAGCAGGAGAGAGAGGGTGTTGAAAGTTAAAATGGTCTACGAAGTTGTGAAGGAGGAGGTTAAGACGATTCAAGTATTAATTACGTTCGTTTAGTTGGTGCAAATCCCACGCGCAACAAGTGTGCGCGTGTGCGCGTGACTAATTCTAATTTCTTGTTAATTTATTTTCTATTTTTTCTAATAATAATTTTAAATAAAAATATCCCAACTTTATAATTTTTGAATTTGGTATAAGTTAATATTATTTAAAATAAACTTTATTTTATATCAAATCAATGCTAAACTAAACCTTTGCATTTTTAAAATAATATAATAATTAATATTGCTAATTTAATGATTATCAATATTATCATATACAATAATATAATAATTAAAAATTTATTTAAAATTTGATAGGCACTATTACATGCAATATTATGGTTAATATTTTATTTAAGATTTAGTATTTTTGTTGTAGTTAAAAAAATAAAATTAAAAAAATATTTTATGATATTATTATTTTTTATAAAACGAGTTTGTGTCAGTTCAATTAATTAAATTTATATTTAATATAATTGGATATTGTATCTAAAATATATGGAGTTATTACTTTTTTTTATTATACACAAAATTATATGTGTTGACAATAATTAACGACTGAAGCGTGAGAGTCATTTGCTGGGGAAGACGCGTATGAGGTGGTGTTTGAGGTCTCACGTGGTCCAGCGCATAACGAAGACAAGTCTACGCAGCTCTCTGGCGGAATCTGCCGACGTGGGATTTTAATCTAACGGTCCTCGTTGCGTTTGATTCCGTCAGGTTAATTTTTGCCCTACACTCAACGGACATAAAACATCAATGGATTCGCCGTTTGTGTATAAATACAACACGAACGAATGAGTTACGAGTGAAGCGGCCGCAAAATTTAGCCTCACTTGACAGGCACGTGAGCTGGTTCAAGCCAGGCTGTAGGCCCAACAGTCGGTGGGTCGGTCATTTGGGCCCCATTTTGTGGGTTGCAAATTACCCTGCACGTGGGGTCCATTACAATTTATTTACTTTTAAAAAATATTTTATAATAAAATTTACAACCTTCTTCTTATTATTATTATTATTATCTTTTGTGAATTTAAGAATTTATTTCTCCACATTTTAATTTTATTTATGATTAAATTTTAAATCAGGGTTAAAATGTTATTTTAAGAACAAGTCAATTAAAAAATAATACTAATAATAAGGAAAATGCTTTGGATCAAATTACGAAACCCAACCAAAAAAAAGTCAATAAACACATTCCTCCCTTCTTTGCTTTCTCTCTGTTTCCCATGCATGTATGCTGTGTATGATTCTCCACCGACACCAACTTCTTTGACGGCTACGGTACCTCCGGGGCCACGCCAAGCATTATCGCTCGTGCAACCGTCTCTGACGAAGAACAAACCTAATTTTTTCGTGTGTTCCGATTTTTTCCTATTGTCACTCCGATCGTGTGTTAAATTTCCGCCGCTTCCAGAAAATTATCGGATAATTAAAACACCCCCAGCAGTGGTCGGAAGATCACTGGAACATTGTTCAGGTACCGAAGAGGTTGGATAAGCCTTTCCATGCAAACAAATGTGTTACTGAAGGAAATGGTGGTAAGAATTGCCCTAGACTGTGAAAAAGGGCCTGAAAATGATGGAATCAAGCTATCACAGGAACCTTTGTGGAGTATGAATTGCAATGGGAACAAAACCGGTTATGGGGTTAAAAGAGAGGCCACGAACGACGATTTGCATGTCATGGAGCTTCTCAAATCGGTGTCGATGGGCGGCGGGGTGCTGCCCGGAAGTTCTGACACTGAAGGCCCGGAAGGGGAGTTGGCCTACATACGGGCCCATTTCGAAAGCAATCGTGGCCTCTAAAGATTCTCAAAACTATACATGTTGAGTCCAGAAGGGAACAAAGGGCCCTAACTCAGTATATTTTTCGTGTGGATCTAAATCAATGATCAAACGGCTATTAAAATAACACGTGGCAATAACGGACGTCGTAGATAGTGATTTGTAAATGTCGGTAAGAAAAGGAGTATGAAAATTATAAAGTTATTGCTTTGTAAGTGGAATCCTTAATATTAACTCATTTTTGGTTAATTTCTTATGTTTCCTTTTTTTCTATTTAAAAATTGTGAATTATATATTTTAAGATTTTAACTTGATTTATAAAAAAAAATTAAAATATGAGTTATAATATGAACCGTTAAAAATTAACTTGTAATTTTTAATTTTATATTAGAAAATGATACTGAATTATTATGGTTATTAATGAGACAATAACAACTAAATTTTTAAATTTTAATAATTTGTATTAATAATTATACGATTTATTCGTTGTCAATAAATTATTCTTGATTCCGACAAAATTATTCTTACAATATTGAGTGTTGACAGTCACGGTGGAGTATTATTATCCATGTAAATGATGTCTTGTATTTTTAAAATAATTAAAAAAATAAATTACATAACAATGAGATAACACTATTAAATTAGTTTATATGAATTAAAATTATATAAATTTTTGTATATTTATAGTTTTAATATGAAAAGGCACTCCAATCGTTTGCTTAGAATCAAGAAACTTATTTGTTATGAATGAGTAAATGTATATTTTTATTTATGAAAATATATTAAATTTAAAAATTAAAAAAAAATACATGTTTAAAATACTTTTATGAAAATATATTAAATTTATGCATAAATTTTAATTTTACATCTCAATTTGATTAAGTACACGTGCGCGCATAATCTACGTTTAAACTAATTTAATACAATCTAATGCATATTGTATACTATTTCATAACAAATTGACAAAATAACGTGATAATAAATTACAAAAGTAATATTTTAATTTTATTGACGAGAGTTTTGTACGACAAATATTTGTTTAACTATTACACTCGTACATGGATAGGGGGTTACAATTTAAATTGTTATATTGTATTTGGATTGAATTGTATTCATGTGACATTAAATAAAAATTAATTCAAATTCGATTTATTATTAATAAATAATTACACGATTTTATAATCATATCACATGTTTTACACACACCCATATATATGTATGTATACTTATAATTCTTATGATTCTATATACATTAACACTACTTAATTTTATTTTAAATATAATTAATTATTTTTAAAATATAAAAATATAAAATAAAAATATTTAATTATAAAAATAAATTATTATATTATAATTATTTAATATAACTAATAATAATAATAAATAATTTTATGTGTTAAAAATTTTAAATTTAAATTTAATATAATTATTAATTATGTTGTATTATATTTATTTATTGAATAATTAAATTATTTTATATTAATTTAAATTACAAATTTATATCATGCTTGCATCAATTTAACCAACCGTGACATTAAGCACCGCGCATTATAATGAATAACGGGGATAAAGCCCTAAGTAAAATTAAAGTCAGACAGTCTTTCACATTGGAGATTAATTTCTTGTCAAGTACGGAGCAAGAATCAACGAATCAACGATCTCGCCTTTACATGCCTGGGAACTTGAAGGAATGTGTCCACGCGAGAGGAACTAGAAAGTTATTTATTTATTTTTAAATATAAAAATATTTATTAATATATATATATATATATTTCAATTATTGTCTGCCTTTTTGTTACTAATCAAGGAAAGTAATTAATTATAATATATTTATTTAATAACGTAATTCAAATATTTAAATATTTTTTTTAATAAATAAATATATTAATTTAATTATTTTAATATGAACGGTGAACTTTAAATGATACATAATTACTTGTTTATCAAAACCATCATTAAAACTCATGATATTGTTGAAAATAAAATAAAATAATAATTAATATTGTCTTATCCTACCTGATATAAAGCGACCCCGTTTAACAGACACGTGATTGTTTACTACCCCGATGTTCCAGAGCATCACTCTTGCCGTTTCTCACTGTCTCTGCAACTCTTTTAACTTTCCAATTTTTGACGTCTCAGTTTCAATTTCTTTATGTAAATTCCATGGCCTTCGTCGCCTCTCTATCAGCTACTCTCAACTCCCTCTCCACTCTCTCTCCAAATTCTTATCCATTTCTCGCTGCCAATACAGCCACTCTCTTCTCATCCTCACTTCGTTTTACCGCCAAAACGAGCGGTTCAGTTCTTTGTTCTCTCCCAAAAAATGCTACCGTTTCAAGTGTTGTTTCAGTCGGCGACGAGTTGCCTGCTGACTATGAGGATTGGTTGCCTAAGCGAGATCCGAAGGATAGGAGGAGAGCTGGCGTTTTACTCCATCCGACGTCGTTTCGTGGCCCTTACGGTATTGGAGATCTCGGCGATGAGGCTTTGAGATTCATTGATTGGCTTCACGACGCCGGTTGCTCCGTCTGGCAGGTCAGTTTTCTAAAACTATCGTTTTCAGTTGAATTGTTGTTGGAAACTTTCTAATTGGTATGCCGTGCTATAATAATTAGGAGTTTGACGTTCTGTATTTCTAGCTTTTTGTTGCTTGTTATTAGTTCGATGTACCGTCACGTTGTCTCTCATATCAATAGCAGGATGGATTTGCATCGTAAAAGATTTCCTTGTTTTTAGACGTGCTTTTTGAAATTTGAATCTAAATTTAAGAATTTATTTAATAGAAAAGAATCTCTGATTGGTGAATTGATGTGCAGGTTCTACCCCTTGTTCCGCCGGGAAGGAAAGCCAATGAAGAGGGATCACCGTATTCTGGCCAGGTGATTATTCTTTTTGATTAAATCAAAATCTGCTAAATTTGAACTTGCTTTTAATATGTTTAAGAAAACAGAAGTGAAAGGCTCAATTAATCAAATGCACAATGCTTGGCCACGGGATGGTTTAACCCTATTTTCTTATGTATCTAATCAAATTCCTATACATCGTTGTTCAACCATTTATCATAATGATCAATCAATAGTTGGAATGCTGCTTTCTTCAAGTTTTTCATCTGGTTTAACAGGCAATTGAAGTGAAGCAGTTTGTAACGGAATAAGCTTGTTAGTACGTGGATCTCAATATTATTATTATTATTATTATTTTGATTTTTGCGATAGAACTTGAAGTTACTGACAGAATGTGCAAGCAAAGATTTTAGAGAATTCTATGTGAAGAAAATGATACAACTCGTGATGGGGAATCTTTCTGATTTTTGTGGTTCATTAGGGGTATATTGAATTGCTGCAAAAAGTTGATGGATATTTTAAATGCAGCTTAAACCTTTTGACTTATTTTAGCTTCCAATTCTTTATTGGAATGCGAGGAAATTAATTATTATTGTTCAGGAACTTGAAACAGTTGAGCAGCAATTAGTTAATATAGGGAAGCAAATGAATAACTATAATTGACTAGTTGAGGTTGTTCTGGATCAGTAGATTTCATGTTTATCTTCTATATGTTAGTGAAGGTAACTGTCACTAATGAATGCTTTCAGGATGCAAATTGTGGTAACACACTCTTGATTTCTCTTGAAGAGCTTGTTAAGGATGGTTTATTAGCAAAGGATGAACTTCCAAAACCACTGTGAGGAATCTGAAATTTGAGTTTTGGATGATATTAGGTGCATTTATGCACTCCTTGTTCTGTGTTGTCTTATTACTATTGTGTCATTTGTGCAGTGATGCTGAGCGTGTGCACTTCTCGGCTGTTGCTGACTTGAAGGATCCTTTGATAGCTAAGGTAAACTGTTAGGAGAGGCTTTTCTTTTCACGTTACTTCATATTTTTGCTTCATCTGTCAAGTTTATCGCATTTTCACAAAGCTAAGAAAAAAGTTGACCTTCCACTGATGCATTGATTATAGTTTGTCTATTATCTATTTAAATTCCTTCTTTACAGTTCTCTCGTAACTTAAAATATAACTGTTTGGACTCTAATGATTTTATAGAATGACCTTTCACTCTATCAAGCTTTCAAATAATCATTAGAGCATGTCACTATCATGTCATTCACCCACTACCCTTTCTCAAAACTGCTAGCACAATCACTTATCTCTATTGTCTTGCAATTGCACTGCTACATCAATTGTCGTTGCAAACTCTGCTTCTCAGTCAAGCTTAGTTACATGTTACTGCAACCTATCTGCCTTGTCATCTAGTAGTTATAAACTTTGAACAAAGAAATCTGACATATTATCACTACATCAAAGTTAAAGTTAACCAAATATGTATCTAATTTGTTCAACTTCGTTTCCTGTAAGACTACAAAATTGAATTTAGACAGTTGCTAGAGATAAGGTTCTAAAAAGAAATGGGATGGCCAATAATTATGTTGGAAAAGAAATTTTACTTGAACTAATACTTATAGTGGACAATCATACTTTTGTTATGAGTGTTTTTTGTTGTTTCATTAATTACATTCGCTGGGCACAACAGAATCAGGCTATGACAATTAAGAATATGTATATGACCTGGAAATTGACATTTTTAGGAGTCAGGGATTATTTGGAGGCTGCTACATATCTTTGATAGTGTTCCTTCTACAAAGTATAGTGTTTGCTCTCCTTGGATTATATGGAGATTTCACTGTCCTTTCCCTCTGAGAAAACAGATGGAGTAAAAAATGTTGAAGAAAGGAAAACTATATCTACAAAGGCCTCATGAGTCTTAGATTTGTCTTGCTGCATAGCAGTTTCGTAAATAAGTTTTCAGTCTCTGTTTCAACATCCAAATTTATCTTATGCTACTCCTTTTGTTAGGCGGCAAAAAGGCTCATCCAGAATGATGGTGAACTCAAAAGTCAGCTTGAGGATTTCCGCAGAGACCCCAATATATCAAGTGAGAAATTTTGCATACTTAGTTTTCTTCTCCTTATTTATTTCCTTTGTGAGGGTGGGAGGACTTTTTTTAATCAATTCATGTAATTGTATTTTGATTCTGGAAGACCCCAAATTCGTATTCCTTTCATATGTTAGAAAGTTAGAATCATCTTTGGATAAAAGTTGTGTGAATCTCACTCACTGGAAGCTTTGAAGTTTTGTTTTTTCACTTTTGTAGGCTGGCTTGAGGACGCAGCTTATTTTGCTGCTATAGATGATAGTCTGAATGCATTCAGTTGGTACTTTTGGCCTGATCCCTTAAAGAATCGTCATCTTGCAGCCCTGGAAGAAATTTACCAAAGTAAAAAGGATTTTGTAAGAACTGAATTTCTCTCGTTTCATTGTTAAGGTTTTTGTAAGAAATGGCTTACTCTTGTTTTCATTTTTATAGGCTTGTAGTTTCTCACATTTTCTATTTGAAACAAATAGTCCTAATGATTTTCTATTCTTGCTTCCATTTTTCGCAGATTGATCTATTCATTGCCCAACAATTCTTATTCCAAAGGCAATGGCAAAAAGTTCACAACTATGCACAAATGAGGGGCATCAGTATAATGGGAGACATGCCTATCTACGTAGGTTATCATAGTGCCGATGTTTGGGCAAACAAAAAGCATTTTATGCTGGTGAGTAGTTTTTCAACGAATTTTGGGAAATGTTGATTATCTAACCCTGCTTCGAAATTGTTCAATTGTTGGTGCTAGCTACTAACCTCAATGGTCATTGGGCAGAATAGGAGTGGTTTTCCTCTTCAAGTTAGTGGTGTCCCTCCTGATGCCTTTAGTGAAACTGGTCAGCTATGGAACAGGTTTGTACTTATCTCTTTTGCTATCCAGCAAACACAAGATTAAAATAATGATTCATAAATCTCTTTAATTTTGTTTTCACTACAAAAATTATCTTTTCATTTGTTCAATATCCTGAAAGAAATTGTGTTCATAGAGATAAGGATGTAACCTCTGAAAATGCTTAACTTTTTTCTACCTCAGGCAGAATTGTATCCAGGTGTATGTGATGATATTTTTGTGTTCTATCTATCTTGTATTTCATTTCTATTGACCATTTTTTTGGAATTTTTGTTTAATGCTTTGTGCTTTCCCATCAAGCATTGAAGTGAATGCTTAGGAAAATTAAGTGGATAGCTGATGGCATAAGTGATTACGTATGGTCAGATTGTAATACATTTATGCAGGACATGAGATGAGAATCATGTTTGGTACTTGAATAATGTTAACCATGCCATGTTATGTCTAAATACAATCATAATTTGTTCTGATTTCCAGCTGACTGACTAATTTCACTATTTGACTTAAAAGCCCTCTGTATGATTGGAAAGCCATGGAGCAAGATGGATTTTCATGGTGGATTCGCCGCCTTCAACGTGCACAGGATTTATATGATGAATTCAGGATTGATCACTTTAGAGGATTTGCTGGCTTTTGGGCTGTACCATCTGGTAAGATGATACTCAATTAGGCAGAAAACCTGATGCTTGCTTCATATGTATGTTGCACTGATATATTAAATTATTCTGCAGAAGCAAAGATTGCAATGGTGGGACAGTGGAAGGTTAGTTTTATACATATAGACATAAGATTGCTTTATAAGTTTCTTGAATTATCACATACTGTTTTGATGACAGTAGGTGGGACCTGGAAAATCCTTGTTTGATGCCATCAGCAGAGCTGTAGGAGATCTCAATATAATAGCAGAAGATTTGGTATGTTATAGGATCCAAACAACTCAGGTCTTCACTTTTCCTTTTTGTCTTGCTATAGAATGTTTGGCCATGGTTGAATCATATTACTTGCTAACGGTTACTGATCCCTGGGGTCGTGGAAAACAAGGCTGACATAAATTTTATGATCCTTCACTTGTTGATTTGTTTGGTTGAATGAATTGCCACCTGCCCATCATTAAATTTTTGTTCCTTTTTTTGTTTGGTAAGGTTTGGGCTTTTAGATCTGTTGGTGATGTTTGAGGAATGAATGAATTGCTTTACTGTTTGCATGGTTTCAGATTGGTCAAATATAAATTGCAGCAAAACTATGAAAACAGAGATAAAAGTTTGCCACATATATGGCTGATTCAATAATTGGATCAAGCTAAATGAGTAGACAAATCCAGCTGCTAGTTCTGGTCTAGACATACAACATCTGGTTAAGTGCTTTATATTATCAGGTTAAGTTAATATCTTCTTCATAGATGATGTAGATAATCATGAGAATAGATTCGCTATTGTTGGTCACTGTCAGTGTTAAATTAATATTTCCTTGATGGATAATTATAGATGATCATGTTGCACTAGATACTAGATCCTCTGCTGTTAGTCATCATCAGTGGTTGTCATGATCATGGGATAGCTTTGGTCAAGAAATCGTGTTCCTGTATTCTTTGATTGCTTCTGCTGACTGTTTTCCTCTCTTTTATCATCATGTGCCAGGGAGTTATCACTGAGGATGTTGTTCAGCTCAGGAAGTCTGTTGGGGCACCTGGAATGGCTGTTCTACAGTTTGGTAAGAACTAGTTGTAAATTTAAGTGTACTGGCATTTCAAATTATTGTCTTCAAGTGATAATTTGAAGTTTGCTTGCTCTTTGTTCCTTTCTGCATTTTCTTGATATAGCTTTTGGAAGTGATGCGGATAACCCTCATTTGGCTCACAATCATGAGCGCAATCAAGTTGTGTACACTGGAACTCATGATAATGATACGGTAAAGGTTCTTTATTTTGATGGACATGATCTTTCTAGATTTTCTTATCTTTCCAAAAAATTAGGGAATTTTGCACATAATTTGGAGCATGTTTTCACAATCTTGAGCACAATCAAGTTGTGTACACCGGTATTAACAAAAATGACACAATACATATCCATAATTCCACTGTCATATTTCATTACTCTGGTTTTCTCATACATTGAGGAATAATTTAGTTGTTGACAGGTATTATGATCTTTATTTGATTTGACCTAAAATAATCTCTTTTAGATTATTAAACATGGCCAACTGATAGTTTTCTTGTTATCGTAGATCCGAGGTTGGTGGAATACTATAAAGCACGAAGAGAAGTCCAATGTGAGCATTTTCCAATCCTTAATCTTTTATATCTTGGGTACTTTTAAATGAGCTTATGCTCTGCAATATTTGACAATGTAACAGGTACTGAAGTATCTATCTATTACTGAAGAAGACGATATCTCTTGGGCACTCATCCAAGCTGCTGTGTCTTCAGTGGCCCGAACTGCAGTCATTCCTATGCAAGATATCCTCAGGCTTGGGGGTTCTGCCCGTATGAATATTCCTGCAACTCAGGTAAAGCATATGCATAGATGTAAAATCTGTCCAGAATCAATGATAATTAGGGCTTGGGGAGCAATCCAATTGGAAATTTCATAATCCAATTGGAATCTGGGCATTGATAGGCTGTTTTAGTCTAGCCATGTGTAACCTAGATAGATAATGCAAGTCTATATGTGGCAATTTTTCTTACAGCTTGGCAACTGGGGTTGGAGGATTCCTAGTTCAACAAGTTTTGATCACCTGGAGACAGAGGCAACGAAACTGAGAGATCTGCTTTCAAGGTATGGGCGCCTTTAATAGTGCCTGAGAATTTTCGATATCCAAATAAGAAAAATATTATATGAGACTAAGTTATTACGTATAGCGCACACCACTTTTATGAATAATCAACTTGTTTGACATGAGTAGGAATTGTACAGTGAACATATATTTCAATGAAATAAAGTTCGCTCGTGTTTATCAATTCCAGTAATACTGCTTTTGTTACTTGAACCATTTGGCTTTTAATATTCAGTGGAAGGGGCATAAAGCTAATGCCAATGGCATATGATCTGTTAGATTTGCAGACTTACCGATATTTAGTGATTTTCTCAATTATTTAGTTGACATTTCATTCCTTTGAGGGGCAAAAGGGAAAAATTACCATTGTTAACCAAAGCTAACCTTCAGGGAATTGGATGTCAGTACCATTATTTTCCCAGGATCCAAAAACTACTGTTTTGCTATTGTCAAGTCATGAAAAGCACAATCACTTTTGCTACAAGTCTATACATGATCAATACATAAATTTATACTTCCAACAATCATTTTTACAGTTGCCATCTTCCTGGTCATTGTTTTATAATATTAATTCAACAGAAATAAGACAGCTTTATTATTTAAATTCTCTTTTTTGACAAAAACGAAAAAAAGAATTTATTTGAAAACTGAAAAAAAAAGACAGCTTCCTGAATGCAGGCTTGTGATTATGTAACTATGCTACATTCTCGAGTTGCTTCAATGCGCTTTACTACAGTTGCCTTCTTTGACATTGTTGCCACTAGAGCTTCATGAATCAGCTTGTTAGTTTTTAGTAGTGATGCAGCAAACAAAACCTGCATCAAAAATTCCCCGCATCATTTTTCTATCTGCATGCTTCAAATTTGTTGGAACAATGAGTTTCTAGACATCGAACATCTGCTGATGTCAAGGTGTCCACTTTATAACAATGTTTCCAACCTTTCTTCGATAAGATTGACATTCTCGACATCAAATTTGAATTGCCAGTAATTGCAGCCCTGTCATGTAAGCAAATATGAAATGCTGAAAGGCAGGAACACTTGTATTTTGTTTGAATTGAGTAGGTTCGTGCAGATAATATGACGTGCTCTTGAGGCGAAGCAAGGAAATTAAAAGCCTAATAAACTCATGCAATAATTGATAAATGCTTCCGATTGAAAGCATTAAGAAAATTGGCATCACTGTTGAGGATTCACGTATACAAGATATAGCAGAAACAATGCTTGGAAGATGAATTTTGAGTGAAGGGGAAGAAACTAAAGTTACCGCCGGGGAGCCGACCGACAAGAATACCCAGGAATCCAGTTGTTCCCACCAACTACGTTGAAAATCAAAGCTGCTGTATTACCGAAATGCATCATTTCTGAAACTTGGGATGGCAAGGCTCTCCGCGATTTTTATTCCAAGAGACAGACAGCCCCGGGAGAGACGTCTAGTACATATAATTTGGTGTCAGATTAACATATAAAATTGTAACTAAGATTCGAAAGCAATGAACAAGTATAAATAATTTCATGTACATGTTATCCAGAGGAAATGTGGCTAACGTTAGAGTTGCTCTCCGGCAGAACTTCACCCACTTTTAATGGAGATTGACCGTAAGGCGTGAGAAGTAGGGCTGAGAACTCCATTTCCTTGCCCAACCCACTTCACTCAGCTGATCAGGAGCATCTTTAACAGCATTACGATCTTTCTGCAACGAAGAGAACATGAAATGGATTATCAAACATGTTGCACCATCATTTGACTGTCAAGACTAGTCTATAAAACTGTAAAGATCTTGCATTTTTGCACCCTTGGAAAAATTGTTACCTATTTCTACTTAATTTTGAAAGTACAGGATCTGGTTTGTTTGATAAACACTATTTTTAAACTAGCAGCTAAACATTCAGTTCTCACTCACTTGTACCGGACATCAATTGCTTCTATCTCTTAGGCTTTTAAGGTACAACACATTAACCCCAAACACACTAAAAGGAGGAATTCGATTTCCACTACATGCATTATGCGCACAGAAATCTCCATAAAATTGACCAACAACAGTAAAATATTTAAATAAGAAAGAAAGAAAGAAAGAAAAGAAATATAATGTGAAAAAATTTCATGTGGGTGAAAGACTCGACAGATAATGTGAAATTGAGGAAACAAATTGAGAAGAAGAGAGAACCTTGGCAGTGGCGGATAGGTGGGTAGTTTTGAGATCACCAGTACCAGTACTCGCAGCAGAAGAAGCAGATGCTCTGGTTCTGGGGAAGCTGAAACACTTTTGAGATTGATACGGAAATGAAGTTCAAGCAGCATAATCCACTTACAAATATGAAGAAGCAGAAGATGAGGTTCAACCACCTCGCTTCAGTTTTCATAAAAAAGAGCAAAAACAAAAAACTGGAATATGTTGAGAGTGGGATTTGAACCCACGCCCTTTCGGACCAGAACCTTAATCTGGCGCCTTAGACCAACTCGGCCATCTCAACATTTCGCTGGCAAGTGATGATTCTAAATATTATTTAGCTTGTAATCTACTGAAAAGCTATGTAAATAATTGTGTAGTATAAAGTAATTTATAATTATCTTTTTATTTTATAAGAAAATGATGTGTACATGTTAATAATATGTAGCAGGAGGATAGTTTGAATTCTATTGTTATATCCTTATCAACGCACATTAATGCAAAAATAAATGAAAATGAATAGTGTAATCAGGTGGGCTAATTAAATGGCCCATAGAATAAGTCTCAGAAAAATCAGCAGTGCCAACAGCTTTAACCAATAGAACATCAGAATTGATGATGAGGCAGCAGCCTATTGTAACCTTAGGCGCACGCTTCAGCTCCTTAAAAAAATGCACATAAATCTGCAGAATTGCTTGTCCTTCTGCTTACTTTTATTTTATTTTATTATTGTTTATTTTTAAAAAAAAACTAAAAAAATAAAAATGGTAGAATAGATTAGAGATGGAGTCAATCAGCAGCAAGCTGATACCAACGTTGCACTTGCAAGCTGGTTTCTATATCTCTTCATCTGAATGGCATCTTGTTTATTTAATTTCAACAATGCTTTGCCCATTTCCAAAGCTGCGGCAGCTAGCTGTTTCATAAAAATGGCTTTGGTCTTTCAAAGCTTCAGACACTGCTCTCTCTCCTCTGCTCTCTCTCCTCTGGTATGATTAATGTGTCACAAATTGTTGCATATGGAATCACGATATTATATTATTATTATTATATCACTGGAAAACAAGGCACACTGAATCCATTGACTGTTCTTTCTTTCTTGCTTGCTTGCTTGTTTGGATTCAACTTTCAACCAGTACAGTTTTCCTGCAGCAAGAAAGCTGCTGCAGAAAACAAAATATAAACACAGCCCAACAAGGCATTGCAATCTCCACAAGTTAATTTACAGCTCTCTTCCCTCTTTCTCTCTCTCTCTCTCTGTCTCTGCATGCATGCACGCATATTTTTGCTGTGTTTCAGTCTCTCGTATCAGGCCGCAGCAGAAGCAAAGAAAAAAAAATACAAATAAACGAATCCAGTCAAGAGAGAAAAAGAGAAATAATAAGTAGCAGCCGAACAAAAAAATTTAAAGTCTCTGCAGCAAATAATTGCCATTTTCACGTGGTTTTGTTTCATTTTTCGATTCTCGTGCTCTTTTCTTTTCATCTTCTTCGTATCTGGCTTTCAAAACGACGTGATCACCAACCTACAATCCACCGTTTTGCTTGCATTCAATGCTTCTCGTTTCATCTCAGCCGTCTATTATATATACCCATATTTTTATTTATTTATTTATTTATTTTTTCTGATCGCGCGCCGCTCTCAGATGAAATTGTACGTACGTTCATGTAGTTGACGAGTACCGTAGCTCTGCGATCTGACAGTTTTTCTTTTCCATTTTCTTTTCTCTGAGTGTGTGAGAAAATCTCGGAGGGCGAGCCAAACAGTTTTTCCAAGCTGGGTTTGCTTCCCTCGATTACTTGATAATCTGATGTGATTTTGATTTTCTGCCATCGGGGTTGTACGGAAGTACCGTTGAAAACACCTGTAAATTCTATTATTCAAGCACATGCATAGCCTTTACTGTTTGATAAACCTTTTCAATTCTCCCTAAACCCTATCCCATGCAGAGAGACAGAGAGTGAGAAAGAACTTCTTACAGCCTAAGGTTTCATATATTCACGAATGCATGAGATTATATTTAGTATCATTGAGAAATAAAAATTAAAAAAAAATTATTTCATCAAATTTTATTTTTCAAAATTATTGCAAAAATAATCCATACTTTAATCTCTTATTTTTTAATTATTTTTTAAAAATTACAATCACAATATTTATATAAATAAAAAAATAAATTAAAAAATATCTCATAAAATCACATTAACAGGAGATGATTAATAATGTGTTAATAATTATTAAATTTTTATTTTTAATTTTAAAAATATATTAATTATCGTGTTTAATAAATATTTAATATTATTTAAAATAAATATTTATTAATTATTATACTTTTTAAATTCTAACCATTAATCACACGTGTATATAATTAATTTTCCACTATGTTTTATTATTATTATTATTATATTAATTTCATGCTTTAAAATTTGAGCTCTCCCAGTTTCTTATAATTTTAAATTAAAATTTTTAATAAAATTTATGAATTAATTTTATATTTTATAATATAAATTTAATAATTTAAAATATTAATAATTAATTACGATAAAAAATATTTTTTAAAAAAATTTTAATATATAATTTTTTAGTTAAAAATTATATAATAAATTAATTCCTTCGTTAATCCTGAATATAATTTCATCCTTAATTAATCTTTAACCCCAATCATATTATATTCTTAATGGACAGCAGAAAACCCACTTAAACTGATATGTAATGTATAGTTTTAAGGTGAAAAATAAACCCTAACGCAATCATATTGATTATGATAATGGTAATACTCCAAAATCAGGAACCCTAGAAACAACTGCAAGCAACAATTCTTGCATTAATTCATCCTTTCCACGGCTGCAGCGCGCAGAGGATTCTTCATTTCACACGACAGCTTCAAAACCTCGCACAGGTCAACCGGGTGGTTGGCCGCGTCTTGGACCCACTTGAAACGGCGCACCAATTGAGCCACCCAGAGGCTCACAGTGGCAAGTCCCAGGTTCTTTCCCGGACAAACCCTACGGCCGGCACCGAACGGTGCAAGCCGGAGGTCGCCGCCTCGAACGTCGACGTCTGCTGTCAGGAATCTCTCCGGTTTGAACACGTGCGGATCCTCCCAAAAGAGAGGGTCGTGAGTGATCGCCCACATGTTCACCATCGCCGTGGTGTTGGCTGGGATTAACATGCCATTGCTCAGCTGGATGTCCGAGGTGGCCAGCCGGGCCCAGGATAAAAGTGGGCCCGGGGGATGGACCCGCAGAGTTTCTTTTACCACCGACTGTAAGTACGGTGATTTTGCCACGTCAGCATCTGTGACGATTCTGTTTTGCGAAACAGATTCAAGCTCAGCATGCAGTTTGGATTGTACTTCTGGGTTCAACACTAGCTCGGCGAGAATCCACTCAGTTAACAGAGCTGTAGTGTCAGTTCCTCTGAAAATTATTTCCTGCAAAAACCAAAACGTAAATCAGTGAGTGAAATAACGAACAGACGTTCACACAAAATGAAAAACACAGCAACGAAAATATTACATACCCATAAGACAGCAATCATGTCTTCTTCTTCGAGCTTTTCGTCACCGTCTAAAGACAGCAAAACATCGACAAAAGCAGCATTATGAGAAATTTTTTTCGACTCAGTGAGTCGGTGTTCTTCGATGATGTTTCGAACGAATTTCCGGACACGGGGTACAAGTTTCAGGCAACGTTCGTTTATACGAAAGGGGTCGTAAAAGAAACTCATCCATGGCAAGTAATCAGAAAAGTTGAAAGCACCCAAGAGCTCGAAACCTTCTGTAACCATGTCTTTAAGTTCTTCAAGCTGTTTGCTATCGCGAATAACGTCGTATCTTCTCCCAAAAACGCTTCCCATAATGTTGTTCAAAGCAGCGAACTGAAGGTGTTTCCTTAAGAAGACATAACCATTGCGTTTTTGTTCGTCTGCTATGTTTTGCAGCAAGGTGGTGCAGTCAAGCTGGCGGCCGGTTTCGTGGGCGGAAATGCGCCGGGGGGAGAAGAGGTGAGACGAAGCGATTCGTCGTAAAAGTCGCCAGTACGTCCCGTTTGGCGCGAAGCCGATAGATCGGGTGAACAAGAGGCTTTTAGCGGACTGCTTGATCGGACGGTTAGCAAAGTGAGGGGAGGTCAAGATTTCCCGGGCAGTCTGCGGGTCAGAGGAGACGACGACGGGAGTTAACCCGCCAACGCTGAAAGCCATAAGCTGAGTGTCCCCTCGGCTCCAAGCCATGGCAGCGAGAGATCGATGAGCCAAGCCACGGCTCAGAGTAAAGAGGCTGCCAAAAATGGGGAGACCCCTCGGGCCCGGAATCGAAACACGGCCACGTCTGTTTCTCCCGTCTTTCCATGCAATTCCGCCATTGGAAAAAGCCCAAGTGAAGACAAGAAGTGCCAAGAAGGCAACAGAGAGAGAAAACAAAACACGGCCATCGAGAAGATTTTCTGAAACTAGAAATGCAGGCAGAGTAAAAATCCACCGAGTTTTATCCTTGAGGATCAAACCCGACTCCATTTTTTCGAACGATGGGCAAAGAAAAAGAAGAATTCAGAATTGAATATTTCGTTTCTGCGTTTTCCTGTTTTCTTGTGAAGGGGAAGAAGATTAAGAAGATAGTTTCACGGGGAGAGAGGATAGAAGACAATGACGGTTTGCATGGAAGAGAGAGAGAAAGAGAAGAGAGGCGTAAAGAACAAGAGAGAGACGGAATTGAATGAGAACAGATTGATGACACTGAGAACGGCGAGCAGCCACTGCGTTTGTGTGTGTGTGTATATATATATATATATATATATATATATATGCTGGCAGAGAGAGAAAGACGACGTAGACAAGAGGGTAACGCATGATTACTGTTGAAGTAACGCATTGAGAGTTGTGACAGTTTGAACATTCAGAGAGAGAGAGAGACGTGGGATAGGACGAAACCACTGAGTTGTAGATAATAACAGTTTAGTCCCTATGGTTTCCTATTTTCACCAAAAAAAGTATGATTTTTAAACCGTACAAAAACAAGGGTGTATATTCTAATTATTCAAGAATAAATATAGTTAATTAATTCACAAATGATAAAATTTATCTTTCAATTGATTAAAAAATATATATGTTTACTTAAATTTCAATTCGAAATAATTCAAGAAAAATTTTAATAACACTCACAAAATTTTTTTCCTGTCCTCTTTTCCTTTTTTACGTTATTATTTATATTTAAAAATAAAAATAAAACAAATTTAATAACATTCTAAAAATTTTTCTATTAATATAAAATTTATTAATATTTATATATAATTTATAATTTATTATTTAATATTAATAAACAAAGACGAAAATTCCCGGAACTTGATAGAGATGAAATTTTTTTCATGAATAAAAATGGGCTGGTGACGGGATACTATTTTCAAAATGAGAACATAAACAAGGATGTCCGTTGCCATCCCTAAATTTTAGGGACTCATTTGTTGTAAATGAGAAACCTTTTTAATTTGTAAGAATATATAAATTCAGGGACTTGGACGTTATTATCTTGGTTAAGATCGGTGGAGTACAACGCGTTCTATCTCTCGACCGTTATGTATACACCCATAAAGAAGGTTGTCTTGTGTTGATAAGTCCTCGTAAGCGAAGGTGATGATAAATATTAATTAATTAAGTCGTTTTATGTTCTAATAATTATATAATTTGGTTACTCAAATTTATTATATTTAAAATTAAACCAGCCATGAATGAGGATAGGGAGCGAGGCCAAGACGTTAAAAGGGGCAGCTAGTTGAATTAAATTTAGTCAGTTGGATGAAATTCAATGGATTTCGCAGGAGAAACAACCCTTTTGACTCGCATCTCAATACAAAATATAAAATCAGAGGGAAGTCAAAACGTTTCCTACATTCATTGTTCTGAGGGCGCACACAGGAAATCCTTGGTTGGTTCTTTGTGTTTGGTCAAGGAAGATGGAGATTGTGTATAGGAAACTTCCAAGCAATCTAGCAGCTCAATATTAAGTACAACATCTGTACTTGCTTCTTCAATGTTGTGTTATAAAAAAAAATTGGAAAGATAATTCAAGATGAATTAAGTCAAGATCACATTAATAACACTTTTCTAATAATATAAAATAAATATATATGATAAATTAAAAAATTTATAATTAAAAATATTTATTTATTCTTTTTATTTTATTTTAAATTGATCAAAGATTTGATCGATAAAATTATAAATTAAAATAATTTAATAATAATTTAAAGATAATATTAAATAATTTATAAGATAAGTTAAAAATTCTCTTTTTAAAAACAGTGATAGTTATGGCGCCGTTTAAGTTAATATAAGATATTTAGATTTGATGTTTATGTTAATATTTGTCTTTATATACTTTATTTTAATAATTGACTCTTCCAAATTTTACGGAGTATAAAATTGTCATTTTCATAAAATAAAACTTAAAACGTATGATAATATAAATTATAAGATATAAAATAATGTGTTACTATTTTATGAATGTATACACAGTGCCCGTGTGTGTATAGATAAAGAAAAAAGGAGAGTTAAAATGTTAATGATTATATTATAAAATCTTTGAACTTAATCATTTCATCAAGGTAAGTTAGTTAAAATAATAATAATAATCGATAAATCATATCAATTTAGTATCGTATATAATTTTTAATTTTTAAATTATATGACAATCTTGCATCATTTATAGAAATAAGTTAATTTTTTTTAAAAACGTTAATTATATTTGCATAATTAAAAACAAAATTAAACTTTTTTCAGATTTCATGGTGGCATTCCTCTCTTTTCAAATATTATCTTCTTTCAAAACATTTCACGAGGAAAAATTGTTTTGATACTTCAAGATGCATACTCTTTTGCCCCAACAAGTAATATTTTCAATGCAAAATTCGCACTCAACCAAACACCACGCACTCAACAAAATTACTAGGAAATAGCCAAGAGTAGTAAATTACTTATTGGGCATGACAGTAAGGCCTCTCACCCCTATTTTTAAGTATGTTAGCTGAAATGTAAATAGTAAGTGTAATTCTAGTTTTGCATGCATAGTGTTGAGAGAGAATTTGATCATCCTTGGTACAAAAATTAATCGAAAGACTAGAGCCATCTTTCTAATGAAACTAAGGTAGATTAAAATCATAGCATTTGGTTGTTGTAAGTTGATTGTTAAATATCTCCACATTCGATCAGTGCTGCATGGAAAGGGGGAATGCTCACCACAATGCGCAGATAAAGGAAGTGTCTTCACGGTAGAGGGTTTTTTGTAGTAGAAAGATGAGCAATGGGATGGTCCCATGGATGGCGACTGAGTTAGTTTTGATAATCTACGCCAAGAACTATATAAAGGATGCATTATTCTGCTATTAGCCTATCCTGAAGCAGGAATGGTCAACAAGACTTCTTGTTTTGTTTCCTGATTGTATGTTTGCCACTGTCCACTACAGTATTTGTGAGTTGTCACTTCTTTGTTCTACCTAAATACTCTTCGTGGTCGGTTTTCTTTTGGGCTAGACCATACTATATAGTTCAAATCGTGAACATTTAGGTGCCAGAGGTCCAATTCCCCGCGAGTTTCGTAAATTCTAGAGGTTATAACGTCTCCAGGCGCTGGAGAAATTTTTAGTCGTCAAATTACCTGGCACGTACTCAAGCTTTGCTAAATTTCCGAGAGGAATTGAAAATGAGCTGTGCATTAAGCTGTCATTTGCTCAGCAGGTGCTGCAATGTTTCGGAGGTTCTGCAGAAAGCTCCTCCAGTTTTAAGGTCAGGTGACTTGCAGATCGGTAATCAGTTGAAAATGAAAGAATTTAACTTCTTCTCCTGTGTTTGTTCAGTAAGCAAATTAGTGCTCTTCTCTGTCAACTTTGTGCTTTGTAATATGCGTACAAGTCATGTAATTAGTACTCTTGGACTGCCTGCACAACATCGAATCATTCATCGCTGCTTGAATACCTGTCAGCTTCAAGTCACAGTTACACAAATACAAGAACATGTCCACTTACCAAAAATTAAACAATTCCATCAGAAAAAAAATCTTCTGCACCAAGAAGGCTGAACTTGATCTCGCTCGCCCTCTGACGGTTTGCGCGTAGAATACACGAACACTCACAGGTGACGTACAATCTTGTCTTGTATGACGTACAATCTTATCTTGTATGACGTACAATCTTATTCATAAACATGTGAGATACAACATCATCTCTACGTGTAACTCAATAAGATTACACGGGGAACAGCTAGGTGTAACACCAACGGATATATACAACTGCATGTTCATTGGAATATATACTTATTATGTGCCAAACCCAACTAACATGAATAAAAGCATACTACGTGCAACGCCCACTGCTAAAACTAAGAACGTTGCATATGTTATTTGTCTAAAGAAGAAAATCACAAAGTACCAAAATTGAAGCTTTATTAAAATTAATATTCGGCAACTGCTGTGTCCTCCATTTCCTTTAAAAAGCTCTTGATTTGCTCAAGTGCCTGGCAAGTTATCAATTCCAGTCAGCCGTGCAATGTGCTAATCAAATGAGAACTATTGGAAGAAACAAAACAGAGAAGGCAGATCAACTGGTGGTCCTAAAAATAACGAGACAGATTTTCAAAAACACTAAAAATTAATCATCCAAAATATATCCGTCCATTAGGGCGCTTGTGTTAGAAAGTGAAGAGCAAGGGAAAGAGAAGAAGACCTCAATTGCAATAGTAATGGGTGTAAGACTGGATATATCTCTGTGACCTAGTTTGGTTGCAATGTCTGCACCAAAGAATTACATACTCAGAGCTTTCTACTGCAAACGTATCCCATGGAAAACATAAATGATGGTGTGTACACAAGCATTAAATCTTGGTACCAAAATGCAACATAAAATCATTTAACCCACAAAAAAAATCAAGACAATGATTAACTGAAAAGCTGCGGTATACTTACTTTCCAAAGAAACTCTAGCACTGGCATTGGCATATGCTTCACCTCTTTCTTCCCAAAGAGTAGACAGACGATTGAAAGCCTGCAAGAAAGTTGAAGGGTAACATTGATCACCATAATACCAAATCCAAACAAGATAGGAGAGAATTATCAATTATGTAATTGCCTTCGTGTATGCATTGCTGGACTCAGAATGATGCAAAAGGGGCCGAGAATCAGTTCCTATGGCTGCAATTCTCTGTGCCAAGGCTTCTAAAGGTACATCTAACCAGACACTAATCCCCTTCTGCATATGTCTCCTGATAAACAACAGAAAATGCATTTTAGTTCATATTGCAGAAATAAACAGAACCCAACCACAGAATGAAAAAAATAAGAAAACTTAATTGTAATTGTATTCATTTATACCAGTTGATTGGCCGCATAACAATGCCACCACCAGTAGAAACAACAAGTCTATGCATCAAAGACAGCTTCTGCAGAACCTCAGTCTAGCAAGAGAAAATAAGCATAAGTGATTTAGAATGAAAGATGAAAAATTAGATCAATGAGAGTATAAGTTCTCCCCAAAACAATTTCAGAATAAAGTTAATGTCACACAGAACTTCTCAAAACAAGAAATTGAAATACTCTTCGTAATCAACCTCCTTATCTCTGAAAAAACCCTCTCCATAAAGCTTGAAGATTTCAGCTACAGATGTTCCGTCCACAGATTGCTCCACCAAGGTGTCACTGAAGCAACAACAAAATTCATACAATCCAATTAATATTTAACCACAAACAAATGATCTTATAAAATCAACAGTGCCAAGGAATAGACGAGCAGGATGGGGCACCACTTCCGCTGGTTAAAGTCCCAAATATCAACAGAGAGAGATAATGTCTGAAAACTAGATGAGATTGTTTTGTATGGTGTGCACTTGTAGGAACTTACAATTATTCATTTGATGATTAGTCCTGAGGCTCTTAAAGATGACTTGGATTTGTATTCTCCACACTAATATTTCAGTTGGAGCATGGGGAAAACAAGAAATAAAACCATATATTTAGTAGCTTTGTCTCCCAAGCATATTCTTTTATGCTTACCACATTATTCCATATTTCATTTAAATCAAAAATATTTTCCCTAGAATACCCACAACTCAGGAGCCATTGAAGTGCAAACCTGTCAAAAAATGAATAGCTAAGTACTCCTGACAGAACCTTGCCCACAGTAGTTTTTCCAGCGCCCATCATTCCTGCATTTCAAAAATTATAAAGTTTGAACTACTCAAGTAATTATTAGATTTACTATCTCAACAAATAAAAGTAGTTAGTGAAAAAAAAACTGACCAACAAGATATATAGAGCGTCCACTTATATATGGCTCAATCTCTTGTGACTTATTCTGCAATTTTATTAACTTCTAGTAAGATACAGGCACAAAGATGTCTTAGATGAGCAACAATCTGAACTCTCTTTTTTAGAGACTGTAACTTTATTCACAATAATGTCAAGCAGATGCTAAGATGATCAAAGAAAAGGAAAGAGCATCTTATCTCCAGACTTCCACACACCAAATTAAAATAACAAAAAGAAATTGTCAGGTACCTTTAAAATCAGAGCTTCATCAGAAGGAGCATGAAAATTTCCAGATTCCAATATCAAAGCTGCAAAAGTGACAATTAAACTTTCAGTACTCAGGTTAAAACATTTGAAGTAACTAAACCCGATCACACGAATGAATTCTACTCCAAACTTACGCATGCAACAGCAATAACTCACCCCATATCATGCCTTTGCAACTGAAATTACAAATTATCAAGAATTAACTCATTAAGCCCGAGAGAAGAAAATACATGAATTTGACCAATTTTTTTATGCAATTGTCACTAATAAAAGGACATAAAATCAAATATCAGTTAAATTGCCCTTTGCCAAGTGTTTTAATCTGAATCCTACAAACAATAAATACATATGTCATTTTCTATTTATCCAAGAAATCCCTGCTTTAAGCTCATAGGCAGCTTTCCAGTATTAAGATCTTAACATTTATTCCATATTTCAACATCTAGGGTTTCGGGTTTAAATTTCTTCCTTGGCATTCAAACTCATACTAAAGATGGCATTAAGGGGAGGAAATTCATAAGGTAACAAGAACATTTCAGTTAACAGAAAATGTCTTACAATTCAATTGCAACCTAAATTCCAAATCTTAGCATGAGTCTGACTTGTAAAGCACCTAAAACCCAAAGTTTGAAGTGACCCTTAAACACAGCATACTACTACTACTACTACTTCACCAAGGTATAGCTAATTTTCCTGCAGATGCTATTCAGTGCCCATTGAATAGTATGATCAGCCAAGCAATATTAGAAGCTTCCATTTCTAGAGCCTCTTTCGGCAATTAGCGAACAGATTTCCTAGCATATAAATATCTACAATCTTTATAGTTATTTGACGCTCTAACTCTCTACATAGGCGTAACTTCTAATCATTTTTTTTCTTGAGCCTTACAAGGATAAAACTTTTAATACATTTCTAGGGGGAATTGTTCGTCTACATCTATCCCAACGAGCCGTTTATTTGAGTATGTATGAATAATATCAAATCAAACTAGGTCTAGCATGTTCTTAGTCAAAATCACTCAATTTCAAACAACCAAAACATCAAAATATGAGCATATTAAGCATGAATAGTGTGATAACTACCTGGAAAATTCTTACTAGAGCAAGAAACCTTCAAAGAGTTTGATCTATGCCGTTTAGAAGCCATACTATGCTCCATGTGAGCCGAAATCAACACTCGAAAACTCTTCTCTTCCCTCATTCTCGTAGAAAATCGAACAGAACCGCTCGGTTTTCTCAAAAACTTCTCCGAATCAATCCACTTCGGGTATTGCAATGTTTGCAGTACTTTAGCCTCCATCATTCACCTCAACAAAGCTTTATTTCACCGATAACTTAACAGTCTGTATATTAATCACGGTTTTATTCAAATTTCACAGAAAAAATAAACAAATGATCAATGACGGACGTCTTCAAACGAATTTCAGACACAAATAACAAACTTTAACAACAGAAATTGATGCACGAGTGCCTTACAAAAAAAAACATGAGAAATGCAACGTTTGGATGCTGAGAAAACGCAGGAATATTTCGAAACCAGTTACTCCTCAGTTTTCTAGACATCCCAAATCATTACACAATTGATAAGTTTGAAATCAACAACCACCGAAAAAAGAAAAATGTTGAACGAGTTTACGAGTGAGTTGACTCTGAACGTGATTTACACACGCACCTTCAAAAACGAGAGCCAAAGCAAGGTGTCTCCTTCACTTGCTAATTCCAACGGGCGTTTTATAAATAAAATCAAAATAATTAATAAATTAATTGAAGAATACTACGTCGTAATGTAACTAATTTCGTCTAGTATTAAATTAGTAAATTGGCACGCATATAACAGAAATGACGATTCTCACTTAATTTTTTTATTTTATTTTAAATAAAATAATAATATATAATATAATATAATTAATAATAAATAATTTAAATTATATTTTAATAAATTTATAAATTAATTTTATATTTTAAAATATAATTTATAATTATAACATGTATTTTATATTTAAATTAAGAAAAAAGAGAACGTGGATAATTGTACCAAAAAACAGAGGTCGCTTAACGTTGGATAACGGCCGTTTCATATAACTTCTTAATTTAAAATTTTAAAATTTTTATATATAATTTTGCTGATTTTCTATGAATTTTTTTAAAATTATAATTAAATAAGAAAAATTGTGATGATTTTTTTAATAATAATTATACCAATTTATTTATTTATTTATTTGCAACCACCAGATGACGGCACATGTCTCTTTACCAACCCTGGCGTACACGTGGTCGGTAGCAATTTGTGGCGGGGGCTGGTTAGGAGCTTACACGTGTTTTTTTTTAATTTTTTGCTGGAGAATTGTAATGGCTAATTACGTTAGTATCCCTTAATTTTAATTATTTTAATAGTGTTAAAAATGCACTTAATATAAATAAATAAATAAATTATATTTTTATTAATAAAATTATAAAATTAAATTATAATTATTTTTATCCATTAATTTTTGTATTTAAAAATTAAAATTTTTATTAAAATAAAAATTAAAAATTTTAATTAAAATAAAAATTAAAAATTTTAATTATTTTTATAATTATATATTATTAAATTTTTAAAAATTAAAAATATAAAAAATTAAGAGCGTGTTAGGTGGCAGGACGACGTCACTAGTTTTCAAGAGTGGTTGAGCTTGAGGTAGGTATTAATATTTTTTATATAAAAAATTTATTATATTGTCTACCTAATACCATTAATATGAGTCTGCTAATTAATTTCATTAATAAAAATACAAATTAATGTGATTTTTTCTGTGCTGTTAGTCTGTCCACGGCGACCTACCCCGTTTTGTCCCTACGTGCTGGATGCACCTACTACCCGGCGTTTGATTGCTGTCAAGTAACTCGAAGATCCATTCTCATACAGGTGCCCGGAAATATGGTCAGCAAAAGGTTGACGCCAACTTGATCCATTTCTAATGTTTGGACTGGGCCAAATGAAAAGCGCTTCTGTTTTTCAGCCCAAATTGAGTTACCAGTAGACCGTTAAATCCGCGGGTTAGCAGCGGCGAAGTTTGAACATGATTATACGAACATGTTCCCGTTACAGAATGAGTAATTACAGCAGATTGACACACAGTTTAAGACAACATTGTTACGGAATCAAGCACAAACATTCCTTCAATTTCTCCAGCTTATCAACGTTACCTGTAATTTCGCCACAAAACTCGTCTCTTCATTCTTCTGATATCCGTACAAAAAGGAGTGTTTTAACATACCTCTTGCGACTCCCGGTTGCTGACAGTTGCGAGAGTATTTTGGGGTATAAGCAAGTTCATGCGCGAGTTATCGTTGACGGGTTACAATGTGATACTTTTCTTGCGAACGTTCTTTTGAAGAGTTATTCAAAAGGTAATGATTTAGTTGGTGCACAGAAGTTGTTTGATAGGATGTCTATGAGGAACATAGTTTCGTGGTCTTCTTTGGTTTCGATGTATTCCCGACACGGTTATAGCCAAGAAGCTTTGATGGTGTTTATTGGGTTTCTAAAAGGTGGCGATGGGCGGCCAGATGATTATGTTTTATCGAGTGTTGTTTTTGCTTGCACACAATTGGGAGGTGATGGTAGTGTGGGTGAGCAAATGCATAGTTTTGTTATTAAGAGTGGTTTTGATCGGGATGTTTATGTAGGTACTTCGTTGATTAATTTTTATGCGAAAAACCGGAGCATAAATGATGCGAAATTAGTTTTTGATGTTTTGGTGGTGAAAACTGCTGTTACTTGGACTACGATTATAACGGGGTATGTGAAAAGTGGGAGCAGTGATGTGTTGTTGAAGTTAATTAATCAAATGATAGAAACTGACATAGTTCATGATAAATATTTGCTGTCTAGTGTGTTGAGTGCTTGTTCAATGCTCAGGTTCATTGAAGGAGGGAAGCAAATTCATGCTTATGCGATTAGGAAAGGAATGGAAATGGATGTTTCAGTGTTTAACGTGCTTATAGATTTTTATGCAAAGTGTGGTAGAGTGAAAATTGCTAGGAAGCTTTTTGATGAGATGGTAGTTAAAAATATTGTTTCTTGGACCACAATGATTGCTGGGTACATGCAAAATTCTTTTGATAGGGAAGCCATGAAACTGTTTACAGAGATGACAAGATCGGGATGGAAGCCTGATGACTTTGCTTGCTCTAGTGTTCTCTCATCATGTGGTTCAATTGAGGCTTTAGAACAAGGGAGACAAGCACATGCTTACTCTATCAAGGCCAACCTCGAGTTTGATAATTTTGTGAAAAATTGTTTGATTGATATGTATGCAAAATGTGATTCACTGAGAGATGCAAGAGGAGTTTTTGATGTTATGGCTGATCGCAATATGGTCTCATACAATGCAATGATCGAAGGATACTCAAAACAGGGGAAGATATCTGAAGCAATGGATCTTTTTCATGAGATGAGGCTTGGGTTTGTTTCTCCGGGCCTCTTGACATTTGTTAGTCTCCTTGGACTATCTGCTTCAGTTTTTTCCTCAGATTTATGCAAGCAAATTCATGCTCTCATCTTCAAATACGGATTCTTTTTTGAAGTATTCACAGGAAGTGCGCTAATAGATGCTTATTCCAAGTGCTCTTGTATTAAGGATGCAAGACTTACGTTTGAGGAGATGAACAATAAAGATATTGTTGTGTGGAATGCAATGCTTTTAGGTTATACCCAACAGTTGGAAAATGAAGAGGCTCTCAAACTTTACCTTGAACTACAGTTATCAAGAGAAAGACCTAATGAGTTTACTTTTGCCGCTCTAATTGCTGCAGCCACTAACCTAGCAACTCTACAACATGGTCAACAGTTCCATAATCACCTCTTAAAGCTGGGTTTGGACTTTGATCCATTTGTTACTAGTGCACTTATAGATATGTATGCTAAATGTGGAAGCTTTGAAGATGCTTATAAAACTTTTGGTTCTGCAATTTGGAAAGATGTTGCGTGTTGGAATTCCATGATCTTTACTAATGCACATCACGGAGAACCTGAGAAAGCTCTTCTGTTGCTCAAAGAAATGATGAAAAAAGGAATAGAACCAAATTATGTCACATTTATAGGTGTGCTATCAGCATGTAGCCATGGAGGACTTGTAGAAGATGGACTCCATCACTTTGAATCAATGGCTGGATTTGGAATTGAACCTGGGATAGAACATTATGCATCTGTGGTTTCTTTATTAGGTCGTGCTGGTAAACTATATGAAGCAAGGGATTTTATCAATAAAATGCCAATACAGCCAGCTGCTGCAGTGTGGAGGAGTTTACTTAATGCGTGTAGAATGTTTGGTAATGTGGAACTGGGAATTTATGCAGCAGAGATGGCAATTTCTATAGATCCAATGGATAGTAGTTCATATACTTTACTTTCAAATATTTTTGCATGTAACTGTATGTGGGCAGACGTCAAGAGGGTGAGGAAGAGAATGGACCTTGATGGGGTAACAAAGGAACCTGGTTGCAGTTGGATAGAAGTGAATAACGAGGTCCATGCTTTTGTTGCAAGAGACAAAAGTCATCTCAAGACTGATCTAACACATTCAGTCTTAGATAATTTGATTATGCAACTTAAGAGGATTGGTTGTGTGCCTGATGCTACCTTGCTTCAGTTGAATGACTGAGGATAAGTTGTTGACATTAGTTCTAGAAAGCCGAAATTTTGATCTCTTGACTAAAGCTTCATTTGGTATCTAGGTGTGGTGGCTTTTAAACTACTGTTGTGAGATAGAAACTTATAGATGTCAAATATTAGTGCAAAAATGAGTGGTTGGTGTTACCAAACACATTTCTATCTTTGCTTTCAAAGTTAAGTGGACTCACCATAATACCAAACAAAGCCTTTCCGTATAATGAATATTTGTTTGTAGAAGCTGTAATCTTGAACATTGATGGATATTCCTCTGGAGTACATCTACATATTTTACATTCTGCTGACTGTTCAATGTAGAATATCAGAAAGTTCGCTGGTGCCTAACCTGTTGAAACATTCACTTGGTTTTATCACCAAACAGGTTTCCATCTGTGCCGAAGTGCAAAAGTAGTGGCATTTCATTCTTTCTTGGGTTTTGAACCTCCACAGAGGTGGAATCTGCTGTCAGACACTTAGTGAGGTACATGGTCTTTGGAAATCATTCTAGTTATTTTCACTGGAATTAGAACAACAATTTAGGAAGTAATATCCTCATATTTCCAGAAAATTATATTCTTATCTTTGAGAAAATGAGTAGGAAAACAAATTTTTAAGGTCATTGAGAATAAGTAGGAAAACAAATTTAAGGTCATTGGGAATGTGAGGGGAAAGAAAACTAAAAATGATTATTTTAAATATTGTATTATGTTATCTTTTGATTCTTGAATATTCCTTTTAGGATATATATGTTATTCCTTAAGTTGTATTTTCTATTCCAATAATTTCATTCCTTTTAGGATATATATGTTATTCCTTAAGTTGCATTTTCTATTCCAATAATTTCATTCCTTTTAGGATATATATGTTATTCCTTAAGTTGCATTTTCTATCCCAATAATTTCATTCCTTTTAGGATATATATGTTATTCCTTAAGTTGCATTTTCTATCCCAATAATTTCATTCTAGGTTTTTTTTTCTCATTTTAAGGTTCCAAGTCTTAATTTTTTTTTCTTTCAGGAAGAAATAACTGTGAAGGCCATATGTACGAAATACCAAAAATCAAAATGTTGATGTCATTCTCAAGCGGATATTCTGTAAACTATGGGGTAACAAGATTGATCAGATCATGCTCATAGGAGCAGGAGATTATGGATGAACTTTCTCCCTACTGCCCAGTTAGGTTGGTTGTATTTTTATTTTTTCTCATTTTCTCATTAATCTATGTTATAATTCCATTTCTAGTTTCATGAATGATAATTGTACATATGATTTGTACTTCAAATAAACTTGGGAAAAACTGAAGAAATTCAAGGTACAACTTTCATTTTCCTTACAGTGAGCATTAAGCAAGAGGACTTCTCCTAGAAGCCTTTCATGCAATAATCCTGAAACTATATCTTGTTCAAGGCCTACAATATCACGGTTCAGACATGAGATGTCAACGGACAAGAGGTCATTGGCAATGGTAAGAATTGTCTGCATTTTCTTCATGCCATGTCCAACTGGTGCAAGTTCAGATGCTCCCAAAAGCAACCATTCCATCCGAATGCTTCTTACTGCTTCCAGGAGATTTTTCACGTCAGTCTCATCGTCCCATGGCTTCACATCCTACAGAACCAATGACTTGACAGCTGCCGGAGTCCCCAGCATTCAACACTGCGGCAAAACTACCAGGAAAATGCTCAAAGAGCACACAAGTCCTTGCAAAGAAGAAGACAAATATGTTCAAAGAAGTAACTTCACACACAAGCCCTTTTCTAAAGGCAGCTTTTTTAACATCCTAATGAATCCTTCACTTCTTAATTGAATGGGAAACTTTGTAATTATCTTACAGCCTGTGGCACTTGCTTTGCAATTTCTCAGTGTAATTAGGAAATGAATTCTCAAGTGGACTTGCTCGTAAATCTTCTCTTCTTTCAACCATAAGTAATTTTTTCTATTTCACAGTAATAAGCCTGAATTAAAAATTAAATTATAATAACTAAATTATTACAGTGTAATAATTAATTAAATTATATATATTTTAATTTTTTAATTTATTTCACTGTAAATTAATTTTTTTATTTTAAAGAAAAAGAAAAGCGAGAGTGCGCTCCAAATCTGGTCGGCCCGAGGCGGCCCACAACGGCAATTCGAACAAAACCCAGACTCTTTTAATTTCAAATAAAAACCCTTGCCGTTTTTCTAGTATCTTTTTCTTCTTCCACCTCAAAACTTGATAGACGCGCACAGATAATCGTCACAGCTCTATCTCAACTGCCGTTCACCGTGATCTGATTACCAGAAGAAACATCTCTCGCCTGCAGCGATGGCTACCGTGATGCAGAAAATCAAAGACATCGAAGATGAGGTAACTCTGTTTAATTTTTATTAATTTTGATTGATATTTCATTCGTGAAAAATTGATTACCTAATTACATTTGTTCATGCCAAAAAAAATTATTTAAAAATTTAAAAATTCTATTTTTAATTCAAAAATATACATTTGGAAAATTGAGAGTAGAATTTGACTTTTGGCTTTGCTTGTGTTTATTTCAGATGGCGAGGACTCAAAAGAACAAGGCTACCGCGCATCATCTTGGCTTGCTCAAGGTACTAATTATTGTTGTATAAGGGAAAAATTTCACTGAGATCCTCTTAGGATTTTGGATTTTTCGCTTATTGACGCTTGCAAGTTTTAAAAATAGGTGGGGGAGCTCTAAAGGGAAAATGTCAGTTTTAACATAATTTGTGTAATCTTACTTAAAACTACTTGTTCGAGCAAGTTTGCTCAATGCTTATGGCTTTTAGTGAAATTTAATTCCTTTATTTTATGAAATATTGATTTATTTTAATATATATTATTCGTGTAAATAAAAATGACAGTTTATTTAGTTTAAGAGAGGTCGGTGAACAATTTGGAAACCTTCAGAGAAATCCCTCTTTATTTTCTACAATTTGTGGTAGTTAAGTAAGCAATTCAAAAATATCAAGCAAGATAAGTGAATTTATTCCTGTGGTTAATCATACTTGTATTATTCTTTGCAAAATTATATATCTTTAGTATTTTTATTTGTTTGATAAGAAACAGATATCACAGTATTTTAGGAGGATATGATTTTGCTTTTATGTTTTGGCTTGGAAAACTGTGCTGTGTGGTCCCTATAGAAGTATTTTTGTCTTTCCGCGCATGACAGTTTTAATGCTTAGATCAGTTGATGGAAATGATGGCTTTACTTATATGGTAATAATTCAATGTTCAATATTTTGTGAGTGACGTTACTAGAATATCAAAGTTGTATTTGGCATGCTCAATTCATGGTTTTTTATGCTCCCCCCGCTTTCATATACCTTGCTTATAATTCTTACTTGCATAATGATATTTGGAGTAGCCAGATAGGAACTTATTGTGTATTCTGATATTGTAGCCTCAACTTGTGGTTTTGTTGGTTATTGGGAAGAAAACTATGGCAATGTAAGAAGTGTATGGGCTGAACATAGTAGTGGGTAATCCATGCCTGAGTTGAAGGTGATGGTGTCACACAAAGTTTCTGTATTTTGTTCTTTGGAAATTGGAAGATATTTTATTCTGTTTCACATTGTCTCTTGTGTGTTTGCATTGTGAATGTATACTTGTTCGTTCAAATCCTCAGCTAGCTTGACTATGATTTTCAAATAGGAAAAAGTTAAATATCTCTTAATTGGATGCTGTATTCTTAGGGAGGAGAGAGTGCATTTGGCTTCATAATTGTTGAATTTGATGTGATGGTTTGACTTTTGTGATGGGTGGTATGAGGCTGGTTTTATTTCTAACCTGTTGAAGACAGTGAAAATGTATTTTCTGGAATGTTCTAATCATCCTAATGACTATTGGATTGGGATTAGACATGAATCAACTTGTTGAGCCCAGCTCCATTTGATTGTGATTCACATTCAGCTCTTGCTGTTCATTAAAATATTCTGTGATGGTGCTGATATGTTACTAATAATGTGTTGTTAGGCTAAACTTGCTAAGCTACGAAGGGAACTCCTTACACCTTCATCAAAAGGAGGTGGTGGTGCTGGTGAAGGTTTTGATGTCACTAAAAGTGGAGATTCAAGAGTTGGTCTAGTGGGTTTCCCCTCAGTAGGGAAGTCGACACTTTTGAATAAATTAACGGGGACATTTTCTGAGGTATGAAATTGTGGTTTGTCATCTCATAAATGTGATCCTGTTTTACATCATCTTGTACATTTTACCATGTATTTATACCTCTTTAGTAAAGACTTGGCTTAATCATATGAAACCTGTGTACTTATTGTTATTCTATCTCTCTTGTGTCTGGGGGTTGGGAATGATGAGATCAAACTCATTCTGTAAAATTTTTGTTTCCTAAAAGTGACTCATATTCTTTTTGGTGTACAGGTAGCTTCATATGAATTTACAACCTTGACCTGTATACCAGGCGTGATTACGTATAGAGGCGCCAAAATTCAGGTACTATTATTTATTCTTTTCTTAGCTGAGTGGCGGCACAACCTAATCCTTAAGCTAGTGTTTAGTTTAGTGTTGCCAGTGAATAATGAATGATATGTTAAGATGCAATTTTATTTTTATATCAACATTAGGAGCTTCAGCATAGGCGCTGTTATTAAATTTTTGTATCCACCCCCCATTTACATTCCTATTAATATATATCTTAGTTTTCTATCGAGACATAAGGAGAGAAAAAGAGAACTTGAACTTGGATTTGGAATTTTTATTAAATTCCAATTCATTGATGGATATTTAAGATCCACTGGGTTTCATATATTAATTCTTTTAATAGGATATGGATTCCAATTCGTACCCACAAGTTGTCTATGGTTTCATTTACGATTGTGATTATGAAGAATCATAGTGGAAGACTTTACATATAAAGGATGCCATCCTGTCAAAATGTTATGTAGATGAATCAACTGATTTACAGTAGATTCATGAAAGGAAAGTTTGTCCCTTATAGAGAACATCACAATCATCAATCTTACTTCCCAAGTTTTTTTTTCCCAAGGCTTATATGATGTTTCTTATATTATGATTGGCAGTTGTTGGATCTCCCCGGTATCATTGAGGGTGCTAAGGATGGGAAGGGTAGAGGACGACAGGTAAATCATCAAACATATATTGTCCTCTAATCTGTCAGAGTCTCTTTGAAGCATCATTTTCCTTTTATGTAGTCAGAAAAGCTTGATCTTTGGGCATGAATGTCATTGAGAATGATAATAGGTTGATGTTGCTATTATTGTTGTTGGTGATGAGTTCATTTACTGGCTTATCTTTGGGCATTAGTGACAAAGGAATTTCAAGATACTTATTTCTTTTTTATGAATTTAAATGGTCTTGGGCTATGTTTGAATATCCTGATTTACAGTTTTGGACATTTGTATGGTTAGATTATAGTGTTAGCCTTTTGGCATTGAGTAGATAGTTTTCTTGTCTAGTTTTTTGACGTTTGGTGCAGAAGCTAATCCTGGTTTTGGGGGACAGTTTGTTCACTTTCACTGAGTTTTTGCTGTAATTCAAATTTTGTTGCTTATCAAAGAAAAAAATATAATAATAAGGGATCTATATTTAATATATACCTTTGTCTTCCTCTTTCAATTTTTGTGTGTGGTGTGGTGGGGGATATAGATCTACTTGCTTGCTTCTCTTGATTTTGTTTCATGTTTATCCTTTTATCTTTATATTTTAAAAAAATCGTTTATTAAATAGTTATATCTTTGCAATTCAGGTTATCAGCACTGCCAGGACATGTAATTGTATCTTAATTGTTCTTGATGCAATAAAGCCAATAACACACAAGCGTTTGATAGAAAAAGAGCTCGAGGGATTTGGCATAAGGTAATATGGTTGCCTTTAACATGTCATCATACTGTGGAGTTGTTGCTTGGGAACACAGAATGTTCTTTATTTTATTTAATGGCTCTCTCCAGTGAATTCATGCCTCTGCATGTTCAGCTATATCTAGTTTAATGTTCATGCTAAATAAATTGTGAACATTTGGGCATGCATGCAAATTTTATGGAGTATGAGTCCGCTGTGTGCGCTTAGTTTTTGTCATTTCTTTTTTGCCCTCATTTTAATCCAAAATAAAATTTCTCAAACATCAGCAATTATGCTCTACTTTGTTTTTGTATTTTAACTCTTCCTTATGATGCAGCATGATTTACAGTTGACTAGTTTGATAAATATGCGATTCTGCCGCATAATTCATGGATTGTACAGTTTGATATGGAATTGGTCCTTATAAGGGGTGACAATAGTTAACTGGATTAAGATTTCAATTATAAATTTATCAGATTAGCATTGAATACCAGCTACAATCAGAATACACCGACTATGTAAACCCAATTTAGAGTGCATTCAAGAACTAAGGTGTTTTTTTTTCACACTACAGAACTTGTATTCTTTTTCTTTCTAATCCTCTTTACTTTTATATTTAATATTGTTTTAACTGTTTATTCATATCTTTATAACAGGTTGAACAAGGAACCACCAAATCTGACATTCAGGAAGAAAGATAAGGGAGGTATTAATTTTACCTCAACAGCTACCAACACGCATCTTGATCTTGAAACCGTGAAGGCAATATGCAGTGAATACAGAATTCACAATGCCGATATCACTCTGAGATACGATGCGACTGCTGATGACCTCATTGATGTCATTGAAGGCAGTAGAATATATATGCCTTGCATCTATGTCGTAAACAAGATTGATCAAATTACCCTTGAAGAATTGGAGATTTTGGATAAGCTTCCTCATTACTGCCCAGTTAGGTAAGATTGTTTGCATTTTCTAGTCTAATATTCTATGTTTTTGTTTACGGTTTCCCATTGTGGTTTATTGTGCTTTTAAGTTTCACCTATTCATGTTTGTTCATTTGTTATGTTTTTCATGGCTATTGTGCAGTGCTCATCTGGAATGGAATCTTGACGGGCTGCTGGAAAAAATATGGGAATATCTTAATTTAACTCGCATATACACCAAGCCCAAAGGGATGAATCCAGACTATGAAGACCCTGTGATTTTGTCGTCTAAGAAGAAGACTGTTGAGGACTTCTGCACCCGAATCCACAAAGATATGGTTAAACAATTTAAGTAGTGAGTCTTCTTTCCCAAATCTTATAGCTCTATTAAGCTTTGGTTTCTTAGAAAATGCAGAGTATTGACACGGGAAAGCAAAAGAAATTCATTTTTGGCACTAGTTAGTCCAAGTACCAGGATTTTGTTTTTTCGGATTTTGTGTTTTTATCTCTATTAAAATATAATGAATACTTGCTCCGGCAAAAATGCAGTGCTCTGGTTTGGGGATCAAGCGCAAAACACAAGCCACAAAGAGTTGGCAAGGTTCACTCTATAAACTGATTCTGTCTGCATTAATTTTGATTTTGTTTTCCTGTTTCATCTTCATGTCCTTGATTAAAATCCACATATTTGGTACTTTGTACGGGCCAGGAACACGAGCTTGAGGATGAAGATGTTGTTCAGATTATCAAAAAGGTGTGATTCTCCTAGACCGATATTCATCAGTATCCCCGATATCTTCATATAATGTTGAGGAGTAATATCATTTACTAAGATCTAGGTAGACCCAAGAGATAAGCTTGATGTGTAATTAAGCCGTTTTGTGGTCAAGCTCTTTGGTTGTGATTGGCGTTGTTGTTGCCTGATTAGAAGTTTGTAGTGATAGTTTGTATGACCCTTAAACCAAGGTTGGATGTAGAAGAATTAAGAGAACTTGGCTCATGTATGTGCCTTTCCTGGACTTCGGCCTGTTCGGCTTGTCTTTGGTCTGGGTTCCCACACCTACTGTGAGAGGCATAGGGTAAGATTTGAAGAGTTGAGGTTGCAGTCTACTGAGCTTAAAGGGTAAGAACTCCCTCTCGTTTATTTGAGGGTTTTAAATTTTAGGTGCTCGAAGCTCGATATATCAATTAAGTTGAACAAAATATTTTATCTTGGTAATGCTTGAGAAATTATTTTTAATTTTTTTTTAATCACATTAAACAAATTGTGTTGATCGAATTATTTATTCAATTTAAAAAATAATTAAATTGTGGTGGAAAGATAAATTCAATCATTTACTATTTTTATTTTATTCTATAAATTTTTTTTATTATAAAATAATTAACAGTAATTTTTATTTAAATATTTTAATTATTATAAAATATATAAATAATAAATAAAATTTCATGCACAAATTATAATTTTAAGCATAAAAAAATTTATTTTATATCTAGTTATTATTTTATTGTAAGATGTATATATATTTTTAATTTTACATACAATTCTTCATAAAATTAATTAATCATAAATGTGAATAAAATATATTGAATGTATAATTTATTAATTTTTATTATATTAATTACATGTATTATAATTAATTTTATAATTATTGTGAAAATAAAATAATATAATTATTTTTTGTATATTTATTACCTTTTCATTTTTGGGTTCTCATATTTGCTGTTTTCAGTGATTGATCTTTCAATCACAACCCTTTGAAATTCTCGTTCAATCTTTTATCCTCATTTAACCATGAAATTCCACCAAAACAAAGTGCCAATTTACATCTCAATTCTAATAGGATTTCATTATATAAAACAAAAATCCAACTGAAAAATCAGAAGGATCAAAGAAAAACTAGCAGAGAGAGCAACAAACAACATACCTATTGTCAATAAATGTTTCCAGCTGAAAAGGATGATGAAGAGAACCCAAATAAGAGAGAGTGGGAAACAAAAACATGCAAGGGAAAAAGAGAGACTGAACTCCCTTTCTTTTACATTTTATCATTACATAGTAAAACTTCCCAAACCATGCCAAAAATTTGGGTCCTTGAATTTGATTCTCATGCCTTCACACAGCAGTTGAAGTAGCTCAAAATGCTCCTCCTGGTCTGTCAAGAACGAAAAAAGAAAATCATCCGACAATGTAGTAGCACGAAGTATGAAGAATGTTCGAGAAATAGCAGCACATTCAGTGTCATAACTGGCTAGTTATTGTGGACTCAATACATTACTTGTAGAAGAACTGTTTCCATTTTTGTTATCGTTTTTGGTTTTTGTTTTTCTAGCAGACAAAAGATATATACACTATATAGCTTAAAACATTTGTTGGATGTGCACCAGCACAACTTGCATTTGTGATCGATGTCAAGTACAAAAATATGATGCTGCCCGGTTCCCCCTTTGTCTGGGGGCACATCCCTATCAAGCAAATAAGAATTTTTGAAAAATTATAAAATATTTAGATCTTGAAAACCCCACATGCTTTGATCAGAATCAAAGGTCCAGAAATCACATGCAACCATTACCAAGAATTACAATAATTATATCTGGCATATGACCAGATTTTGCACTAATTAATTCTAAAATCCTAGCCATTTTAAGAAAGAGAATATCAACTAGGACGGTGCTTATGGCTTAAGCTTTTGAATATTATTATCAGTAATACTAACATCATCAATCAAGAATCGTCAATCAAAAAGTAAAGCAGAAACTAAAGAAAAAAAAAGGAATGTCAAAGTTTTGACCAAATAACTTTTGGACTAAGGTGTATTGTTCATCGAACACAAAGTTAAATAATAATTTTGCTACTTTCCTATCACAAACTTAAACAAATCCTTTGTGATAAATTAAACAATAAATGGCTTAGAACATCTAGGATGCACTGATTGACCCAGCCTAACTTGTCAACTTTCACACAAATATGTAAGATACTATAAGCTGATTGCTACATACTCATTTGCAAATGTCGACCCACAAATTTTAATTACAACAGGGAAGCAATCGGCCCACAATCATATGTAGCACATGTATGTGACCGAAATAATAATTATTTATCATGATCTATCTCTGTATTTAAATTTGCCAACTACTATGTGTACTTGAATTTTGTCCAAATATGTTAGCTAGAATATTATGCATTATGAGAAAGTTGCATGTGAGAGCATTCACACCCTTTAATCATTTCCTAACATGGTATGACCAATCAATCAATTCTAGACAAGTATTGTAGACGACCTACTTTGAAACTTGAAAATCTTCTAAATTTATGTTACAGGGTCTGTCTTTTTATGGTTAATTCATTTTAAAAGTATATAGGCAACTGATTTGTTAGAAATTGGTTGATTGATTACATCAAGTTAACTAGTGACGTGTTGTCAATGATCTTGTATGAGACTTTTGTGCTGTTAATGATCTCACACAAGATTTTTGCCTGACATTTTACATTGATAATGAGCTAAAGAATCTTACTGTGTTCACTTCCTAATATCGTAGGACCAAACAATCAATTCCTGAAATTTTTTGTCTGTTATACTATACATTTCTCTAGCTCTTACGTTATATTTACAATTCTCTGACATTTCGTTGCAATTCTCAACTTTCCAGTGTATTTTTCAAGTTTTTCATATATAACATACAAGTTAGGAGTCAAAAAAATTGGCATTGGAGAACCCTATGGAATGACATGCAATATAGTTGATGAACAATCTCATATAAAGATTTTTTCTTAAGATCCACTTAGATAACAAGCCAAGGAATCTTACCGCCGGAGAGTGGTGGTGATGGCTCTGATGAAAATGGTGTTGCTGATCATCTCTGCTGTGGCTGTGGGTAGTGTCAGCACTAGGGAACAGTTTGGATTAATGAAATCTTCTTCATTTCCAAGACTTGCTCTCGAAACATCCCTCTTGTTTTGCTTCCTCATTTCTCTGATTTTTGAGAAATCCAGTGAGTAATCAGGCAATGCTCCCTTCTGGTCCCAGTCCCCAAATTGTGGTACAGATAACCATGGGGCAATTTTCTGCAGAACATAGAATGTAACATTAATTACATCCTAAAAGAATCAAATTTTTAATGATGAAGTAGGCTAACATGCAGCATTTGTACTGTACAACTGGAAATTAAAAAAAATACTGCAAAACTAAATTGTAAGAAAAAATTGGATAGACATGAAAATTTTAAGATGTGCAACGCAACAGAAGGCATCAATAGTGGCAGTGCTTAAATCAAAAGAACTTTCCATGATAGCATGCAGAACTGCCACTATTAATTCTCATTTACTGAAGTACTTAAATCAAAAGCACTTTCCGTCATTTATCAATGAATTTTTTAAACAAGTTGCTTGAAAAGAGTGGAAATCTGTGGATTACAGATTTAGATTCATGTGAAACAAGCAAAGGAATCCCATGAATACAGAGATTTTTTGCACAGAACCCAAGAAAGTAAGAAAAATAAAGCAAGAAAAATTGCAGGTGGCTGCTTAGACTGTTTCTCGGCTTTGACAAAAGTGACATGATTGTTTCTTTGAATGTCTAAATAAAGACCTAAAGGGAACAAAAAAGTTCAAAGGAATTTCACTTTTTAAGACCAAAATAAAGTAAATTCAACCAATAAAATTTGCCCAGAAAAATCAAATTTTAATTAACTTCATTTGATGATTTAATCGAGTCTTCAGATTTCCTCCCTAAAAAAGACAGAAGAAAAAAATTTTAATGAACCCACCACCTTAAACTGGAAACTCTTCTTTTTTTCCCAGAGGGAGATTGAATTTTTACTAGTTTAAAATTCAAAAATAGGGTGGACATCTTAAACCCATGTCTGTTTGGTTTCTTCTTTAAAAAATAAATCAACCAGAACTCTTAAGCTCTGTCAGTAATAACTTCATCAGAGGTTCACAAGCAGTCAGCTTAATTTGAAATCTTCAGACTTGAATTACTTTCTGTTGTGTGCATAGACTCAGAACAATTAATTTTCTGATTCTTTTCCATTAACTTTCTCAGGAAACAAACACCCTATAAACAAGAAAAAGTCACACAAACAGAGAGAGATGGACAAGTATATACCTCCTTGCGATCTTCCATGTGATAATAGAAATGAAAATAGACTTGAATTCTTGAAAATCAAAAGAGAAATCTCTCAAGCTAAAAGCTACAATCTTGAAGTTGAAGTAGTGGGACGAAGCTGTGCGTATATATATAACACGAGAGAGAAGGAAGGGCTTTTAAATAGCTTTTCAGTTGAACCGCTTTTCAGCTGGTTAGATAAAAGCAGACAGCAATGAGCAGACTGGAAGGAACTTACAGCGCGATGACAGCACGACATAGATTCTGACATACCATGCGACCAATGGCAATAACCGATAATAACATTTAGACCCCTGATCTTTTACATTTTTACAAATAATGCTTAAACTTATTTAGAACAAATAAACTCTAAATTCTTATTAAAAAGACAAAAATTATCTTTTTAAAAAATTATTATTAGAAAAATTTATTTGAAACGTTATATAATAAGAGTTATAAAGAGTATTTAAGCTATTTAAATAGGAATTTAAAATTTACTTGCTATAAATAGATAAATATATGTATATCTTTATTTGTCAAAATTGTAAAACTATAGGGATCCGATCGTTATTTCCGAGAACAACATAGCCAACCAAGTCCCTTTTTCAAATTTACAGAAATGGAATTGTTTTATCTTTTTAATTACGAAACTGCCACTTTCGGACACGCTTTCTTGGCGCTTTCCATTTTGAATATTCTTTTGCCAGCTTTCCTCGCCTCCCACTGTCCACGCTTGTCTTTTAGCATTTATTTATTTAGCATTTTCATAAAATAATTAATAATGTTTTAATTTATAAAAAAAAACAACAACAACAATTAAAATTAGGTTATACTACCACACGAATACATGTCTTGCACATTTCTCTAATTTCTAATAATAATGTTATTTTAGTTTAAATATACTATATAAAATTAAATAAACAAATTTTTTATTTATTAAAATTTTATTAAATAGATAATTTAAATATACTACCGTGCATATAAATATTTTATTTTTATACATGAAATGAGTAAATATATTTATTAAAATTTTAACAAATTTTAAACATATTTATAATTTCGTCGTATTTAAAATAATAAGAAGTTGATATCGTTGTTTCATTAACGATTAAAAAAGCAATTAAAGTTAAATTAAATGGGCTTATTAGAATTAAGATACCTACAACAATTATTATAATTCTTCAATTATGTTGTGAGTTTGGTCATGCAAATGGGTGGGTTTTGGAGCCAATCGATTGTTTGTTTATCAAATGTCCATTGTTGATTTTAATCATAATTTTGGAAGCGCTTTCTTCTGCCTTGTGCTTGTTTCATTGCAATTATTTTGTAAGAAGTCACATGCCATCAATTCCCAACTTATTATTAATTAAGTGAAGATTCATTAAAATAATAATGCATCACATGATAGAGGGAATCCATTTAATCAGTTAATTATTCTTGCTTATATCACACACGCACACACGCACACATCTCTGTAAATCTGTTATAATTAATAGTTGAGCCACAATCATATTTTTTAATAATAATACATAATTATAGTAATGCGATGAACTGTAAGTATTGATATTATATATAAAGTTTAAAACTCTATGTGATGGAAAGTACCTTTGAGATATTAGTGGCATAGATCTCGTTAAAAATCTAATTAATAATTTAATTTTTATGTATTAAGCGAATCAAATTATTTTTTTTAATTTTTAATTTATTATACAAAAATAAATTAAATTATTTTATGATTTATATTTATTTATATAATAAAATTATTTTTAAATAAGAATAATATTAAAAATAAGATATTTATTAGTGACGAAAAAATAATTATCTTCACATTTTTTAAATAAATAATCAAAATTATATAATTAAAATACAAATGTATTTTTGAGATTAAAGTGTGATAATTTTTAATTTATTAAACTAATTATATAATATAATCAGTTTGTTAAGTATAAATTTATTTATATTTATAAATATGAGTTACATAATAACAATAAATTTAAATATTTTAATATAATTATATTTTATAATTTAAGAAAAATACAATAATTACAAATCACCTTTCTTGGAGAAAGAGTAAAATTCCATCGGGCCCAAAAGTTGCAGTGAATGAGATGCGATTTCCGTATAAAACAAGGCCCAGAAGTCTAGAGGCTGGGCCTCGATTTGGACTTAATAGCCAGCGTGCACTGCAATTTGGATCTTGAATGATATTTGCCATTGCCCCATGGCGGTGCGTTTTGCGCCTGAATAGTTGATAACGCATTGTCATAGCCAACGTACAGTTTTAAACGGACAGCCCTAATTTATTATAATATTTTATTATTAAATTTGTTTTAAATAAATATTTAATATTTATTAAAAAATTATGAATATTTATATAAATTTTTAATTATACTTATATTTTTTATAAAATATTAAACTTAAATTTATAGATGACCATAAATAAATTGCACGTGGCATCAAATTGGAAGTGGGATATCACCGTGTGTTTCACGACAGTTGTTCGCGCGTTATCTCCCCCGTTTGTTGCCCTCGTTGTACAGGCCACAGAAATTTAAAAATATTTAGGACCATAATTAATTAATATAAAATATTATTATTTAATTTTTTATATTTTCGTCGTATCCTTAGTTTAATACTCTTAATTCCTGAAAAAAGAAAAAAGGAATACGAAGCAAACAGCAAAATATACAGAAATTCGTAGAGCGGGCGAGGCTCCGAGAGCGACGGAGTTTATCTGCTTCTTCTTCTTCCACAGAGAGAAAGAAAGTTATCAGAGAAGCACATAATTTTGCTGTCGAAAGGACGCAAGAACTTTGGCACCGTTTCCTTCACTTTATCGCTATACAAACATGGATATAACTACCAATCTCCACCGTCTCGACCTCAGGTCGCCTTTCTTAACCACTTTCCAACACCGTCTCAGACCATTTTCAGCCTTAACATCCTTCACAAATTCAGTAACCGCGCTCAATTTCAACAAAAGGCTAAGACCCAGAATTGCATGCCAAAATTCTGCACCTACAGTCGAAAAATCAGTCACCGAGACTCAAGACGACATCGAATCATTGTTTTCGACCGATTCGAGCGATGAATTTGACGACAGAAAGCGTGGAAACAAGCAATCGAACGCGGGTGCGTCCAGTATTTCTTCCGGTGTGAAGCTGGAGAATATAAGCAAGAGTTACAAAGGAGTTACCGTATTGAAAAACGTTACGTGGGAAGTGAAGAAAGGAGAGAAAGTTGGTTTAGTAGGGGTAAACGGAGCAGGGAAAACGACCCAGTTGAGAATTATTACAGGACAAGAAGAACCCGATTCGGGTAATGTTATAAAGGCGAAGGAGAACATGAAAATTGCATTTTTGAGCCAAGAATTCGAGGTTTCGATGAGTAGGACGGTGAGAGAAGAGTTTATGAGTGCTTTCAAAGAGGAAATGAAAATTGCAGGGAAGTTAGAGAGAGTGCAAAAAGCTTTGGAAGGTGCTGTGAATGATATGGATTTGATGGGGAGACTTTTGGATGAGTTTGATTTGTTGCAGCGAAAAGCACAGGCTGCGGATTTGGATGTAGTGGATGCTAAGGTTAGTAAATTGATGCCGGAGCTTGGGTTTTCGCCGGAGGATGGAGATAGGTTGGTAGCTTCATTTAGTAGCGGGTGGCAGATGAGAATGTCGCTTGGGAAGATTCTGTTGCAGGTAATTTGTTTGTTGTTTAGATGTTGGATTCTAAACGATGGTCTTGTGCTTAATGAGTTTTGTGATTACTTGTGTATGTTGCTGTAATTTGTTGCCTAATGAATGCTTTGGATGATGATTAGTAGGTTGAAAATCTTGATTAGACGTTGAGATGTAAGCAGAGCTTTGGATTGGAATTGCTAATTTCATGAGAATTTGGCGTCATGTCCTAAATGATAATTTTACGGTTAATAGTGTTTAGACAATTCATCTTTGAAAATTTTACTACTCTTTGATTAACATGTTTGTTACCGATATCTGCAACTTGATTTATTATATGTTTGGGATTGTGGTGTACACTCTGAGATGTCAAATATATGTTGGAGAGTGAGGGGTAAATCTTAGTTTCAAAGTAAAAGTTAGTGTATACAAATCAGTTTAGCTAATATGCTTCTGGTTACCATGCAGTTGATCTTGACAATCTGATTAGCTTATGTAAACTTTACTAGAACATGTGAGTGATGTTGATTGATGGTTTATATAGATGACTTGCATTAGAATGTACAGTATAGAAGGTTGATCGTTGAGATATGCCTCCGTTTGCAGGATCCGGATTTATTGCTTTTGGATGAGCCAACAAATCACCTTGACCTTGACACAATTGAGTGGCTTGAAGGTTATCTCAGCAAGCAAGATGTGCCGATGGTTATCATATCTCATGACAGAGCTTTTCTTGATCAACTGTGTACTAAAATTGTGGAAACTGATATGGGTGTGTCCAGGACATATGAGGGAAATTATTCTCAGTATGTCATGGAAAAGGCAGCATGGATTGAAGCTCAGTATGCTGCTTGGGAGAAGCAGCAGAAAGAAATTGAGCAGACAAAAGATCTAATAAACAGGTTAGGTGCAGGGGCAAATTCTGGCCGTGCTTCTTCGGCTGAAAAGGTAAAATGAGACATACTGCGCTTATGAATGACTGTTCCTGTTTTGTCAAGTTATGGTGTAATTCATAAAGCTTAGTACAATCTATCGGCAAGCACAGTTTCTCAAGGAAATATTGTGCATTTCATCTTTTACAGAACCTATTTATCTCACAGCAGCATAATTACTTCTGACATAAAAGTCTGAATGGTCCCTTATCTTTTAAGTAAACCAGAGACAGTTCCATGCTCAAATTTTAAGTGATAAATGGATTCTTAATTTCTTCTCTCTTCCTTCTTCTTTTTGAATTAATTTTTATTTGAGCTTGCTAGTGGCAGCTATTTCAGATTAAAAGGTTACTCAGAGTAATCATTTCCTCATAATTCTTATGAGATGTGGTCTATTTTCCTATTTTGTTATGCTTCAATTCCTAACCAAGTGGTTTTTGAATCTATTTTTTGGGTAAGAGCAGAAGTTAGAGAGACTTCAGGAAGAGGATCAAATTGAGAAGCCATTCCACCGGAAACAAATGAAAATTAGATTCCCGGAGCGTGGAAGAAGTGGAAGATCGGTTGTCTTGGTTAAGAACCTGGAATTTGGCTATGAGGATAACGTGAGTTGACTTGATTACACAAGGAACGGGTAACTGGGACATCTTTTATTTCGTTATTGTTACCAAGACATTTTAGTTTTGACACGCTTTGCTTTGTGGGGCAGCTGCTGTTTAATAGGGCAAATCTTACAATTGAAAGGGGAGAAAAAATTGCCATTATTGGCCCAAATGGTTGTGGTAAGAGTACTTTGCTGAAACTGATAATGGGTTTAGAGAAGCCACGAGGAGGTGAAGTTCTGCTCGGGCAGCATAATGTCCTACCAAATTATTTTGAGCAGAATCAGGTGTGTTGCTTTCATCAGTGTCATGCTTTTTGCATTTAATCCAATAATTTCTTTTAACCTTAATTTGTACTTTCAAGCTCTGATTGATTTTAATTGACTTTGCATTTAGGCCGAGGCACTTGATTTGGATAAAACTGTACTTGAGACAGTGTCAGAAGTTGCCGAGGACTGGAGAATTGATGATATAAAGGGACTCCTTGGCCGTTGTAATTTCAAAGCTGACATGCTCGAGCGAAAGGTTTCCCTTTTGAGTGGTGGTGAGAAGGTAAAATAAACTTGCATATTGTTATGTGGATTTCACTAGAGGTATTGACTTACAGTCTTATACTGATAACTGCTTTCATTGTGCGGTGTACTTTTCGTTCGTATATAATTCACAGTCTCACTATACTAACAGCTAAACATTCGGGTGAAAGCTTTGAGGAACTTTGATGAGGGCCCGATAAATTATTTCATTGTTTCAGAGGGTTAAACAAATTATCATCACAATTCCTGTCATTGCCCTCCGAATCCTGGTTGATTGGCTTGATATTGTGTTTGTTTCTCCGTTTTCTATCATTATACGTGCTTTCCGCTGTTTTGTGGTTGAACTCAAGAAAGTCTTCAATACCAAAATAGATTCAATGTTTTTACCGTACATGCTTTTGAGCTTAATTTACTTGTCTTGGATCAGCTTGTTTTAACTTGAAATTAATTGCTCTAGAATGATGCATCTGACATCCATGTGAACCTTTTCTTTTTATCTTTTTTCCTCTCATGCTTATGTTTCAGATGAATGACTTGGGATGCAATGGTGCTTTTTGTTTTTGCATCAATTCTTTTTACCGCCCAACTTCATTTTGCCTCCCCCACCACCAAGTATAACATTTTCTTCCTGTTTCGTCTAGGCACGTCTTGCTTTTTGCAAATTCATGGTAAAACCATCAACTCTTCTTGTTTTGGATGAACCAACAAATCATTTGGATATTCCTTCAAAAGAGATGCTCGAGGTTTGATTTCCAACCCCCTTCTCCTCCCCCTTATTTTCTTTCCTCCATTTTATTATTTTACTCTATCTTAAACAATTTATCATATAATTAAGTAGCATCTAAATTTATTCTACAAACTCAAATTGTTCCATCAGGAGGCCATAATGGAGTACAAGGGCACAGTAATCACCGTTTCTCATGACCGATACTTCATAAAGCAAATAGTTAATAGAGTAGTGGAAGTTAATTACAGCAATTTACAAGATTACGCGGGCAATTACAATGTACATTTTGCCTCTCTCTCATTTCTTTTAGCATGTCTTTGTTGGTTTATGCTTTGTGGTCGCTCACTCCTGAAAATTTACAGTACTATCTAGAGAAGAACCTTGAAGCTCAGGCAAAGGAACTTGAACGCGAGGCAGAACTTGAGGAGAAGGCTCCTAAAGTCAAGGCCAAATCCAAGATGTCAAAGGTAAATGTGTGTTTGATTAATTCAAATTATGAGACAGATGGTTCCACACATTTGTACCAATCCTACATGTTCTCCTATAACAAAAACAGGCTGAGAAGGCAGCTCGGAAGAAACAGAAAATGCAGGCATTTCAGGCAGCGAAACAAAAATCTAAAGGCTTGAAAAACTCCAAGAGATGGAAATGAGCGATAAACTGTAGAAAACTTGTGCCGAAGATCATCCATTGTAAAACTAATTTCACCAATCTCAAACCCAGGGGGAAATATTGCCAATGGCATGTCTGAAAATTAAGGGTATCTGCTGTGTATAATAATTATGTATAGGAAATGTACTGATTTTGTAGTTGAAAATTCAAGGGCTGAAATGGGAAATCTTGTGGTAGAAATTTGTGATGTCTTCTGCCCCCCCACCCCCCACCATGGAAATTTCTGCCTCTAGTAAGTTGTAACTTCAGGCATAGAGCAGTTTTTTCAAATCTGCTTTCTCCTGTATGAAGTGAATTCTAATGGTGTTTTACTTGGTAATAGCCATGAGCATGGAGTGCCCAAGAGATTAGGTATTATTAATATTCAATTAATAATTAATAATTAAATAAATATAATAAAATAATATTTATATAAAAAAATTGTATAAAATTTTGTATTTTAATTAATATATATCATTTACAAAATTTGTATATTTATAATATATAAATATAAAATGGTTTGAGATAATATTTGATATTTAATAATAATTTTAAAATATTTAAAGAATATAAATTAAATTTTTTTTGATATTTTATTATTAAGAAATAAAATAATATATACATTTTATTTTTTGAGTCAAATATAAGAAAGCATAATATCTCTAGTAATAAATTATTGAATTTTTACAGTACTTCGGTGGTTGAATGGGGATTAGTGACGAGAGACCTATCTGATACAATACACGAAATATATCTTAAATTATAAAAAATAGAAAATCAGGGACTGAAATATTATTATCCCTAAAAAAAAGTCTGATAATGAAAAGAACACGCAAACGGAAAATTATAACAACGACGTCGTTCTTTCCGCCGATCTCGACCAAAATCTGGAACGACTCTGCAATTCAGACTTCCAGTACTTGTATTTGCTGTGAATAACTGAATAAATCTTTTAATTATTGAAGTAAATTTAAGGTAGTATTTCAAACTTATAGCAGAAGATTATAGTTATGGGTAAAGTGATTTTAGGCATGCCCGGACCCTGGGCTGACGATAATCGTGAGCCGTCCGATCATTACACTTCAAAAATCGGCGGAATTCCTGTAAGTATTAGAAATTCAGTTCTTTTTTCGTCACGTTTTATTAATATTTCTTGTTCTATTTTGGAATTTTAAGTGTTGGTTTTGAATTATTGAAATATTTACAGGACTGGACTGTTTCTCTGGAAGATTTAAGTCATAATTTGCTTGAGTGTGGTGAATGCGGAAGTAAACTGTGCCTTGTTTCTCAGGTTTGGTGTTTGTTTACGATTATGTTGTTTGAATATTTTAGTGTGTTTGAGATGTGAAGTGATTTTGGTATTGGCAAAATCGCTTTTTGGGATGAAAAAGTACTTGTGAGAGAAGAACTTGATAGATGGGTTTTTATAAAGAGTTTATAGGTACAAGAACTCTTTAATTCTTGCCGGGTGATTTTTTTTAAGAAAAGAATTTTAGGTGAATTTTATGGGAAGTGCTTGTAAAAGAAACTTGTTAAGAGTGAGAGTTTTTGGGTGAAAAAACTGTTGAACGTTCTTGATTGGTGTTTTTTTTAGAAAAGCACTTTGCGGCAATTCTATGTTAAGTGTTTTTAATGAAAATATATTATTCTCTGGTAGCATTTCCGGACTTAACTTTTAGCTTGTCATAAAAAATATTTTCTATTCTTTTCATTTCAGGTTTTTGCTCCGGTATCAAGTGAAGATTTAAAGATTGAAGAGCGTGATGTTTTTGTTTTTGGATGTGTAATGCCAAAATGTGGGAGCAGTCCACTTAGGTCTTTATCAAGATTCTCTTTCAATCTTTTATCAATGAAATACAAGTGATTACTGTGATTTTATCCATCTGATACTCTTACTTCGGTGACATATGCAGTTGGCGAGCTCTTCGTGTTCAGAAATTAGATAATGTGAAGGAATCATCTAGTGCATCTCAAGAAGTGTTTCCTCCCAATGCATTGCCTGTTTCAGTTTCCAAAATGAACAGGTGGGATGATGAAAATGATGACGAAGAAGATGATGTGGATTTGGAGGAGTTGGGTAAAGCACTTTCTGAAGCTGCAAGTTTAGCTTCTAACTCTAAGAAACCACATGTGAGCCAGCATTCTAAGACTGCTGTGAAGCCTAAGGATTTGAGCCCACAGACAAGAGTGGTAGATGTCAATACACCAGGTATAATTGTTTTACAGAAGAAATCTCTCAATCTTTAGTTGCCCCGATTTTCGGTGTTGTTGCTACTCAACATTTTCTTCATTATTTGACAATTTACATCATCAATTGTGCATCCATAGGCTGCAGCGTGGACAAAAGTTCATTTGATTCTTGATGCAGATGCAGATGCTAATTCTCATTCTTTTTCATTTGCTATAAGTTGAAACCTAGTTCTGAAATGTGAAATCTAATTGATGCAATATAATTTTTGTGCAAATTTATTCAAACTGTGGCCACTGTCCTAAAAGTTCTGTTTCTTTGTTTTGTTTCTTTGTCACAGTTCTGCCTTGCTTTTACATTTATACTCGGGAAGAGCCCTCTTCAAAGGATGTTGCTTCTATATGTTCGAACTATGCTTCACTTTCCCTTAAGGGAAAACAAAGTGTTGTTGAAGATCATATACAAGAAGAAAAGTGGGAAGAGGAATGCTATGAATACGATAGGGCTTTGACTGCTGACAGGGCTTACCTCAAGTTCAAGAAACAGTTGGATGTATACCCAGAGCAATGTTTCAGGTATTAAGTCTTTGGCAGCTGGGACCTGAATAACAGAAATATGATTGCACTGCTAGCATCTAGATAACTATTACTGTTTCAGTATGAATCTATGAAATTGTTTTGTACAAGTTTCCAAACTCAATATTACTGTTGATTGATGAGCCATATTTGATTGTTGAGTTTTACATTTTAATTTTAAATTAATGATATGTGCACCACTTAAAATTTTCAGTTACAGTAGATCTGTGCTTCATAAAAAATCTGTAGGTTTTCATTTTATCAATCTCCTTTTAATGTGAAGAATGTTTTTCTTTTCTCATGTGCAGTATTGTTAGCTTCGGACTGTTTTACTGATAGCCTGACAAATTCTGCCCCTCAGTTTTTTATTATTATTATTTTTGGCTTATTTGACTTTTTTCTTATGCATCTTTGCATGCCCAGGTATTCGTATGGTGGGAAGCCCCTTCTGGCTATGGCAGAAGTCATAGACCCTGGGAGGTGCAGGCACTGTGGTGCTACAAGACACTTTGAAATGCAACTCATGCCCCCATTAATATATTTTCTACAGGAAGCTGCTGGTGATTGTCAAAAATTTTCTCTTGAAAACTGGAACTGGATGACACTTATTGTTTATACTTGTTCCAAGGCAAGTCTTCAACTCTTCTCTTTTTTCTCTGAGCAATAAACTTTTCTTCCTTGTGTAAACAGCTTAATTGATTAAGGGGAGCTATCAATTTCTTTTGTTGGAAATCTCTTTTCTTGAATATTCCTGATTAATAAATTCCAATTTCCCTTTTTTATTAATCAGAATACCTGCTATACTTCTGTATTTTGATGATTTAATACTCGCTCATGTAAATTGTTTAGAAATTTGTCCTAATTTAATGGCTTAAAGTTGTTTGTGGAAACTACAAAATACTTGTTCCATATTCCCTGAACTTTTAATGTCCATTTACAGAGCTGTTCTAACTTGTTTGATGAAGAAAAGTCCAACAACGGAGGCTGGGTAGTGGCAGAGGAGGCCATTTCAGTACAATTTGAAAATTTTTTGCATGAATCTGCTCAACTGAACTATTTTTCATGATCTACAGCTTTTGCCATTATAAAAAAATAGAACTCAGGTACTTTCCGCAACTGAATCATCAATTTGTCTTAGTTTGCTTATGGTTTTGGCATCTGTAAAACTCTTTATGTGTCTGAGTATCAATATTCTAGCAAAGATGAATATGCGGCTAAATTAAAGACCTCACCGAGTAAACCCAAAGAGTTTCTTAAAATCTTTGTGTTGTCCTCAATGAGCTTCAGGTTTTGCATTTACCAACTTGCTTTTTAAGTTCTACCTAGACTTTGTTTGAATAAGACGTATATAGCACAGTTCAAATATCTGATTTATAAAATTTGATAAATACTATAAAATTTTATGACAGAAATTTACTCTCAATCCACTGAGGGACCCCAATCGTTTTCATGTCAATCAGCTCCTTTTATTTTGGTTTTTGTCTTTTATTTTTGTTAGTAATTTTTGCCATTATGTTTTAAAGGTGGACTAATGTTTGTCTAGTAGTAACCTTTCTTTTGTTACAAGCCTCCTGATTCATCAGTAAAGACTAACCGGAGGTGGAGGAGATATAAGTGATGAGAACATATATATATATATATATATAATATAATATATATAAGATGAAGGACTTATTTGCATAATAGCAAACTATGTGGGGTTAAATGTTGTTATCTCATTTTAATTTAATAATAAATGTAGATATTTGAAAATCAATTCATGAAATTCATTATATATATCTTTTTAAAATTACAAAAAGTTAACCATGAATGTAAGTTAAATTATTATATAATTTGTAATGTATGTTTTAATGTTTAATATTATTTTAATTCAACTTTATTAATATAAATAATAAATTAAAACAAAATAATAAATTTAAACTTTTATTTAAACATATTTACCCGATAATAATTTGATTATTACACAATATTTTTGAATGATTAATTCAATTATATATTTTTATATTATTTTGAGCATGACTTTTATGGCTATTATTTTAGCATTGTAATTTTAAAAAATAGAGATGTCTCCTACTATTACCCATAATGTGTGGAAGTTAATGCCAATATATTATGAAAACCGTTTAATAATGTAATTAAATTAAAATCTATACATTCTGAATATGATCTTTTAACCATTACTCTTAAGGATTTCCCTTATTACATTATTAGATTATTTTTGTGACGATTGTAGTTTTAGCAAACATCTATTCTAATATGGTAAGTGTAATTAAAAGTAATAAAAATTTAATTTTACATTTTTAAAATATTTATAACAATAATTTAATTCTATGAAAAAAAATAAAAATAAAATTATCGATAAATTTTTTTAAAATTTTCTTATTAATTGTAGAATGAAAAATTTTTAAATATATTTTAAAATATTTAACTAAATCTTTATATTTGAATTTAACTAACATTTTAACCTTTTGTTAACTATTATGAAAAGTTTAATTTTCTCCACCATTTCAAAATTCTTAAATCCAAAATTTATATATATATTAATATATATATATATATATAAATATTTTGAAAAAAAAAGAAGAAGATTATAAAAACCATTTTTGTATTTATTGATTCATTTCATTCATAATTCATGTTCTAGAATGTGACATTAAGTGGGATAAAATCACATGATTCATTTTGATGGTTTTAGCACTATAGCAACAAAACTATTCACACGAAAAATGATGAATAAACATACTTTGATAGAGGGTACCATGGCAATGGTGGCTTCCTCTACAGTTTGAGGACATAGGTTTTCGAGCCCACAAAGCTGCACAACAATGTATGACTCCACTTAGATGTTATAACGTGAGAGCAAACATAAACAACTTGTTAGCAATGGGCATTCGGCTAACTGAGCCTCAAATTCCGCTAACTGGTATCTACTAAGGATTGTAAATTTCGGTTAAGAACAAAATTGTAGATAGTAAGATGCAGCATGATTTCAGGAAAAGAGAAAAAGAAATCCCCGACTTTTCCGCATAAAGAAATGCTATGCTATTCCAGTCAGCAACATAAAGGTAAAATTACGTCCTAATTCTAAGAGTAATATTGAATAGTTTTTTCAGTTATAAAACTAGGACAACTCTTCAAAATTTAAAGGACTGCAGTACACTGAAACAGACCAGATAAAATGAAACAACAAACAAGACCACCTCAGTCGTGTCAGTCGAATCATGTGAATCAAGGAGAGAATCATAATAAGAAAAGATGTGGTCTTAAGCAAAGGTATCCATCTATCAAAATTAGAAACGAGTGCCTCACAGTCTCACATCATAATACAACACGCCGTTCCCTAACTATTGTTGATGCGCAGAGAAACAGAATATGTAAAATCTCTCATTTCCCACTTATTAGCATCAATGAGCTGTAATTTGCTTACACAAAGGACGGACTTATTAGGAGACTTTGCTCTTTATGTTGGACAGTGGTAGTTCACCACCAAAATGTAATGGTCTCAACAGTATATCGTATAGAGAAACTAAGTATGATGCCAGAATGTAGAGGATCCTCTCAGAAGGTCCATGGTACGGGTCTTTATCCATGAGAAATGAGCTGTTCAGTGCAGACTCCCTCCGTAGCAGCATTGTAGAAGTAAAGCTATCGGGTTAACGACGTGAAAGATAGTGCTTCCGCTGTGAGTTTTTGGGTTCTGTCCTGCCTCTTTGATACCCCTCTCCGTGCGTAGTTTCCTTCCTGCTGTTTTCGGCGACTGTTTGCGTTTTGAGAAAGAGGCGCAGCCGCC
>BNST01000616.1:0-51061 GCA_019650275.1 Xylocarpus granatum
GGCATTAGGCCCCTGGCTCCCCCTCCTCACATAGCTCCGGGCGCTTTTCACTCCGAGATTTTACTACACCAGCTGAAAATTTCCACACACAACTTTTCTACACCTTAGGGGTCAGCACGCCTACTATAAACCTTCCTAACTTGCTGTCCTGTTTAATTCTTGAGATCTTTTCTTAGATTTATGTCCTCTAAGCTGTCCTTTGGATTAACTAATGTATAAAAGATACGTTGGATAGGCAAGACAACTCTTAAACCTATCACAACTTGCATTGGTTGAAGAAGACAACTCTGCTTCGTGAAAGTTGATCCCACGAACAGCCAATCACGCGCGACATCTCTGCTTTGCCCGTGAGGATGTTCTGGTCACTCTAGAAAATTCATCCCACGCACTCTCAAACACATCCGACGCCACTACCATGCCTGCAGGGATGCTCCGCTCACACCCAAATGTTCATCCTGCACACTACCGAACGCATCCGACGCTACTGCCATGCCCGCTTGGATGTTCCAGTAGCCCTTGGAATTCGTCCCGTGCACTGCCCAATCTCGCCCAATGCCTCTGCTACGCCAGCGGGGATGTCCCAATTGCTACTGAACTTTGCCCTGCCTATTTTCGAATGCGTCCAATGCATCAGTCGAGCCCGTGTGAATTTTTCAGGCACTCCCTAAAGTTCATCATGCACACTTCCCAACCTGCCCAAAGCCTCTGCCATGCCCACCAGGATGTTCCGGTTACTCAAGGAAGTTTGTCCTATGCAGTGACGAATGTGCCTGACACCTTAGCCATGCCATTGGGTATGTTTTGGTAGCTCTCAGAAGTTCATCCCACGCACTGCCCCAACCCACCCAAAGCCTCTGCCATGCCCATGGGGATGTTCCGGTTGCTCCCAGAAGTTTGTCTGCACACTGCCGAACATGTCCGATGCAGCTGCTGCACCTGCAGGGATGTTCTGGTGGCTCCCAAAAGTTCATCCTGCGTACTGTCAAACGAGGATGACACTGCTGCCATGCTCTTGGGGATGTTCTCGTCCTCCTGGAAGTTCGTCCCATGCACTGCTGAATGTGTCTGATGCCTCTGCCATACCCGCAGGGATGTTCCAATCCCTCCCAGAATTCAACCCGCACACTGGCAAATGTGTCCAACACCATTGCTGCACCCGCAGGGATTTTCTGGTCCCTCACAGAAGTTCCTCCGCACACTGTCAAATGCGCCCGAAGCCTCTGCCGTGCCTATGGAGATGTCCTGGTTGCTCTTGCAAGTTTGTCCTGCACACTGCCAAATGTGGCAGAAGCCACCATAACACCTGCGAGGATGTTCCAGTCGCTCCCGGAAGTTCATCCCGGGCACTGCCAAATGTGCCAGACACCTTTACCAAACCCGGGGGGATGTTTTGATCACTCTTAGAAGTTTGTCCTATGCGCTACACAATGCACCTGAAGACTCTGTTTTACCCATGGGGCTTTTCTGGTCGCTCCCAGAAGTTTGTCCCGAGCACTGCCGAATGCATCCAATGCCTCTGCCAAGCCTGTAGGGATTTTTCCGTCGCTCCCAGAAGTTTGTCCAGTGCACTGCTGTGCATGCTTGACGCTGTTATCACACCTATGGGGATGCACATGATTGCTTCTGGATGTTTGTCCTGTGCACTGTCGAATGTGCCAGATGCCTCTACCATGTCAGCGGGGATGTTCCGGTCGCTCTCAGAAGTTCATCCTGCACACTGCCAATGCGCCTGACGCCTCTGTCATGATAGTCGGGGGATGTTTCAATTGCTCCCAGAAGTTCATCCCATGCACTGCCGAATGCATCCCATATGTCAGCCATGCCTGTGGGCATGTTCCGGTCACTCTCGGAAGCTTGTCCCGCGCACTGCCCAACCTACCTAAAGCCTTTTCTGTGTCCATGGGAATGTTCTGATAGCTCCCAGAAAATTGTCGTGTACACTGTCGAACGTGTTGACGCCACTGACACGCCCACGTGGGATGCTCTGGTGGCTCCTGGAAGTTCGTCCCGCATACTGCCAAACAAGAACAATGCTCCTGCTGTGCCCTCTGGGGATGTTCTGCTCCCCTCCTGTAATTTCATCCCATTCAATGTCAAATGTGTCCAACACGTCTGCTGCACCCGAAGGGATGTTCTGGTCCCTCCCAGAAGTTTGTTCCTGCACACTGCCAAATGCACCTGAAGCCTTTGCTGCACCTGCAGAGATGTTCCGGTTGCTGCCAGAAGTTTATCCTGCACACTGCCAAACACACCCAAACCCTGCTGTCATACCCACTGGAATGTTCAGATCGCTCCTGGAAGTTTGTCCCCCTCACTACCGAACGCGCCCGATGACTCTACTGCACCCACAGGGTTGTTTCGGGTGCTCCGAAGTTCATCCCACACACTGTCCATGGGGATTTTCCAGTCACTCCTGGAAGTTCATCCCGCACAATGCTGAATCCTGCACACTGCCAAATGTATTCGACACGAATGCTGCACCCACGGGGATGTTCCAGTCGCTCCTGAAAGTTTCTTCCGTGCACTGCCAAATGCCCCCAATGCCGCTGCCACACCGATGGGGATGTCCAAGTCACTCCCGGAAGTTCATCATGCGCACTGCCAAATGCACCCAATGCCTCCGTCACTCCCATGGGGATATTTCGGTCGCCTCTGGAAGTTTATCCTGTACACTACCGAGCGTGCCCGATGCCTCAGCCACACCTGGAGGAATTTTTTTGCCGATCCCGGAAGTTCATCCCACATGCTATTGAACTCGCCTGATGCCTTTGCTGCAACCACGGATATGTTCTGGTTGCTCCATGAAGTTCGTCCCATGCACTGTTCAATGTGCCGAAACCTCTGCCGTGCCCACAGGGATGTTTTGGTTGCTCTCAGAAGTTCATCCCGTGCACTACGAAATGCACCCGACGCCTCTGCCATGTCCGTGGGGATGTTCTGGTTGCTCCCAGAAGTTCATTCTGTGCACTGCCGAATGTGCCCGACGCCTCTGCCATACCCATGAGGATGTTCCAGTCGCTCCCGAAAGTTGGTCTCATGCACTGTTCAATACACCAGATGCCTCTGCTGCCACGCCCGTGGGGATGTTTGGGTCACTCCTGGAAGATCATCCCACGCACTGCCAAACGTGTATGACACTGCTGCCGTGCATACGGGAATGTTCCGGTCGCTCTCGGAAGTTCATTCTGTGCACTGCCGAACGCACCCGCCTCTGCCCTGCCTGCAGAGATGTTCCAATCACTCCCGGAAGTTCGTCCTGAGCACTGCCAAATGCATCCAGCGCCTTTGCAGAGCCTACAGGGATTTTCTGGTCACTCACGGAAGTTCGTCCCACATACTGCCGAAACGCACTTGATGCCTCTGCCGCACCCACGGGAATGTTCTGGTTGCTCCCGGAAGTTCATCTCGTGCACTTTTGAATGCTCCGACGCCACTGCTGCGCCCACAGGGATATTCCGGTCGCTCACATTAGTTCATCCCATGTACTGCTGAACGCACCTGGTACCTCTGCCACATCCGCAAGGATGTTCCGGTCACTCTTAGAAGTTCATACCGCGCACTGCCCAACGTGCCCGAAACCTCTGACGTGCCCGTGGTGATGTTCCGATCACTTCTAGAAGTTCATTTTGTACACTGCCAAGCACGGTCGAAGCTGCTGTTGTGCCTGCATGGGGCTGTTTCTGGTCGCTCCCGGAAGTTCATCCAGGGCACTGTTCAATGCACCCGATGCCACTGCCGCACCAGCAGTGATATTCTAGTTGCTCCCGAAGTTCATCCCACATGCTGCCCAATTTGCTGGATGCCACTGCCACACCCGCAGGGATGTTCAGGTCGCTCTGCAAAGTTCATACTGCACACTGTCAAACACGCCCAATGCCTCCGCCGGCCCTGCGGGGATGTTCCATTCACTCCTGGAAGTTCATCCCCTGCACTGCCCAATCACCCAAAGCCTATGGTGTGCCCATGGAGAAGTTCTGGTTGCTCCAGGAAGTTAGCTCGCGCACTGCCGAATGTGCCCAATGTCACTGCTGTGCCTGCAGTGATGTTCTGGTTGCTCCCTAAAGTTCATCCCACACACTGCTGAACGTGCCCGACACCTCTGCCACACCTGCGGGATGTCCGGTCGCTCCCCAAAATTTGTCCCATGCACTGCCCAACGCACCCGAAGCTCTGCCGTGCCTGGGAGATGTTCGTTGCTCCCGAAAGTTTGTCCAAGCACTGCAATGCGCTTGATCCATGATGTGCCCACAGGGATGTTTGATCACTCCCCAAAGTTCCAACCGTGCACTGCCGAACATACGTGATGCCTCTGCCATCCCCTGTGGGAATGTTCCGATCACTCTCGGAAGTTTGTCCCCCGCAAAGCCCAACATGCGCGAAGCCTCTTCCATGCCCATGGGGATGTTTTGGTCGCTTCGGAAGTTCATCTAGCGAACTACCGAATGTGTTTGACACTGCTGCGCCTGTAAGAATGTTTTGGTCAGTCCTAGAAGTTTGTCCCGCACACTGCCTAACACACCCAATGCCCCTGCCACACCCTAGAGATGTTCCAATTACTCCCTGAAGTTTGTCCCATGCAATGTTTAATGCGCCCGACACCTCTTTCACACCTGTAGGAATGTTTCAAACCCTAGTTTCTTTTAATATATTATATATTTATATATTGACAATATGTTATATTTTTGGGAACATATGTATTATATAGGAAATAATTAGATATTTTAGAATAAATTATAAATTTAGGGTTAAATAGATAGAAAGAGTCCAATTAGGAATAGAATTGCTATTTTATACTAGTATAAATAGAAGTGTTTTATTTGTGTTTAAGGTTTAGGCATATTTGAAAGAACAAAAAAAAGAGAGAACAAATGGGAGAGACAAAGAAAAGGAAAGACTAGTAAGTTTTCTTTTTTGTATTCTGTATTAGTTTTCTTAGATTACTAATTTGTTATTTGTAATAAGTAATTTTATTATGAAGTTTTATAGAATATAATAATTTGAATCTATGATTAAATTATGAAGTTATGGTTAAATTTTCGTGATTAAGAGGTTAGAGAATTTCAATTTGTGGAGAGATGGTTAAGAAAATAAAATTTCTGCAGAGATAATATTATGATAGTGACTCAATTCATACATTTTATAAAATTATGTAGTTTGAATTTGTCAAAACTATTTTACATGAATAAACTAAACATCTTTAAAGTTATTCTGAATTTTGTTTGATAAGAAATTATTATGTTTTCGATTTTTAATGATTTTTTGAATCTAACCCTAAGATGCAGAAAATTGCAAGAAAAGTACTTATGAAAGTTAAGTTTTATGTGCTAAGATATTGAATTTCATTACTTTCTTAGTAGGCAATTGTAAGTTATATGGAGTCTTTATTGTTTAGTGTAGCCATTCCTTTGCATTTGGTATTATTGCTATTGTTTATTATTTCATATGATATGGAAGAAACCTTAGGGGTACCCCTAGGTATAGTGGTCTTCACATTCATGTGAGAGAGTATTTGTGCATGTGAGAGGACTCACCAATGATCAGGGTGAGGATGTGGCTCTTACCTTTGGGGCATGAGTGTTTATTGTTTTTTAAAAAATTATACGTCCCACTTGTGCTTACCCCACATATGGTATGTCATCGATGGGTGACATTAGCTCATTCAATGATAAGTGATAGGTGAATTCCTACTAAGCAGTAATTGAAGGAAGATATTCGTAGAAAATTTTTGAAAGAATGTTACAAAGTATTTAAATGTTACAAAATTTTTGAAACGAGCAAAAGTTCATTTTATGCTATATCATATGCATACATTGTAAATAAGTGCATTTTTTATAAGTATGTATGTATTTTATGTATATAAAAAAAAACTAGTATACTTACTGAGTTTAAAACTCATTATAGTTTATTGTGATTTCAGATAGTTAAAGGATTTGCACTTAGAGGATGGTTTTGGCTAAGCTTTCTGTCGTAACTTAGTTCCCTAGGCATTAGAACTTTTGAGGATTTTCTTCTGTTCTATTATTTTTAATTTTAGGATTTATTTTAGAGATTTATTGTTATTTACTACTAAAAGTATTTGACAAATTATTTTATTTGCAAGTTTTTTTAAGTTATATGAATTTTTCATAATCATATGGGCTTTTGAATGTTTTAGTATTGTTTGACACGAGTAAAATTTTTGGGCGTTACAGTTTGGTATCAAAGCACTGATTTAAGATTCTGTAGACATTTAGTTGAATTATATATTGGGAACCAAGTAGCTTGCCAAATCCTTAAGTTATGTGTCCTTAATGTGTAGTTATATGTTATAAATTTATCTCATTTCTATTTGTTCATTCTCTCTTATTTATTGTAGCTAGAAATTGATTTTGAGACATGGCCCAAAATCAGAGAACTGCTAGAATTGATGATGTTGCTGCTAGGGCAGCAATTAGAAATCAAGGTGCAGCTGAAAATCAAGTTGACCAAAATACAATAATTCAGAATTTTGTGCAAGCTATCACTAATATGATGTAGCAACAACAACCCCTAGCTACTAATGTTAATGTTAATGTTATGCATATAGTGGAACAATTTAGAAAGCTTCAACCTCCAACTTTTGAGAGATCGACAAATCCATTAATTGATGAGAATGGATCCAAGATTTGAAAAAAATATTTTGGGCTTATGGGTTGTACAGATGACCAGCAGGTCACATGTGCAACTTACATGCTTAAGGGAAGTGCTAGGCGCGGGTGGGAAATGTCTAGCAAGGCTCACAATATAGATGCAAACAGGTTTACTTGGGCTCAGTTTAAAGAATTATTTGATGGGAAGTACTTTCCTCAATGTTTGAGAGATGATAAGGAGGTAGAGTTTATTCAACTTACTTAAGGGTTCTATGTCTTTGATGGAGTATGAACGAAAATTTGAAGAATTGTCCAGATTTGCTCCTCATTTAGTAGATACAGAAGCACATAAGGCCAAACGCTTTGAAAGAGATCTTAAACTAAAACTAAGGAAGCTAATCTCAACACTTGAATTAAATACTTATAATGTAGTACTACAGAAGGCTAAAATACTATCTAAGGATGAAGAGAAAGTAACAGCATCCGAAGCTAAAAAGGTAGTCCACAACTTTTCAGGTAAAAAACGTTGGACTAACAACATGAAGAAATCTGATAAGTGGAAAGGAAAGAAAAGGTAGAGAGTTGAGAAGTGAAATAATCAAGACATTTCACCTTGTGAGACATGTGGGAAAAATCATACAGGATTGTCTTATAAGAAAATTAGAGTTTGCTTCAAGTGTGGAAAACTTGGTCATTTTATTCAAAATTGTCCAGAGATGGGAAGTTTTCACAAAGAATCTAAAGGTGACCAAAGAGCTCAAGCGAGGGTATATGCCCTTACTAGGCAAGAGGCGAAGGATTCACCTTTTGTGGTGGTAGGCACAATCTTCATTTCTGGACATGATATTTTAGCACTTTTTGATTCAAGTTCTACGCATTCTTTTATATCCACACACATTTGCTAGAAGATTAAATATTACACCTGCATTGTTAGATGAAGAGTTGTATGTGGGGACTCTTTTAGAGGAATTTATTTTATGTTCGAGATGTGTTAAAATCATGCAAAATTAAGTTGGGGGATAGAGTGTTATTGGCAAACTAGATTATTTTGAAAATGTATGATTTTGATGTTATTTTCGATATGGATTGGTTGTCTACTTACCATGCAAGTATTAAATGTTTTGAGAAAAAAGTAGTATTTTAGCCACTTGGTGAGTCTGAATTTAGTTTAATAGGTGTTAAGTTATCATTGATGTGAAGGGTAATTTCTGCCTTACAAGCTTGGAAGAGTTTGAGGAAAGGTTGTTTGGGATTTTTAGCAAGTGTTATTGATATTGAGAAAAATAAAGTGAAAATTCAAGATGTTCCTGTAGCAAATGAGTTTATTAATGTTTTACCTGAGGATTTACATGGTATTCCTCCAAATTGCAAGATTGAATTTAATATAGAAGTTATTCTAGGGACAAATCCGATATCAAAGACACCTTATCGAATGGCACCAACAGAACTCAAAGAACTCAAGGAGCAGCTACAAGAATTACTTGAGAAAGGCTTCATTCGACCAAGTGTTTCACCATGGGGTGCACCAGTTTTGTTTGTCAAGAAAAAAGATGGATCAATGCGTTTGTGCATCGATTATAGAGAGTTGAATCAAGTGACAATGAAAAATAGATATCCCCTTCCAAGAATTGAAGATTTGTTTGATCAACTATAGGGAGCATTAGTGTTTTCTAAAATTGATCTTAGATCTAGTTATTATCAATTAAAGGTCAAGAAAGAAGACATGCCTAAGATAGCTTTTCGAACTAGGTATGGGCATTATGAGTTTACAGTGATGCCATTTGGATTAACTATTGCACCTACTACTTTCATGAATCTTGTGAATAGAATATTCAAGAATTACCTAGACAAATTTGTGATTGTGTTTATTGACGATATCTTGGTGTATTCTTAAAAAAGAGGAGCGCAAAGAACATTTAAGAGTTGTGTTACAAGTTTTAAACCAAAAACAACTTTATGCAAAATTCAAAAAGTGTGAATTTTGGTTAGACCGTATAACCTTTTTGGGACAGGTCATCTCTTTAGAAGGAGTCTCAATGGATCCAAGCAAAATAAAAGTAGTGGTGGAATGGCATAGACCAACTAATGTCGGAGAGGTTCGAAGTTTTCTTCGGTTAGCTAGATATTATACGCATTTTGTTGAAAGGTTTTTCTAAGATAGCTAACCCATTAACACAATTGACAAGGAAAAATGTCAAGTTTTATTGGTCAGAAGAATGCGAGAAAAGTTTTGAAGAGCTTAAAAAGCGATTGGTGACTGCTTCAATGTTAACCATTCCTTTTACATCTTGTGGCTATGCAATTTATAGTGATGCTTCTCATAAAGGACTCGAGTGTGTATTAATGCAAAATGGAAAAGTGGTGGCTTATGCTTCATGACAATTGAAAAGTTATGTGCAAAACTATCTTATTCATGATTTAGAATTGGCAGCAGTTGTATTTGCACTCAAAATTTGGAGACATTATCTTTATGGAGAAAGGTGTAAGATATATACAAATCACAAAAGTCTTAAATACTTCTTCACCCAAAAGAAGTTAAATATGAGACAACGTCAATGGCTTGAGTTAGTCAAGGATTATGATTGCACAATCAAGTATCATCTAGGGAAGGCAAATATTATTGCAGATGCTTTGAGTAGGAAGTCTATGGGGCATATGGCAGCACTTATAACCACTCAGAGATAAATTCTTTCAGATTTTGAGAAGTTTAATATTGAAGTTGTGAGAGGTAACAATCATATTTTTAATGCACAATTATCCTTACAATCCACTCTGATAAAGAGAATTAAAGAAGCACAAAAAGGTGACAAATATTTAAATAAGATCATAGAGGAAGTTTCAGCAGGTAAAAGATCTAGATTCATGGTAGAAGATGATAGAGAACTACGTTTTGATGGTAGACTTTGTGTGCCTAACGATTATGATTTGAAGCATGAAATTTTGTTAAAAGCAAATAACTCTGCATATGCCATACACCCAGGTAGTACAAAGATGTATTGAAATTTGTGAAATATATATTGGTGGAATAATATGAAGATAGAAATTGCACAATTTGTTGAGCAATGTTTGACATGTCAGCAAGTCAAGCTAGAGCATCAAAGACCATCTGGATTGTTGAAACCTTTATTGATTCCAAAATGGAAATGGGAACATATAGCCATGGACTTTGTTATTGGGTTACCAAACACACAGAAAGGCTTTAATGCTATTTGGGTGATTATTGACATGTTGACAAAGGTAGCACATTTTATTCAAGTGCAAACTACTTACACTATGAATAGGTATGCATAAATTTATGTTGATGGAATTGTGACGCTGTATGGAGTTCCTACTTCTATTGTCTTAGATAGAGATCCGAAATTCACATTAATATTTTGGAAAAGTTGCATAGAGCCATGGGTATCGAAGTTAAACTTTAGTACTACTTTTCACCCACAATTTGATGGACAATCTGAAAGAACCATACAAATTTTTGAAGATATGTTACAAGCTTGTGTAATGGATTTCAAAGGTAATTGGGACAAATACTTGTCACTTGTGGAGTTTGCGTATAACAATAGTTACCAATCTATAATTGATATGGCTCCTTATGAAGCTCTTTATGGAAGAAAATGTAGATCTCTGGTGCATTGGGATGAGGTTGGAGAAAGAAAATTGATAGGACTAGAGATAGTTCAACAAACATGTGAAGTAGTTGAGAAGATAAAAGAAAGAATGAGAGTAGCTCAAAGCAGAAAAAAGAGCTATGCAGATAATCAAAGAAAAATCTTGGAATTCATTATAGGTGACAAAGTATTTCTGAAAGTTGCTCCAATGAAAGGGGTTATGAGATTTGGTAAGAAAGGAAAATTAAGTCCAAGATTTATTGGTCCTTTTGAGATACTTGTAAGAGTAGGAGATGTAGCTTACAAATTGGCTCTTCCTCCCTTATTATCTGGAGTTCATGATGTGTTTCATGTGTCCATGCTATGCAAATATGTTCTCAACTTAACACATGTATTATGTTATGAAACACTCATTCTAAAGAAGATTTAACCTACAAGGAGACACCTATTCAAGTTTTAGGCCGTAAAGAGCAAGTGTTACGTACTAGAAAGATTTCTTTTGTGAAAGTTTTATGGCGAAAACCATTCAATAGAGGAAGCAACTTGAGAACGAGAAGAGGAAATCCAAGAGAAATATGCTCAGTTGTTTGATATTTAAGCTATGAATAAATTTTAAGGGCAAAATTCTTTTAAGGTGGGGAGAGTTGTAACACCCTAGTTTCTTTTAATATATTATATATTGATAATAGGTTATATTTTTAGGGGACATATGTATTATATAGTAAACTAGACTTTTTAAAATAAAATCACAATAAAAATATGTACATGTTTGAATGTATTTTCAAAAATATTTTTCAGTTATAAATTCTTATAAAAGTATTGTTTTGACATTGTTATATATTATGTAAGTGTTTATAAGTATATGTGCTGTTGTAATTGTGATTGTATTATTGTGATCATTCTTATGACACGTGAATTGGCATTTAAGTATGAACATATGCATTGTGTTTAAAGTAATGAGAAAGTGTTTTTGCAAGAAAAGTACTTATGAAAGTTAAGTTTTATGTGCTAAGATATTGAATTTCATTACTTTCTTAGTAGGCAATTGTAAGTTATATGGAGCCTTTATTGTTTAGTGTAGCCATTCCTTAGCATTTGGTATTATTGCTATTGTTTATTATTTCGTATGATATGGAAGAAACCTTAGGGGTACCCCTAGGTATAGTGGTCTTCACATTCATGTGAGAGAGTATTTGTGCATGTGAGAGGACTCACCAATGATCAGGGTGAGGATGTGGCTCTTACCTTCGGGGCATGAGTGTTTATTGTTTTTAAAAAATTATACACCCCACTTGTGCTTACCCCACATACGATATGTCATCAATGGGTGACATTAGCTCATTCAGTGATAAGTGATATGTGAATTCCTACTAAGCGGTAATTGAAGGAAGATATTCGTAGAAAATTTTTGAAAGAATGTTACAAAGTATTCAATGTTACGAAATTTTTGAAACGAGCAAAAGTTCATTTTATGCTATATCATGTGCATACATTGTAAATAAGTGCATTGTTTATGGGTATGTATGTATTTTATGTATATAAAAAAATAGTATACTTACTGAGTTTGAAACTCATTATAATTTATTTTGATTCCATATGGTTAAAGGATTTGCACTTAGAGGATGGTTATGGCTAAGCTTCTGCCATAACTTAGTTCCTTAGGCATTAGAACTTTTGAGGATTTTCTTTTGTTCTATTATTTTTAGTTTTAAGATTTATTTTAGAGATTTATGGTTATTACTACTAAAAGTATTTGACAAATTATTTTCTTTGCAAGTTTTTTTTACGTTATATGAATTTTTCATAATTATTTGGAATTCTAAGTGTTTTAGTATTGTTTGACACGAGTAAAATTTTGGGGTGTTACACATGCACTGCCAAACACGGCCCGTAGGGATGTTCCTGTCCCTCCTGGAAGTTTGTTCCCGCACACTGCCAAATGTGTCCAGCCCCATTACTGAACCCGCAGGGGACATTCGAGTCCCTCCTGAAAGTTTGTCCTGTGCATTACCGAACATGCCCGATGCCACTGCCGCACTCGCAAGGATGTTCGAGTTGCTCCTAGAAGATTGTCTTGCGTGCTACCAAACGTGCCCGATGCCTCTTTCATGCCTGCAGGGATGCTATGGTCACCCCTGGAAGTTCGTCCCGTACACTGCCAAATGCATCCGAAGACTCTGCCACATGTGCAGTGATTTTCCAATCGCTCCTAGAAGTTCGTCCTGCACTCTGCCGAATGTGTTGGATGTCACTGCTGCAACCACGGGAATGTTTTGGGTTGCTCCCAGAAGTTTGACCCGTGCACTGCCGAACATGCCCGACGCTCCTGCTGTGCCCACAGAAATGTTCCAGTCACACTTGGAAGTTTGTCTAGCGCAATGCTGAACACAGCTGACTCCTTTGTCGTGCCAATGGGGATGTTTCATTAATATCAGAAGTTCATCCCGCGCACTGTCAAATGAGCCCAATGCCTCTATTGTGCGCATGAGAATATTCCAATCGCTCCCTGAAGTTGGTCCCCAGTACTGCCGAACATGCCTGACGCCGCTGACATGCCTGCAGGATGTGCCTGTCTCATCTGAAAGTTTGTCCCACGCACTGCCTAACGCACCAGAAGCCCTCCCACACCCAAGGGGATGTTCTGGTCACTCCCCAAAATTTGTCCCAGTGCACTGTCGAAAGTGCCTGATGCCTCTACCAAGTCCGTGTGGATGTTCCAATCGCTCCTAGAAGTTTATCCTGTACACTGGCTAATGCACCTGAAGCCTCTATCGTGCCCTCTAGGATGTTCCAGTCACTCCTAGAAGCTCATCCCACATACTACTGAATGTCTTTGATGCTGCTACTACCCTTCCGAGAATGTTCTATTCGCTCCTAGAAGTTTATTCTGTGCACTGTCAAGCATGACCAACACCTCTGCCACGACTGCTAGGATGTTCCTGTTGTTCCTAGAAGTTTGTCGTGACAACTGCCAAGCACGTCCAACACCTCTACCAAGCCTGTGGGGATTTCCTAGTTGCTCCCAAAAGTTTATCCCTCACACTGCCGAACCTGCCAATGCCTTTGCTGCACCTGCAGTGATGGTCTGGTCACTCCCGAAAGTTTGTCCCGTGCACTGTCAAACGCATCTAACACCTCTGCCTTGCATGCAAAGATGTTCCGGTAGCTTCCAGAAGTTTGTCCCAAGCATGGCCGAACGAGTTCAACACCTTTATGAGCCCATGAGGATTTTTTGGTCGCTCCTGGAAGATTATCTCCGGAACTACCAAACGCGCCCGACGCCTTTGCCATGTCCCCAGGGATGTTCCAGTCGCTCCTACAAGTTCATCACGCACACTGTCCAACACGCCCGAAGCTTTTGCCATGCCTAGGGAAATGCTCTGGTCAGTCCCGAAAGTTCGCCCGGCACACTGTCGGATGTGCTGTACGCTGCTGCCGCACCTCCTAGGTTGTTCCGGTCGCTCCCAAATATTGTACCTGCACACTGCTGAACGTGTCCAATGACTCCAACGCACCCACGAGGATGTTCTGGTTGCTCCCGGATGTTCGTCTTGTGCACTGTTCAACATGTCCAAAGCCTCTGCCATGCTTGAGGGGATGTTTTAGTCTCTCTCAGAAGTTTGTCTTGCGCACTGCTGAATGCTTCTGACACCTTTTCCAAGCCTGCTGGGATGTTACAATCGATCCCGAAAGTTCATCCTGCACACTGCCTCTACTGCACCTGCCGGAATGTTCCGGATGCTTTGTGAAGTTGGTCCCCCACACTGCCGAATGTGTACGATGCCACTGATATGCCCATGGGGATGTTCCTCTCACACCTGGAAGTTTGTCTGCATAATGCCTAATGTGGCGGAAGCCCCTCCCACACCTTGGGTGATGCTCCAGTAGCTATCGAAAGTTCGTCCAGTGCACTGCTGAACGCACCTGACACTGCTGCCATGCCCACAGAGATGTTCTAGTCGCTCCCTGAAGTTTGTCATGCGCACTACGGAGCATGCCCGATGCCTCTACCAAGCCTATGGGGATGTTCTAGGTAAAAGGAAGGACGTCTAAGGCAAGAAGAATTCCAGCAGCATAATAATACGCATGATGAGTTTCAGTAGCAATGGGATACTCATGGGCAAGTAGAATTCTAAGGGCAGAAGGATTTGCATTGAGAGTCCTAGTCCTAGAAGGATAAGCCAATAAGAAGTCCAGCAGCTATAGAACACAAGATAAAGTAGGAATTTTAATCTAGGTAGAAAATCAAGAAAGACCAAGAATCCTAGTAGGATTAGGATACCTTTGGATAAGGTCAATCTTGATAAGGTTCTAGTTGTCTTAGGAAACCTTGTTGACTTAGGAAAACTTGTCCTAAGTGGATAAGGAACTTAAGTGCTAGTTAAATTAGGAAAAGGCTGTCAAATACTATAAATACAGCCCATTATTTGTTAGCATGAATATATGCTCCGAATTTGTAAGTTTTTATTCATTAATCAAGAATCAAGCTTTGCATTTTGCTATTCTTGTTTATATTTCGGTTATCTTTTAAGAGTTGTCTTGAGATAACTTGGGCCTTAAGACAAGGTGAAGAGTTGTCTTCCTTGCTTAAGAGTTAGGTTGAAGTCAAGAGTTGTCTTCTTCAAACCAAGGCGAGTTGTGATAGGTTTAAGAGTTGTCTTCTTCAACCAAGGTGAGTAGTGATAGGTTTAAGAGTTATCTTGCCCATCCAACATATCCTTAATTCATTAATCTATCCTAAAGGACAGCTTAGGGGGATGAGAATCAAAGAAAAGAACTCAAGGATCAAACAGGACAGCAAGTTAGGAGAGGTTTTAGAAGTCGTTCTAGCCCCTAAGGTGTAGAAAAGTTGGGACAAGAAAGCAAGACCTCAACAGTTTGGTAGTGCATGAGAGGAACTTTTGGGAGCAACCAAAACATCCGCGTGGGCACGGCAGAGGCTTTGGATGGGTTGGCAGTGCATTGGATGAACTTATGGGAGAGACTGGAAGATCCTTGCAGGCAAAGCAGAGGCATTGGGCGCATTCTGTAGTGTATGGGACAAACTTCCAGGAGCGACTGGTAAATCCTAGTGGGCTCAATAGAGGCATTGGATGCGTTCGACAGTGCACTAGATGAACTTCTAAGAGCAACCAAAGCATCCCCGTGGGTGCGGTTAAGGTGTGGGGTGCATTTTGTAGTGTACAAGATGAACTTCCAGGATTGACCGAAACATTCCAGTGGGCACGGTGGCGTCAGACATGTATAGCAGTGCACTAGACGAACTTCCTGGAGTGACCAGAACATCCTCGCGGGCGCTGCGAAGGCGTCAGACACATTCAGCAGTGTTCAGGATGAACTTCCAAGAGTGACTAGAAAATCTCCGTAGGTGCGGCAGAGGTGTCAGGAACATTCGGTAGTGCTTGGGACAAACTTCTGAGAGCGATCGAATCATCCCAGCGGGCACAACAATGGGTTGGGTGCATTCGGCAGTGCATGGGACAAACTTCCAAGATTGACTTGCACATCCCTACAGGCACGGCAGAGGCATCGGGGCACGTTTGGCAGTGTGCAGGACATTCGGGAGTGACCGAAACATCCCCTTGGGTGAGTCTGAGGCTTCGGTCGCGTTGGGCAGTGAGCAAGGTAAACTTCCAAAAGTTACCAGAACATCTCCGCGGGTGTGGCAGAGGCTTAGGGTATGTTGGCCAGAGCGCGGGATGAACTTCCGGCAGCGAATGGAACATCCAAGCGGGTGCGGTATAGGCTTCGGTCACGTTTGGCAGTGTGGGGGCCAAACTTCCAAGAGCAACTGGAACATCCCTGTGGGCACGGCAGAGGCATTAGGCGCGTTTGCCAGTGCACGGGACAATCTTTCATGAGCGACCAGAACATCCCTGTAGCTGCAGCAGAGGCGTTGGGCGGCATTAGGCCATGTGCAGGACAAACTTCTGGGATCTACCACAACATTCCTGCAGGAGCGGCAGCAGTGTCGGATATGTTTGGCAGTGTGCAGAACAAAATTCCAACAGGGACTGGAACATCCACGCAAGTGTGCCGGATGCTTTGGGTGCATTGGGCAGTATGCAGGGTGAACATCTAGGAGTGACTGAAACATCCCCACAGGCACGGCAGTGGTGTTGGACTGGTTTGGCAGTGCATGTGACGAACTTGCAGGAGAGACAAGAACATACCCACGGGCGCTGCAGCGGTGTCGGGCGCATTTGGCAGTGCAAGGTATGATCTTCCAGGAGTGACTGAAAAATCCAAGCGGGGGCATGGCAAAGGCATTGAGCACATTAGGCAGTGCACGGATAAACTTCTAGGAGTGACCAGAATATCGCACGGGTGGCACAGAGGCTTCAGTTGCATTGGGTAGTGAGTGGGATGAACTTTTAGGAGCAACCGGTACATCCTAGCGGGAGTGACAGAGGTGTCAGGTGCGTTCGGCAGTGCATGAGACAATCTTCCATGAGCGACTGGAACATCCCTGTAGGTGCGGCAGAGGCGTCGGGCAGCATTAGGCCATGCGGGGGAGGAGCTTCCGAGATCTACCACAACATTCCTGCAGGCACAGCAGCGGTATCAGATACATTCATGTTGGGGTCCCTATTTTTTCCCCCAACTTTTCTACACCTTAGGGGTCTGCACGCTTACTATAAACCTTCCTAACTTGCTGTCCCATTTGATTCTTGAGTTATTTTCTTAGATTTATGTCCCCTAAGCTGTCCTTTAGGATTAACTAATGTATAAAAGATATGTTGGATAGTCAAGACAACTCTTAAACCTATCACAACTTGCCTTGGTTGAAGAAGACAACTCTTGACTTCAACCTAAGCTCTTAAGCAAGGAAGACAACTCTTCACCTTGACTTAAGCCCAAGTTATCTCAAGACAACTCTTAAAAGATAACCAAAATATAAACAAGAATGGAAGCAAGAATTCTAACCTTGATTCTTGATTAATGAATAAGAAATATACAAAATTCGGAGCATATGTCCTCCTCACAAATAATGGGCTGTATTTATAGTATTGGACAGCCTTATCCTAATTCAACTAGTACTTAAGTTCCTTATCCACTTAGGATATGTTTTCCTAAGTCAACAAGCTTTTCTAAGACAACTAAAACCTTATCAAGATAAACCTTATCCAAATGTTTTCTAATTCTACTAGGATTCTTGGTCTTCTTGATTGACTAATCCTATTTTGACTAAACTTCTTTGTCCTTATCTTATCTCATCTCCTACAGCTGCTGACCTTCATCTTGCTGTTTCCTTCTAAGATTAGGACTTTCATATGGCATGTCCTTCTATTCCAAGACTTCTCCTTGACATGGACATCTTGTTGAAGCTAAACCCTTCTTGATGTCCTGCTGCTCGAAGTTCTTCATGCTGTACACTTCCTTCTCCTGCTTGAATTGCACCATTGCGTATCCTGCTGATGCTAGAGTCCTCCTTGGCTTGGATGTCTTGCTATTTTTGGAACTCTCCTTGACATAAATGTCTTACTGCTGCTGGAGTTCTTCTTGATGCGAATATCCTTCTTCTGCTAAACTTCTGTTGGCATGAATGTCATTCATTGATTAAGATTAAGTCAAATACTGGCCAGGCCTCACTGCTGGGCTGCACACTTGCTGTTGCCATGCTTGTTGTGCACATTTTCTGGCCCATGCTCTCCTTTGCTGCCCCATTTTCTGCCCATTGCCTTTCCCGTATACTTCGGTTCTCAACAATTCAGCAATGCACAGGACAAACTTCTAGGAGCGGCCAAAAAATACCAGCAAGCTCGGCAGAGACATTGGACGTGTTTGGCAGTGATCAGGATGAACTTTTGGAGTGACCGAAACATCCTAGCGGGTATGGCAGTGGGTCGGGCTCATTTGGCAGTGCATGGGATGATCTTCTGAAAGCGACCAGATCATCTCCGCGGGCATAGTAGAGGCATCAAGTGCGTTTGTGCTGAGGACCTTAGGAGGCAAAGGGAGCGTGAGCAAATTCGCGCAAGATGCTAGGCAGCAAGAGAGCAGCAACAGGCCAGAGTGTGTGCGCAACAAGCCTGCACGCAGCAAGCAGTGAAGCACAGCCAAGATCTGACTCAATCCTAATCAATTGTAGAAATCAAAGCCAAGAAGAAGACCAGCATTGGCAGGACACGCATGAAGCAATCTGAGCAGGAGAAGGAGAGTGATGGCATGAAAAACTCCAGCAGCAGCAGGGCGTCTTGGCAAGGTTTACTTCAGCAAGATGACCACACCAAAAATAAGTCTTGGAGAGGAAGGACGCCACAGCAAAAGTCTGATCCAAGAAGGAAACGACAAAGAAGAAGTCAGCAGCTGTAGGAAAGAAGATAAGATAAGGATAGAAGGACTTAGTCAAACTAGAAAATTCTAGTCTTAGTAGGAATTCAAGAAAGACCAAGAATCCTAGTAGGATTAGGAAACAATGGGATAAGGTCTATCTTGATAATGTTTTAGTTGACTTAGAAAAGCTTGTTGACTTAGGAAAACATATTCTAAGTGGATAAGGAACCTAAGTACTAGTTAAATTAGGATAAGGTTGTCTTAGGACTATAAATACAACCCATTATTTGTGAGGAGGAATATGCTCCGAATTTTGTTATTTTCTCATTCAATAATCAAGAATCAAGGTTAGCATTCTTGCTTACTTTCTTATTTATATTTTTGGTTATCTTTTAAGAGTTGTCTTGAGATAACTTGGGCTTAAGACAAGGTTAAGAGTTGTCTTCCTTGCTTAAGAGCTAAGGTTGAAGTTAAGAGTTGTCTTCTTCAACCAAGGCAAGTTGTGATAGGTTTAAGAGTTGTCTTGCCTATCCAACATATCCTTTATATATATTAGTTAACCGAAAGGACAGCTTAGGGGACGTAAATATAAGAAAAGAACTCAAGAATCAAATGGGACAGCAAGTTAGGAAGGTTTTCAGTAGGCATGCTGACTCCTAAGGTGTAGAAAAGTTGGGGAAAAAAATTGGGACCCCAACAAATTGGTGCTCTTGTTGAGAAATCAGCACAAACACCATTCAATTGAAAGGCATCAAGGTTACCATGTCATCTAGGCAGCATTCATCCACACCACAAGAGCAGACTGGGGAAGACTTCTCAGTCACTAACCATGGAAGAATCCTTGCCTTGGGAGAGGAACCATAATGCGATCAATGATCAGGCAATGGGTGTGTTTGGCAGTGCAAATGACGAACTTTCAGGTGCGAGTGGAACATCCCCATAGGCATAATAGTGGTGCCCGGTGCAATCGGCATTACGTAGGGACAAACTTCATGGGACTGACCAGAAAATCCTAGTGGGCATGGCAGCAGCATCCAATGCATTGGGAAGTGTGCAGGACAAACTTCTGGGAGAGACCATAAGATCCCCATGGGTGTGGCGGGGGTGTCAGGCACGTTTGGCAGTGCACATAATGAACTTACGGGAGTGACTGTAACATCCCCACGGGTGCAGTAGCAGTGTCAGGCACATTTGGCGTGTGCACGGGACAAACTTCTGAGAGCAACCGGAACATCCCTGCAGGAGCTGCAGCAGTGTCAGACATGTTCAGTAGTGTGGGATGAACTTTTGGGAGCGGCCGGAACATCCCCACGGGTGCAGCAAAGGCTTCAGGCGCATTGGTCAGTGTGCAGGATGACCTTCTACAAGCAACCAAAACATCCCCACGGGCACAGCAACAACGTCAGACACATTCAGCAGTGTACAGGACAAACTTCCGAGAGCAACCAGAACATCGACGCAGGCGTGGCAAAGGCATAGAGCGCATTTGGCCGTGTGCAAGATGAACTTTTGAGAGCGACCAGAACATCCCCGCAGGCATGGCTGAATTGTCGAAGGGATGAACTTCTAGGAGCTATTGGAACTTCCCCACAGGCATGGCAGAGCATTCGGGCACATTTGGCAGTGAACGGGAAGAACTTCTGAGAGCGATCGGAACATCTCCACGGGTGCAGCAGAGGTGTCAGGTGTGTTCAGCAATGTGTGGGACGAGCATCCAGGAGCGACCAGAATATCCCCTGCAGGCACAGCAGCAGCATTGGACACGTTTGGCCGTGCATGGGTTGAACTTCCAACAGCAGCCAAAACATCCCCAATGGGTTCGGCAGAGGCCTAGGTGGGCTGGGCAGTGCATGGGATGAACTATACTGGGAGGTTCCGGAACATCCTCATAGGCACGTGGAAGAGGTGTCGGGCACATTTGGCAGTGCATGGAACGAACTTCTGGAAGCGACCAGAACACTCCTGCAGGGTGTGGCAAAGGCTTTGGGCTGCATGGGTAGTGCATGGGATGAACTTCCGGGAGCGACCAAAAAAACCCCGCGGGCTCAGCAGATGCATCAGACATGTTCAGCAGTGCTTAGGACAAACTTCCAGGACAGATTGGAACATCCCGACAGGCACAGCAGTGGCGCCGGATGCGTTTGGCAATACAGAGGCTTTGGGTGCCTTGGGCAGTTCACGGAATGAACTCCCAAGAGCGACCGGAACATCCATGTGGGCATGGCAGAGGCGTCGCAGTGCATGGGACAAACTTTGGAGAGTGACCAAAGAATCCTCGCGGGGGCCACAGAGGCATCAGGCATGTTTAGCAGTGTGCGGGATGAACTTCCGTGGGCAACCGGAACATCCCCGCAGGCACGGCAAAGGTGCCAGGTGCATTATGTAATGCGCAGGATGAACTTCCAGGAGCATCCGAAACATCCCTAGTGGCATTGGTCACGCCTGGCAGTGTGCAGGAAAAACTTCCAGAAGCTACTGGAACTTCCCCGCGAAAGCGGCAGAGGATTTGGGTACATTGGACAGTGCACGGGTTAAACTTCCTTGAGCGCCGAAACATGCCTGCGGGCATGGCAAAGGCTTTAGGCGCATGGGCAGTGTACGGGACAAACTTTCGAGAGCAACCGAAAAATCCCTGTGGGCTCGCCAGATGCGTCGGACATGTTCAGCAGTGCTCGGGACGAACTTCTGAGAGAGATCAGAACATCCCCACGGGTGCAGTAGCAGCATCGGACATGTTTAGCAGTATGTGGGACAAACTTCTGGGACCAACTAGAACATCCTCATGGGTACCACAGAGGCTTGAGATGCCTTGGACAGTGCATGGCATGAACTTCCAGGAGTGACCAGAATATCCATGCGGGTGTGGCAGAGGCATCGGTTGCATTCTGCTGTGTGCAGGACAAACTTCAAGGAGCAACCGAAAAATCCCCACGGGGGCCACAAAGGCATCAGGCATGTTCAGCAGTGTGCGGGATGAACTTCCGTGGGTGACTGGATCATCCCCGCAAGCATGGCAAAGGTGTCAGGTGCGTTAGGCAGTGCATGGCACAAACTTCCAAGAGCGACCAAAACATCCCCACGGGTGCAGCAGGGGCATTGGACACATTTGGCAGTGTGCAAGCTGAACTTCCAGGAGCTACCGGAACATCCTTGCGGGCACGACAAAGGCTTCTTGCACTTTGGGCAGTGCGTGGGATGAACTTCCGGGAGCAACCGGAACATCCCTGCAGGCACGGCAAAGGCATCAGACGCATTCATGTTGAGGACCTTAGGAGGAAAATGGAGCGTGAGTGTATGCATATGAGGCCCCAAGCAGCGAAAGAGAGGCAGCAAATGGCTAGAATGTGTGTGCAACAAGCATGCACGCAGCATGCAGTGAAGCACAGCCAGGTTCTGACTCTGTCCTAATTGACCACAGAAATCCAAGCCAAGAAGGACACCAGCATTGGCAGGATATGCATGGTGCAATCCGAGCAGGAGAAGGACATGGACGGCATGAAGAACTCCAGCAGCAGCAGGACGTCATGGCAGGTTTGGCTTCAACAAGATGATCACGTCAAAGAGAAGTCTTGGAATGGAAGGACATGCCATATGGAAGTCCTAATCCTAGAAGGAAACAGCAAGATGAAGGTCAGCAGCTGTAGGAGAGGAGATAAGATAAGGACAGAAAGGTTTAGTCAAAGTAGGAATTCTAGTCTAAGTAGAAATCAAGAAAGACCAAGAATCCTAGTAGGATTAGGAAACATTGGGATAAGGTCTATCTTGATAATGTTTTAGTTGTCTTAGAAAACCTTGTTGACTTAGGAAAACATATCCTAAGTGGATAAGGAACCTAAGTACTAGTTGAATTAGGATAAGGCTGTCTAAATACTATAAATACAGCCCATTATTTGTGAGAAGGGGATATGCTCCGAATTTTGTATATTTTTCATTCATTAATCAAGAATCAAGGTTAGCATTCTTGCTTCCATTCTTGTTTATATTTTGGTTATCTTTTAAGAGTTGTCTTGAGATAACTTGGGCTTAAGTCAAGGTGAAGAGTTGTCTTCCTTGCTTAAGAGCTAAGGTTGAAGTCAAGAGTTGTCTTCTTCAACCAAGGCAAGTTGTGATAGGTTTAAGAGTTGTCTTGCCTATCCAACATATCCTTTATATATTAGTTAATCCCGAAGGACAGCTTAGGGGATGAAAATCCAAGAAAAGAACTCAAGAATCAAACGGGACAGCAAGTTAGGAAGGTTTTTAGTAGGCGTGCTGACCTCTAAGGTGTAGAAAAGTTGGGGAAAAAATTGGGACCCCAGCAGTTTGGCAGTGTGTGGGATGAACTTCCGGGAGCGACCAAAAAATCTCCACAGGCTTGGCAAAGGCATCGGACACGTTTGGCAGTGCACTAGATGAACTTCTGGGAGCCACTGAAGCATCCCTCCATGCGCGAAAGAGGCATCGAGTGCAGTGTGCAAGATGAACTTCTAAGAGCAAGCAGATCATTCTCAGGGGCAACAGGAACATCCCTGCTGGCATGGCAGCAGCATAGGGCACGTCCTGCAGTACGCAGGACGAACTTTCAAGAGCGACCGCAAAATCCCTGCTGCCTCAGTAGAGTTGTGGAACGTGTTCAGCAGAGCTCCGAATGAACTTCTGGGAGCGACTGAAACATCACAGTGGCAGCAGTTGCAAAGTGGGGTGCATTCTGCAGTGTGAGGGATGAACTTCTGGGACTGACCGAAACCATTTCTGTGGGCGATGGCATCAGACACATTCGGCAATGTGCTAGATGAACTTCCTGAAGTGACCAGGATATCATGCAGGCGTTGAAGAGGCTTCTGGCGTGTTCGGCAGTGCAGGGGACAAACTCCTGGTAACAGCTGGAACATCCCCCGCGGGTGTGACAGAGGCATCGAACATGTTTGGCAGTGCATGGTACAAACTTTGGGGAGCGACCGGAACATCCCTGCAGGAGTAGAAGCGGCGTCGGTCGCATTTGGTAGTGCATGGGATGAACTTCCAGCAGGGACCGAAAAATCCCCATATGTATGGCAAGGGCATCAGGTGCATTTGGCAGTGCTCAGGATGAACTTCTGGGAGTGACAGAACATCCCTGTAGGGTGCAGCAGCGGGTCGGGTGCGTTCAGCAGTGCACGAGGCAAACTTCAATGAGTGACCAGAACATCCCCTGGGGGTGCGGCAGCAGGTTGGGTGTGTTCAGCTGTGCACGAGGTAAACTTCAATGAGTGACAGAACATCCCCGTGGGTGCAGGCAGCGATGTTGGGTGCATTCGTCAATGTGCAGGACAAACTTCAGGGAGAGACTAGATAATCCCCATGTGCTCGGCATGGGCATCGGGTGTGTTCGGCAGTGCTCAGGAAACACTTCTGGGCTGTGGGCTCATCAGAGGTGTCAGGCAGGTTCGGCAGTGTTCAGGAGGAACTTCCAGGAGTGACTGGAAAAATCCCAGTGGGCACGGCAGCGGGTCCGGCTCATTCGGCAGTGTGCAGGATGAACTTCCAAGAGCAACCGGAACATCCCCACAAGCGCGGCAGAGGCTTCACACACTGCTGAACTTCCGAGAGTGACTGGAACATCCCTGCAGGCACGGCAGAGGTGTCGGACATGTTCGAAGTGCGTGGGACAAACTTTTGGGAGTGACCGGAACATCCCTGCAGGCACAGCAGCAGCAGGCGGACACGTTCAGCAGTGTGCAGAACGAACTTCTGGGAGTGACCGGAAAATCTCGCTGGGCATGGCAGCGCATCAGTCGCGTTCAGCAGTGCAAGGGATGTACTTCCGTGAGTGGCTGAAACATCTAAGTGAGCATGGCAGTGGCATTGGACATGTTTGGCAGTGCACGGGACAAACTTCCAAGAGAGACCAGAAAGATCCCCGCAGGTGCAGCAGCAGCGTCGGACACGTTTGGCAGTTAGCAGGACGAACTTCCAGGAGCGACCGAAACATCCTCACGGGCACGTCTGAGGCTTTCGGCCCCATTGGACAGTGCATAGGATGAACTTCTGAGAGTGACCGAATATTCCCGCAGGCGCGGCACTTGCTTCAGGGCATGTTGTGCAGTGTGCGGGATGAACATCGGGAGTGACCGAAACATCCCCATGGGCACGGCTGCGGCATTGGACATGTTTGCCAGTGCACAGTATGAACTTCCAGGAGCAACCGGAATATCCCCGTGGGTGCAGCAGAGTCGTCGGGCGTGCTCGGCAGTGCAACGGATGAACTTCCGGGATCGACTGGAATATCCAAGCAGGCACAGTAGAGGTGTTGGGCAGTTTGGAAGTTCGTGGGATGAACTTCTGGGAGCAACCAGAAGACCTCCGTGGGAGTGGCAGCAGCGTTGGGCAAGTTTGCCAGTGTGCAGGACAAACTTCTGAAGCAACCGGAACATTCATGTGGGCACGGCAGCGGCGTTGGGCACGTTTGGCAATGCATGGGATGAACTTCCGGGAGTGACTGGAAAATCCCTGCAGGCTCTGCAGAGGTGTCACACGCATTCAACAGTGCACGGGACGAACTTACAGGAGCGACTAGAACATTCCCATGGGTGCGGCAACGGCATCATGCACATTCGGTAGTGCGTGGGATGAACTTCCAAAAGCAACCAGAACCTCACCATTGGCACGGCAGAGGCTTTGTATGCGTTGGGCAGTGCATGGTATGAACATTCAAGAGCAATAGGAATATCCCCACGGCACAGCAGAGGCATTAGGTGCAATCAGCAGTGCACGAGATGAACACTGGGGAGTGACCGTAACATCCCTGCAGGAGCTGCATCTGTGTTGGGCACATCCGGCAATGCACTGAATGAACTTTGAGAGCAACCAGAACATCCCTGCACGCATGGCAGCAGTGTTGGACACATTTCGCAGTGTGCTGCATGTACTTTGTGAGCGACCAGAACATCCCAGCATACGTGGCAGAGGCTTTGGGTGCATCGGGCAGTGCGCAAGACAAACTTCTAGGAGCAACTGGAACATCCCCGCCGGTGAAGCAGAGATGTTGATCGTGTTTTTCAGTTCACGTGGCAAACTTCCGAAAGCAACCGGAAGATCCCCACGGGCACGGCGAGCAGTGTCGGACACATTTGCCAGTGCGCTGGGCAAGCTTCTGGGAGCAGCCGGAGCATCCCCATGGGCACTTTTGAGGCTTCAGGGCACCTTGGGCAGTGCGCGGCTTGAACTTCTTGGAGCGGCCAGACCATCCCCATTGGCAGGGCAGAGGATTCAGGCGATTCAGGCAGTGTGAAGGACAAACTTTTGGGAGTGACCGGAACATCGCCAAAAGCACGGCAGAGGCATTGGGCGTGCTCGGCATTGTATGGGACAAACTTTTGGGAGCAACTGGAACATGCCCACAGGCACAGAGGCATCGGGTGTGTTCAGCATTGCACGGGATGAACTTCTGGGAGCAACTGGAACATTCCTGGGGTCTCAGCAGCGGATTTCGGGTGGGTTGGGCAGTGCATGGGACAAACTTTCTGGGAGCAACTGGAACATCCTCGTGGACTTGGCAGAGGCATCAGATGTGTTCGGCAAGGCTTGGGACGAACTTGTCCCTAAGTGGATATGGAACTCAAGTACTAGTTGAAATTAGAAAAAGGCTGTCCAATACAATAAATACAGCCCATTATTTGTTTGCCTGAACATATGTTCCAAATTTTAAAGTTATTTTTTAATAATACAAGATCAAAGGCATTCGGCCATTCTTATTTATTATATTTCGGTTATCTTTGAAAGAGTTGTCTTGAGATAACTTGGGCTTAAGTTAAGGTGAAGAGTTGTCTTCCTTGCTTAAAGAGCTAAGGTTGAAGTCAAGAGTTGTCTTCTTCAACCAAGGCAAAAGTTGTGATAGGTTTAAGAGTTGTCTTGCCTATCCAACATATCTATTTATCATTAAATAATCCCAAAGGACAGCTTAAGGGATGAGAATCAAAGAAAAAGAACTCAAGGATCAAACAGGACAGCAAGTTAGGAGAGGTTTAGAAGTCGTACTAACCCCTAAGGTGTACAAAAGTTAAAAAGAGAAATCAGGACCCCAACAGTTTGCAGTGTGCGGGATGAAATTCATGGAGCTACTGGAACAACCCCACGGGTGCAGCAGCAGCATCGGGTGCATTCGGCAGTGCGCACGACAAACTTAAAGGAGTGACAGGGTAGTGCACAATAGAGGCATTGGGTGTGCTTGGCAGTGCACGGTACATTCATCAGTGTGCGGGACGAACACCTGGGAGTGACCGAAACATCCCCACGGGCATGGCAGTGTCATCAGACACGTTCAGAAGTGCATGGGACAAACTTCTGGGAGCCACCAGAACATCCCCGCAGGCACGGCAGAGGCGTTGGTCACGTTTCGGCAGTGCACAGAATGAACTTCCGAGAGCATCCAAAACATCCCTGCAGGCTCGGCAGAGGAGTAGGACATGTTTGGCAGTGCTCGGGACGAACTTTCGGGAGTGACCAGAACATCCCCACAGGTGTGGCAGCGGCATTGGGTGCATTCAGCAATGCATGGGATGAACTTCTGGGAGCGATCGAAAAATCTCCATGTGCTCGGCAGAGGCATTGGGCGCGTTCGGCAGTGCGCGGGATGAACTTTCGGGAGCAACTGGAACATCCCCATTGGCATGGCAGAGGCTTCGGGTGCGTTGGGCAGTGTGCGGTATGAACTTTTGGAGCTGCCAGAACATGCCCCCTGGCATGGCAGAGGCGTCAGGTGCATTCGGCAGTGCGAGGGATGAACTTCCGGGGAGCGACTGGAACATCCCTGTGGGAACCACAGCTGTGTCGGGCACATTCGGCAGTGCGCTGGATGAACTTTGAGGATCGACTGGAACATCTCCCTCGGGCACAGCAGCGGCATCAAGTACATTCGGCAGTGTGCAGGACGAACTTCCAGGAGCTAGAGGAACATCCCCGAGGCATGGCAGAGGCTTCCAGCACTTTGGGCAGTGCACGGGATGAACTTCTGGGAGTGACCAGAACATCCCCGTGGGTGCAGCAGCGGCGTCGAATGCATTTGGCAGTGTAGGGATGAACTTCCGTGAGCGACCGGAACATCCCCCATGCGTGCGAGGCTTCGGCCATTGGCAATGCAGGACGAACTTCGGGAGTGACCACATCCCTCGTGCTGCGGTCCATTCAGCAGTTCGCATGACAAACTTTTGGGAGTGACCAGAAGATCCCCGCTGGCATGGCGGCAGCATCGGACACGTTCGGCAGTGTGTGGGATGAACTTCTGGCAGCAAGTGGAACATCCCTGCAGGCGGGGTAGATGCTTGGGATGCATTCAAACAGTGCACAGGATGAACTTCAGGGAGCAACAGGAACATCTCCATGGGTGTGGCCGAGGCATCAGGGCGTGTTTGGCAGTGTACAGAACAAACTTCCGGGAGCGACTGGAACATCCCCACAGGCACAGCAGAGGTGTCGGCCTCATTCAGCAATGTGCGGGTACAGCAGAGGCATCGGGCACATGTTAGGTAGTGCGTGGGATGAACTTTTGGGAGCAACTGGAACATCCCCACAGGTGCAACAAAGGATTCAAGTGGGTTGGGCAGTGCGCGGGATGAACTTTCAGGAGCGACCGAACATCCTTGGACTGCAGGGGCATCACTGCATATGGCAGTGCTCGGGACAAACTTCTGGGAGCGACTAGAACATCCCAGCAGGTACAGCACAGGCATCAGGGTGTGTTCAGCATTGCACAGGACTAATTTCTGAGAGTGACCAGAAACATCCCCACGGATTGCAGATGCTTCGGCATGTTGGGCAGTGTGCGGGACTGGTACGAGGAGCGACAAAAACATCCCTACTGGAGCGGCGGTGGCTTTGGACACGTTCGCAGTGCACGGTACGAACTTCTGAGAGTTACCAGAAACATTCTCACAGGTGCGGCAGTGGCATCGGACATGTTCAGCAGTGCACGGGACAAACTTCCAAGAGACCGGAACATCGCCACTGGCACGGCAGAGGATTTGGGCATGTTAGGGCAGTGCGCGGTATGAACTTCTGTTAGCGAATGGAACATCGCCGTGGGCATAGCAGAGGTATCGGGCATGTCCGGCAGTGTGCAAAGCAAACTTCGGGAGCGACTGGAAGATTCCCATGGGCACAGCAGTGGTGTCGGGCACAGTAGTGGTGTCAGCACTTGGGCAGTTCGTGGGACAAACTTCTGAGATCAGCCAGAACATCCCTGCAGGCGTGTCAGCGGCATTGGATGCATTCGGCAGGGCACGGGACAAACTTCCGGGAGCAATTGGAACATCCCAGTAGGCACGGCAGATGCTTCGAGCATGTGGGCAGTGGGACAGGACTAACTTCCGGGAGCACCTGGAACATCACTGCGAGCACAAGAGAGACATCGGGCGCATTTGGCAATTCACTGGACTGAACTTCAAGGGGGACTAGAACATCACTGCAGGAGCAGTAGAGTCATCGTGCGTGTTCGGCCATGTATGGGACGAACTTCTGGGAATGACCAAAACATCCCCACGGGTTCAGCAGAGGCATCAGGCACGTTCGGCAGTGCTCGGGACAAACTTCTAGGAGCAACTAGAACATCCCTGCAGGCACAGCAGTGGGTCAGGCATGTTTGGCAGTGCACGGGACAAACTTCCGCAGTGACCAGAACATCCCAGCAGGGCAGAGGGCTTTGGGCACATTCGGTAGTGTGCAGGACTAACTTCCGGGAGCGACCGGAACATCCAGCAGGCACAGAAGATGCTTCAGACACGTTGGGCACTGGGCTGGGAGTAAATTCAGGGAGAGACCGTAACAACCCAGCGGTCGCAGTACAGGCATCAAGAACTTTTGCCATTGCCCGGGATGAACTTTCAGGGAGCAACTAGAACATCCCCGTAGGCATGGCAGATGCTTCGGGCATGTTGGGTAGTGCTCGAAACTGACTACCGGGAGCGACCGAAAACATCCCCATGGTGCGCGGAGCGGTAGCGGCTTCGGACATGTTAGGCAGTGCACGGGGACAAACTTCCAGGAGCTGCCAGAACATTCTGCGGGTGTGGCAACAGCATCGGACACGATCAGCAGTGTGTGGGACAAACTTCCAGGAGAGACCAGAACATTCCCTGCTGGCATGGCAGAGGATTTGTGCCCATTGGGAAGAGGGCAGGACGAACTTCTGTGAGTGACTGGAAAATCCCCGCAGGGCATGGCAGAGGCATCGTGCGCGTTTTGTGCATTGCATGGAATGAACTTCAGGGAGCAACGGTAACATCCCCATGGGCACGGCAATGGGCGTCAGACACGTTCAGCAGGGTGTGGGATGAACTTCATGGGTAGCGACCGGAACATCCCAGTGGGTGCAGCAGAGGCATTGGGTGCATTCGGTAGCATGCAAGACGAACTTCTAGGAGCGACTAGAACATCCCGGCGGGCGTGGTAGAGGCATCGGGTGCATTTGGCAGCAAGCAGGAGAAACTTCCAGAAGCAACCAAACCATCTCCCGCAGGTGTGGCTGAGGCAGCAGGCATGTTCGGTAGTGCTTGGGATGAACTTCAGGAGCGACCAGAACATCCCCGCGGGCTTGACAGAGGTGTCGGATGCATTCGACAGTGCTCAGGATGAATTTCTGGGAGTGACCAGAACATTCACGCGGCACAGCAGCGGAGTTGGGCATGCTTGGCAGTACGTGGGTCGAACTTCTGGGAGTGACCGGAACATTCCTGCAGGGGCAATAGAGGCTTCGGGTGTATTTGACAGTGCACAGGATGAACTACCTGGAGCGATTGGAACATCGCCACAAATGCGGCGGCGGCGTTGGACACATTCAGCAGTGCATGAGATGAACTTCCAAGAGCGACCAGAACATCTCCATGGGTGTGGCAGTGGCGTCGGACACATTTGGCAGTGTGTGGGATGAACTTCTAGGAGCAACGGCAACATCCCTGCAGGTGCGGCAGAGGCTTGAGGCGCGTTGGGCAGTGCGTGGCATGAACTTTCAGGTGCAGCAGAGGCATTGGACACATTCAGAAAGTGCTCGAGATAAACTTCTGGAAGCACCTGGAGCATCCCTGCAGGCATGGCAGAGGCTTCAGGCTCATTGGCCAGTGCACAGGATGAACTTCTGGGAGTGACTGAACATCCCCACGGGCGGGGCAGAGGCATCCAAAGTGTTCGGCTGTGCATGGGATGAACTTCCAAGAGCGATCGGACATTCCCACAGGCGTGGCAGTGGCATTAGGTGCGCTGAACAAGGATAACTAAGCTGAGAAGGACTCCAGCCACAGCAGGACATGCATGGAGGAATTCTAGCTGAGGAAGGACGTTCAAGACAAAACGAGTTCCACCAGAAGCAGGACATGCATAATGAGTTCCAGTGGCAATGGGAAGCATATATTCATGCTAACAAATAATGGGCTCTATTTATAGTATTAGACAGCCTTTTCCTAATTTAACTAGTACTTGAGTTCCTTATCCACTTAGGACTAGTTTTTCCTAAGTCAATACGGTTTACTAACAACTAGAATGTTGATTGACCTTATCCAAAGGTATCCTAATCCTATTATGATTCTTGGTTTTTCTTGATTGTAAAACTCTACCTAGACTAGAATTCCTATCCTATCTTGTTTCTGACAGCTGCTGGACTTTCTCTTGGAGGATCCTTCTAGGACTAGGACTCTCAATGCGCATCCTTCTGCCCTTACAAGTGATTATCCCATTGCTTTTGGAACTCATCATGCATGTCCTGCTGCTGCTGGAACTCTTCTTGTCTTGGATGTCCTTCCTTAGCTAGATTTCCTCCATGCATGTCCTGCTGTAGCTGGAGTCCTTCTCGACTTAGTTGTCCTTGTACAATGCGGGCAAGGTCAGATTCTGACCGGGCTTTACTGTTGGGCTGGATGCATGCTATTGCCATGCTTGTTGTGCACATTTTCTGGCCCATGTTAACCTTTGCAGATGCATTTTCTTCCTGTCACCTTTCTTGCATACTTAAGTCCTCAACAATCCCCTTTTTGAAGACTCACTTTGTCCTCAAGGTGAAAGTTGGGAAACTGCTGCTGGATGTCATTATAGTCTTCCCAAACTTGTGTGGGTACTGGCAAAGGCTGTAACAACCCCTTGGTCTTGCACCTTTTGATTTGGTTCATTGACAAACATCACATTCTCGGACTAGCTTCTTGATTTCAGCCTTAAGTCCTTCCCACCAAAAGAATAGCTTGATCTGCATGTAAGTACGGAACCAACCTAAATGTCCTCCTTCCCTGTGAGTTGTGGAAGTGATTTAAGATCTTTCCTTTTAGTCCTGGTATGTTTGGTACATATACCTATTGGTCGTGCCAAATATATCAATTCTTAAGGGTGAATTCACTAACCTTAGGGTCGAAATAATTGATCTTCTCAGTGAGCTCTTGGCTTTGGGTATCAATCTCTATTGCCTGCTTGATTTCTGTCCATACATTCCAATCCACTCTGCTAATGGCAGTGAGGCATGCATCATTAGGCCCACATGGTGCCCATAACACTTGGCCTCCATTGTTTCTAAACAATGGTCTGCCACCTTGTTTTCCTTGTACGGTTTGTAGATTATTTCATACTTGTATCCCAGCAACTTGACAAGGAACTTTTGCTGCTCTAGTGTGGTAATTTTCTGATCCATTAGGCTTCTCAGTGGTTGTTGATCCGTAATGATTAGAAACTTCCGCCCAAGAAGGGTAAGGTTGCTATACCTTGGTTGCATGGATGATGGCCAAAATCTACTTGGCATACTCTGACCATTCTTTCTTCATGGGCCCTAAAACTCTCCTCATGTATGCAATAGATCTTCCAGCTTGACTCAGCACAACACCTATTCCATCTTGAATGCATTAGTGTGAAGCTCAAAGGTTTGGTTGAAGTCGGGCATGCTAACACTGGGGTCTCACACGTGGCTTGCTTCAAAAACTTGAATGCATCTTCACTCTTCTCCGTCCATAGGAGTCCATCCTTCTTTAACAAATTCATCAACGGTTTTGCTATGGCGCCACATCTACGGACGAATCAGCAGTAGTAGCCCGTCAAGCCTACAAATCCCTTACGTTTTGTAACATCCTTAGGAGTCTGCCATGATTGCATAGCTCATATCTTGCATCAGTCCAACTTCACTTTGTCTTTGGATATGATGTGATCGAGGTATTCAAGCTCCTCTTGCATGAATGCACACTTGGTTGGAATATCCCCGCGGGCGTGGCATCGACAGTGAACAGGGACAAACTTTTGGCAGTGACCAGAACATCGCCGTGGGCACGGTGCAGGGTTCAGACGCGTTGGGTAGTGCATGACACAAACTTTTGGGAGGGACTGGATCAGGTGCATCAGAGGCATCCGGTGCATTCGGCAGTGCACAAAATGAACTTCTAGAGTGACTGTAACATCTCAGCAGGCCCAACAAAGGTTCAAGCACGTTTGGTAGTGCATGGGACAAACTTCCAAGAGTAACCAAAACATCCCTGTAGGCGCGGAAGTGGCGTCAGGCGTGCTCATCTTGGCAGGATTACTTTAGCAAGAGGTCTACACCGAAGAGAAGTCTTGGAGAGGAAGGACACGCCATAGCAGAAGTTCTAATCCAAGAAGGAAATGGCAAAAAGAAGTTCAGCAGCTGCAGGGGAGAAGATAAGATAAGGACAGAAAGACTTAGTCAAAGTAGGAATTCTAGTCTAAGTAGGAATTCAAGAAAGACCAAGAATCCTAGTATAATTAGGAAACAGTGGGATAAGGTCTATCTTGATAATGTTTTAGTTGACTTAAAAAAGCTTGTTGACTTAGAAAAACATATCCTAAGTGGATAAGGAACTTAAGTACTAGTTGAATTAGGATAAGGCTGTCTAATACTATAAATACAGCCCATTATTTGTGAGAAGGGATATGCTCCGAATTTTGTATATTTCTCATTCCTTAATCAAGAATCAAGGTTAGCATTCTTGCTTCCATTCTTGTTTATATTTGAGTTATCTTTTAAGAGTTGCTTTGAGATAACTTGGGCTTAAGTCAAGGTGAAGAGTTGTCTTCCTTGCTTAAGAGCTAAGGTTGAAGTCAAGAGTTGTCTTCTTCAACCAAGGCAAGTTGTGATAGGATTAAGTGTTGTCTTGCCTTTCCAACATATCCTTATATATATTAGTTAACCTGAAGAACAATTTAGGGGATGTAAATATAAGAAAAGAACTCAGGAATCAAATGGGACAACAAGTTCGTAAGGATTTCAGTAGGCATGCTGACCCCTAAGGTGCAGAAAAGTTGCAAAAAAAAATCAGGACCCCAACAAATTGGTGGTTTCGTTGAGAGGTAGCATGATCACCCTAATGGATTAGTGCTCTAGTTGAGGCATTAAAACAGACACCAATCAATTGCTAGGTATCTTAGTTACCATGTCAGTTTAGGCAGCATTCACCCGCAGCATAGGAACAGATTGGGGAAGATTTCTCAGTCACCAACCGCGGAAGAATCCTTGCCTTGGAGAGGAACTAGAATGCGATCAATGACCAGGCAGGTGATATCAAACACCAATTATTATCTATCATTCATTCTCCTGAACAATTGAAGAGAGACACACCCCAAGTAGCTGAAAAACAAGTCCAACCCAAGCGGGGCAGAAATAACCACCTACCACAAACATCTAGGAGGCTGCAATCAGAAGTCACATGGCACCAAGTGCATGAGGACAAATCTGACCAAGAGCAACTTCCCTCTCAAGAAAGGGGGAAAAGGCTCATGAGTTTGGGAAAGTAGGAGGGAGACTTCACCAAATGAACACCTGCCCCATGATTGCTACAATGATTATAGCGACAATGAGGAAGTGTTGGACAAAAGGCCTCATCATGGCAACCAAGAAGGGTGCGCAATCACCCTGAGGTAGAACCATGGTGCACCACAAGAAGGGAGGATTGGCACTACGACAGCCCAAGCCATTACACACGACCTAAGGTAAAAATCAAATTCCTATCACCACAAGAAGGGAGCCAATAGAATGGATCTCCAAGGCTGAATTTTACTTTGAAAAACAAGGCATTGAAAGAGGTGAAAGGGTTGATTTTGCATCCTATCACCTATGTGGGAGAGCCAACCAATGGTGGCATTGGCTTAAGGCCACCTATGGCCGAGAAGGAAGAAGGATAGGCTGGACAAGGTTCACACAAGAGTTAGTGAACAGATTTGGCTCGTCTAGCATGACAAACTACAAGGGACAGCTTGCCAAAATTAGGCAAGAAGGATCTCTAGAAAGCTGCTTGGAAGAATTCGAGAGGTTGGCCGAATTAGTAGGACATTGGCCAGATAGTGCATTAATTGGCACTTTTCTAGATGGCCTTGTACCTTGGCTAAGCCCAGAAGTGAAGATGAGGGATCCAAACTCTCTCACTCAGTGCATTCGGTTGGCAAGACTCATCAACGATGGGAGAAGCATCACCTGCAACACAACCAAGGTCATCAAACCCTTGGACAAACTAGGTAAGGCACCCTCTTCAAGTAAGATAGCACCCACAAAAACAAAAGACTCTCTCAAAAAATCCACCGAAGAAATCAATAGGAGATTAGAAAGAGGCTTATGTTTTAGGTGCAATGATAAGTGGCAAGTTGGCCACAAGTGCAAGAAAGGGCTGTTCAACATCATTGAAGTGGTAAGTGATGAAGAACACGAGGAAAGCAGTGAGGAAGCACAAGAAAGCCGCATGGACAGCAAGGAGGAAGCAGAGTCAGAACACTTCCCTAATCATGCAGAAGAAGGCGAAATTAACTTGCATGCAGTAGGAGCAACCACCAAGCCTACCGCCATGAGGTTGTTCGCAACCATTAATGGGAAGAACATTTTGGTGTTGATAGATAGTGGAGCTACCCATAACTTCATCAACACAAAATTGGTCAAAACACTTCAGCTACGTTCGAAAAAGGATTGCACCCTTTGAGGTAAGAGTGGCAAGCGGACAAAAGCTCAAGTGCGCACAAGTGATCCAGGCAGTAGCAATGCAGATTCAAGGAGTCAAAATAGAGGCAGAACTGCATGTGTTAGCCCTGGCAGGTCTTGATGTGGTTTTAGGCAATGCTTGGCTTAAAACCATAGGCAAGATAATGCTCGACTATGAATCCATGGCCATGCACTTCCAATGGAAGGGAAGGGACTGCACGTGGGAGGCATCCACCACACATACAGCACATCATTGTGAGGTAAGTACCCTTGAACGACTATACAGAAAAAGGGCACAATGTTTTGCAGTTCTCTTGGCCACAAAAGAAGAAAACACAGCTGAACATCATACGCATGAAGACATACCAATAGGAGTAAGGAACCTACTGGAGCAATTTGGAGATGTCTTAGGAGAGCCACAAGGACTACCACCCTCAAGACATTACGACCATGCCATCCCATTCATTGATGGTACCAAGGCGATTAATGTAGCACCTTACAGGTATGCACACTTCCAAAAGAACGAGATCAAAAGACAAGTGGAAGAGATGCTACAGCAAGGTATTATCTGACCTAGCACTTCCCTCTTTTTCTTCTCCCGTTCTACTTGTTAGAAAGAAAGACGAAACTTGGAGGTTTTGCACCGATTATTGGGCTCTCAACCAAGCAACTATCAAGGATCATTTCCCTATCCCAACAATTGATGATATGCTGGATAAGTTACATGGAGCAAAGTTGTTCACCAAGCTTGATCTCAAGGCCGGATATCATCAAATATGCATGAAAGAAGAGGACATGCAGAAGACAGCATTTTGGACTCATAGTGGACACTATGAGTACCTAGTCATGCCCTTCGGACTATGTAACGCACTTTCCACCTTTGCAAGTGGCAATGAATGACATCTTCAAACCTTATTTGTGCAGGTTTGTTTTAGTTTTCTTTGATGACATTTTGATCTACTCTAGGAACCATGATGATCACCTAGAACACTTAGCAAAAGTGCTAGAAGTGTTAACAAGGAATCGCTTTGTCATCAAGCCATCCAAGTGCACATTCATGCAAGAGGAGCTTGAATACCTTGGTCACATCATATCCGAAGAAGGAGTAAGGATAGACCAATGGAAAATAGGAGCCATGCAAACATGGCCAACACCTAAGAATGTCATAGAACTTAAAGGATTTCTAGGTTTAACTGGCTACTACCGCCGATTTGTTCGCAAATACGGTGCCATAGCAAAACCATTAATGGATTTGCTGAAGAAGGATGGATTCCTGTGGACAGAGAAGAGTGAAGACACATTCAAGTTGTTGAAGCAAGCTATGTGTGAGACCCCAGTGTTAGCACTGCCCGACTTCAACCAAACCTTCGAGCTTCACACTGATGCATGTCAAGATGGCATAGGTGCTGTCCTCAGTCAAGCCGGAAGACCTATTGCATACATGAGCAGAGTCTTAGGGCCCATGAAGAAGGAATGGTCAGTATACGCTAAGGAGATGTTGGCCATCATCCATGCAGTCAAGGTATGGCGACCTTACCTTCTTGGGAGGAAATTCCTGATCATCACAGATCAACAACCCTTGAGAAGCCTCATGGAGCAGAAAATTACCACCCCAGAGCAGCAAAAGTTCCTTGTCAAGTTACTGGGTTATGAGTATGAAATAATCTACAAATCGGGCAAGGAAAACAAGGTGGCAGATGCATTGTCCAGAAGCAATGGAGGTCAAGCATTGTGGACAGCATGTGAGCCTAATGACGCATGCCTCACTGCCATTAGCAGAGCGGAGTGGAATGTATTTTGTACTCATATCCCTGCAACTTGACAAGGAATTTTTGCTGCTCCGGGGTGGTAATTTTCTGCTCCATGAGGCTTCTCAAGGGTTGTTGATCTGTAATGATCAGGAACTTTCCTCCAAGAAGGTAAGGTCGCCATACCTTGACTGCTTGGATGATGGCCAACATCTCCTTGGCGTATACTGACCATTCCTTCTTCATGGGCCCTAAGAATTTGCTTATGTATGCAATAGGTCTTTTGGCTTGACTCAAGACAGTACCTATTCCATCTTGACATGCATTGGTGTGAAGCTTGAAGGTTTTGTTGAAGTTGGGCCATGCTAACACCGGGTGGGAATGTTCTGGTCACTCCTAGATGTTTGTCTCATGCACTCCTGCTCGACGCCTTTGCCGTGCCTATAGGGATATTCCGGTTGCTCCCAGAAGTTCCCCCTGCACTGCCGAATGCGCACAATGCTTCTGCATCGACTAGGGGATTTCTCCGGTCACTCCTGGAAGTTCATCCTGCAAACTTCCACACACCTCCGATGGCTCTGCCATTCCCATGGGGATGTTCCGGTCACTCCCGAAAGTTTGTCCCGTGCACTACCCAATGCACCCGAAGCATCCGACACGTCCGTAGGGATGTTCTAGTCACTCTTGGAAGTTTATCCCATGCACTGCCAAATGTGTCCGATGCTGCTACTGCACCTGCAGGGATCTTCTGGTCGCTCTCGGAAGTTCAACCCACACACTGCTGAATGCATCCGACACCGTGGCCATGCCCGTGGGGATGTTCCAGAAGCTCCTGGAAGTTTGTCCTGCACACTACCCAATGCTGCCATGCCAGTGCGGATGTTCTGGTCACTTCCAAAAGTTCGTCCTGCACATTGTTGAGCTGTTGGGGTCCCCATTTTTTTCCCCAACTCTTCTACACCTTAGGGGTCAGCACGTCTACTAAAAGCTTCCTAACTTGCTGTCCCATTTGATTCTTGAGTTCTTTTCTTGGATTTTCATCCTCTAAGCTGTCCTTTGGGATTAACTAATATATAAAGGATATGTTGGATAGGTAGACAGCTCTTAAACCTATCACAACTTGCCTTGGTTGAAGAAGACAACTCTTGACTTCAACCTAAGCTCTTAAGCAAGGAAAACAACTCTTCACCTTGACTTAAGCCCAAGTTATCTCAAGACAACTCTTAAAAGATAACCAAAATATAAACAAGAATGGAAGCAATAATGCTAACCTTGATTCTTGATTAATGAATAAAAAGAATACAAATTTGGAGCATATGTCCTCCTCACAAATAATGGGCTGTATTTATAGCTTTTAGACAGCCTTATCCTAATTCACTAGTACTTAGGTTCTTTTATCCACTTAGGATATGTTTTTCAAAGTCAACTAAAACATTATCAAGATAGACTTATCCCACTGTTTCCTAATCTTACTAGGATTCTTGGTTTTTCTTGAATTCCTACTTTGACTAAATCTTTCTATCCTTATCTTATCTCCTCTCCTACAGCTGCTGACCTTCTTCTTGCCGTTTCCTTCTAGGATTAGGACTTCCATATGGTGTGTCCTTCCATTCCAAGACTTCTCCTTGACATGAGCATCTTGCTGAAGTCAAACCTGCCATGATGTCCTGCTGCTGCTGGAGTTCTTCATGCTGTCCATGTCCTTCTCCTGTTTGGATTTGCTTCATGCGTGTCCTGCCAATGCTGGTGTTCTTCTTGGCTTGGATTTCTGTAGTCAATTAGGACAGAGTTAGAACCTGGCCATGCTTGACTGCTTGCCATGTACATGCTTGTTGCACACACATTCTGGCCTGTTTCTGCCTCTCTTGCTGTTTGCCGCCCTGCGTGCATTCGCTCACGCTCCCTTTGCCTGCTAAGGTCCTCAACACGAGTGTGCCTGACGCCATTATGATGAGAACCTAAGTATGCAGGAAAGGCAACAGGCAAAAAATGAGGTAGCAAAGCTTCTTATGGGCCAGAAAATGTGCGCAACAAGCATGGCAATAGTCATTCCTTCAATTTCATTCTGCGCACTGCAGAATGCGCCCTACGCTTCTACTGTGCCTACGGGGATGTTCCATTTGCTCCTGGAAGTTAGTCCCTGCACTGCCAAAGGCGCCCAATGCCTCTGCTGTGCCCATGGAGATGATCCGGGAGCTCCCAGAAGTTCATCCTGTGCATTGTCGAACACCTCTACCACACCCAAGGGGATGTTCGGATCGATCAGGGAAGTTCATTCTGCACACTGTCTACTACAGCTGCCATGCACACAGTGATGTTCTGGTCACTCCTGGAAGTTCATGTTGTGCACTGCCGAATATCCTTGATGCCTCAGCCACGCCCACTGGGATGCTCCGGTCGCTCCCGAAAGTTCTTCTCATGCACTACCCAATGCACCCAAAGTCTTTGCCGCACTGGCAGGGATGTTCCGGTGGCTCCTAGAAGTTCGTCATGCACACTGCCAAATGTGTCCAACACCACTGCCATGCCCATGGGGATGTTCCAGTCGCTCCCAGAAGTTCATCCCAAGCACTTCCAAATGTGTCCAACGCCTCTACCAAGCACGCAGGAGTGACCAGAACATCCTTGCAAGCACGGCAGAGGTGTCGAGCTCGTTCAGCAGTGAATGGGATGTACTTCCAGGAGTGACCAGAACATCCTTGCAGGTAGGGCAGAGGCTTTGACCAATTCAGGCAGTGCACAGGACTAACTTCCGGGAGCAACTGGAACATCCCCGCGGGTGTGGCAGAGGCGTTAGGTGCATTCGGCAGTGTGCAGGACGAACTTCTGGGAGCAACCAGAACATCCCTGTAGGCACGGCAGTGGCATCAGGCACATTTAGAAGTGCACATGATGAACATCCGGGAGCGACCGGCACATCAGTGCAGGCATGGCAGAGGCATTAAGTGTGTTCGGCAGTGCACGGGGCAAACTTCAGGAAGCAAGCAGAACAAGCCCGTGCATGTGGCAGCAATGTCAGGCGTGTTTGGTAGTGCACTGGACGAACGTCCAGGAGCGACTAGAACATCCCCGTGGGTGCAGTAAAGCTGTATCACATGTTTGTCACTGCTCAGGATGAACTTTTTGGAGTGACAGGAACATCTCCACGGGCAAGGCACAAGCGTCAGACATGTTCAGTCATGCATGGGATGAACTCCCGGGAGTGACCGGAACTTCCCCACGAGTACGGCACAGGCTTCAGGCATGTTAGGCAGGCAGCTGGATGAACTTCCGGTGGCAACCTGAAATCCCTGCAGGTGCAACAGAGCTGTTGTGCGCATTTGGCGGTGTGCGGGATGAACTTCTAGGAGCAACCATAACATCCCCCTGGGCATGACAGCGGCATTGGGCACACTCAGCAGTGCGCAAGATGAACTTCTGGGAGCTACCGGAACATCCCCTCAGGCGTGATAGAGGCTTCGGGCGGGTTGGGCATTGTGCGGGACGAATGTCCCTCAGCAGCAGAGGTGTCCGGCGCATTCGGCAGTGCATGGGACAAACTTCGGGGAGCGACCACAATATCACCGTGGGCGTAGCAGAAGCATTGCCCCTCGTTCGGTAGTGCGCGGGCCAGAATAAGCCCACCGACACAGCAGAGGCATCGAGTATATTCGAAAGTGCTCGGGATGAACTTCCGGAAGCTGCCAAAGCATCCCTGCCAGTGTGGCAGAGGCGTTGGAGGCATTTGGTAGTGCACGGGACAAACTTACGGGAGTAACCCATACATCCCCGTGGCTGCGGCAGCGGCCTCGTACAAGTTCAGCATTGCACCAGGCAAACATCCAGGAACAACCAGAACATCCCTGCGGGCACGGTAGCAGTGTTGGGTGCATTCAGCAGTGTGGGGGGAAACACCCGGAAGTGACTGGAACATCTTCATGGCCGCAGCAGAGTCATCGGGCACATTCTGCAGTGCACAGGATGAATATCTGAGAGTGACTGGAACATCCCTGCTTGAGCGGGAGGGGTGCCAGGTGCATTTGGCAGTGCATGTGATGAACTTCTGGGAGCTACTGGAACATCCCACCGGGTGCAGAAGATGCTTCTGGCCTGTTGGGCAGTGCACAGGACGAAGTTCCTGGAGCAAACAACACATCACCACTGGTGTGGCAGTGTTGTTGGGCATGTTCGGCAGTGCATGGGACAAACTTTAGGGGGTGATCGAAACATGCCCACGGGCATGGCAGCAACATTGGGCATGTTCAGCAGTGCGCGGGACCAACTTCAGGGAGGAACCAGAACATCCTGCAGACACAAATGGAAATTCTCCATGAGTGTGGTGGAGCATTGGGCACATTCAATGATGTGTGGGACAAACTTCCCAGAGCGACCAAAACATTCCCATGGGCAAGCCAATGGCGGGACAGGTTCAGCAGTGCGCAGGATGAACTTTTTGAGGTGACTGGAACCTCCCCATTTGTGCGACAGAGGCTTCAGGTGCATTGGGCAGTGCATGGTACAAACTTCCAGGAGCGACTGGAGCATCCTCGCTGGCATGAAAGAGGCATTGGGCGTGTTTTGCAGTGTGCGGGATCAAGTTTGGGGAGTGACTGGAACATCCCCACGGGAACCATAGCTCTGTCGGGCGCATTTTACAGTGCACGGGACGAACTTCCTAGAGTGAGTGGAAGATCCCTGCAGGCACGAACTACTCACTGGGCACGTTCGACATTGCACGAGATAAACTTTTGGGAGCAACTAGAACATCACCGCGGGCATGGCAGTGGCGTCGGGTGCATTTAGCAGTGCACAGGACAAACTTCCAGGAGCTACTGGAACATTCCCCCGGATGCCGCAGAGGCTTTCGGAGCTTTGTACAGTGTGTGGAATGAACTTTCAGGAGTGACCAGAGCATCCTGTGGGTGAGGCAGATGCTTCGGGTGCGCTGGGCAATGTGCAGGATGAACATACTGGAGAAACCAAAACATCCTCACTGGCATGGCGGCATTGGACATGTTTGGCAGTGCACGGGACAAACGTTCAGAAGTGACTGGAATATCCCCATGGGCATGGCAGCGGCATCAGACGTGTTCAGCAGTGCGAGGGATGAACTACTGGAAGCCACTCGAACATCCAAACAGGCACAGCAGAGGCATTGGGTGCATTTAGCAGTGCACGTGGGAGGTATGCACCACCAATGCAGCGCATCATTTTGAGGCAAATACCCTTGAATGACTATACAGAAAAAGGGCACAATGTTTTGCGGTTCTCTTGGCCACAAAAGAGGAAAACACAGCCAAACATCATACATACGAAGACATACCAATAGGAGTAAGGAGCCTACTGAAACAGTTCAGAGATGACTTAGGAGAGCCACAAAGGCTACCACCCTCAAGACATTAGACCATGCCATCCCATTAATCAATGAGACCAAGGCGATTAATGTAGCACCTTACTGGTATGCGCACTTTCAAAAGAACGAGATCAAAAGACAAGTGGAATAGAGGCTACAGCAAGGTATTATCCAACCTAGCATTTCCCCTTTTTCTTCTCCCATTCTACTTATTAGAAAGAAAGACGGAACTTGGAGGTTTTGCACCGATTATCAGCCACTCAACCAAGCAACTGTCAAGGATCATTCCCAGCAATTGATGACATGCTGGACGAGTTACATAGAGCAAAGCTGTTCACCAAGCTGGATCTCAAGGCCAGATATCATCAAATATGCATGAAAGAAGAGGACTTGCAGAAGACAGCATTTCGGACTCATAGTGGACACTACGAGTACCAAGTCATGCCCTTCAGATTATGCAACACACCCTTCACCTTTCAAGCAGCCATGAATGACATCTTCAAACCTTATTTGCGCAGGTTTGTCTTAGTTTTCTTTGATGACATTTTAGTCTATTCTAGGAACCATGATGATCACATAGAACACTTAGCAAAAGTGCTAGAAGTGTTAAGAAGAAATTGTTTCGTCATCAAGCCATCCAAGTGCACATTCATGAAAGAGGACTTTGAAAACCTCGGTCACATCATATCTGAAGATGGAGTGAAGGTAGACCAACGGAGAATAGGAGCTATGCAAATATGACCAATTCCTAAGAATGTCACAGAACTTAGAGGATTTCTAGATTTAACATGCTATTACCGCCGATTTGTTCGCAAATAGGGTGCCATAGCAAAACCTTCGAGCTTCACACTGATCCATGTCAAGATGGAATAGGTGCTGTCCTGAGTCAAGCCAGAAGACCTATTGCATACATGAGGAGAGTCTTAGGGCCCATGAAAGAAGGAATGGTCAGTATACGCCAAGGAGATGTTGGCCATCATCTATGCAGTGAAGGTATGGCAACCTTACTTCTTGGGAGGAAATTCCTCATCATTATGGATCAACAACCCTTGAGAAGCCTCATGGAGCAGAAAATTACCACACTGGAGCAGCAAAAGTTCCTTGTCAAGTTGCTGGGATATGAGTATGAAATAATCTACAAACCGGGCAAGGAAAACAAGGTGGCAGATGCATTGTCCAGAAGCAATGGGAGGGTCAAGCATTGTGGACAGCATGTGAGCCTAATGACGCATGCCTCACTGCCATTAGTGGAGCAGAGTGGAATGTATGGACAGAAATCAAGGAGGCAATAGAAATTGACCCTCAAAGCCAAGAGCTCATGGAGAAGATCAAGAATTTCAACCCTAAGGTTAGTAAATTCACCCTTAAAAACAGGTATATTTGGCACAACCAGCAGGTGTATGTACCAAACATACCAAGACTAAGAGGAAAGATCTTGAATCACTTCCACAACTCATCAGAAGGAGGACATTCAGGATGGTTCCGTACTTACATGTGGATCAAGCTATTCTTTTGGTTGGAAGGATTCAGGCAGAAGTCAAGAAGAAAGATAGCAATTGTGACATTTGCCCATGGATAAAACCAGAAGATGGCAAGACCAAAGGATTGCTACAAACTTTGCCATTACCCGTACAAGCTTGGAAACACTATAATGACATCCAGCAGCAGTTTTCAAACTTCCACCTTGAGGACAAGGTGAGTCTCCAAGAAAGGGGGATTGTTGAGGATCTTAGGAGGCAAAGGGAGCATGAGCGAATGCACGCGATGTGCCAAGCAGTAAGAGAGGCAGCAACATGCCAGAATGTGCGCGCAACAAGCCTGCACACAGCAAGCAGTGAAGCACGGCCAGGTTCTGACTCAGTCCTAATCAATTGTGGAAATCCAAGCCAAGATGATGACCAGCATTGTCTTACCAATTCGGCCAACCTCTAGAATTCTTCAAGGTAGCCTTCTAGAGATCCCTCTTGCCTTATCTTGGCAAGGTTCACTAGCTCTTGAGTGAACCTTGTCCAGCCTATCCTTCTCCCTTCTCGGCCATAGGTGGCCTTAAGCCAACATCACCATTGGTTGGCTCTCCCACATAGGTGATAGGATGCAAAATCAACCCTTTCACCTCTTTCAACACCTTGTTTCTCAAAGTAAAATTCAGCCTTGGAGATCCATTCGGTTGGATCTCCCTTCTCAAAGGTAGGGAACTCGATTTTTACCTTAGGCCGTGTGTAATGGCTTGGGCTGTCATAGTGCCAATCTTCCCTCCTTGTGGTGCGCCATGGTTCTGCCTCAGGATGATTTTGTACCCTTCTTGGTTGCCATGATGTGGGCCTTCTGTCCAGCACCTCCTCATCATCGCTATAATCATTGTAGCGATCATGGGTGCAGGTGTTTGTTTGGTGAAGTCTCCCTCCTGCTTCCCAAACTTGTGCGCCTTTTCCCCCTTTCTTGAGAGGGAAGCTGCTCCTGGTCAGAATCTTCCTCATGCAGTTGGTGTCATGTGATTTTGATTGAAGCCTCCTAGACGTTTGTGGTAGGTGGCTGTTTCTGCCTGGCTCAGTTTGGACTTGTTTTCCGGCCACTCGGGGTGTGTCTCTCTTCAACTGTTCAAGAGAATGAATGATAGAGGGATAGTTGGTGTTTGATATCACCTACCTGGTCATTGATTGCATTCTGGTTTCTCTCTAAGGCAAGGATTCTTCCGCAGTTGGTGGCTGAGAAATCTTCCCCGGTCTGTTCCTGTGGTGCGGGTGAATGCTGCCTAGATGTCATGGTAACCTTGATGCCTTGCAATTGACTGGTGTCTGTGCTGCTGTCTCAACTAGAGCACTAATTTGTTGGGGTGATCATGCTACCTTTCAACTGGTGATTGTGCTGATCTCTCAACAAAAGCACCAATTTGTTGGGGTCCCGATTTTTTTCCCCAACTTTTCTACACCTTAGGGTCAGCACGCCTACTAGATCCTTCCTAACTTGCTGTCCCGTTTGATTCTTGAGTTCTTTTCTTATATTTACATCCCCTAAGCTATCCTTTGGGTTAACTAATATATATAATGATATGTTGGATAGGCAAGACAACTCTTAAACCTATCACAACTTGCCTTGGTTGAAGAAGACAACTCTTAACTTCAACCTTAGCTCTTAAGCAAGGAAGACAACTCTTAACCTTGTCTTAAGCCCAAGTTATCTCAAGACAACTCTTAAAAGATAACCAAAATATAAACAAGAAAGTAAAGCAAGAATGCTAACCTTGATTCTTGATTATTGAATGAGAAAATAACAAAATTCGGAGCATATGTCCTCCTCACAAATAATGGGCTGTATTTATAGTCCTAAGACAGCCTTATCCTAATTTAACTAGTACTTAGGTTCCTTATCCACTTAGGATATGTTTTCCTAAGTCAACAAGCTTTTCTAAGTCAACTAAAACATTATCAAGATAGACCTTATCCCATTGTTTCCTAATCCTACTAGGATTCTTGGTCTTTCTTGAATTCCTACTAAGACTAGAATTCCTACTTTGACTAAGTCTTCTATCCTTATCTTATCTTCTTTCCTACAGCTGCTGACTTCTTCTTTGCCATTTCCTTCTTGGATTAGAACTTCTGCTATGGTGTGTCCTTCCTCTCCAAGACTTCTCTTTGGCGTGGTCATCTTGCTGAAGTAAACCTTTCAAGATGTCCTGCTGCTGCTGGAGTTCTTCACGCTGTCACTCTCCTTCTCCTGCTCGGATTGCTTCCTGCGTGTCCTGCCAATGCTGGTCTTCTTCTTGGCTTTGATTTTTGCAATTTATTAGGACTGAGTCAGAACCTGGCTGTGCTTCACTGCTTGCTGTGTGCAGGCTTGTTGCGCACACACTCTGGCCTGTTGCTGTCTCTCTTGCTGCCTGGCGCCTTGCGTGCATTCGCTCATGCTCCCTTTGCCTCCTAAGGTCCTCAACACCAACATTTCCGAAGCCGCTGCCATGCCCGTGGGGATGTTCCAGTCATTGCGGGAACTTCATACCGTGCACTGCCAAACACGCCTGATGCCTATGCTGCACCCACAAGGATATTCTGGTTGCTTCCAGAATTTCATCCCACACACTGCAGAATGCGCCTGATGCCTCTGCTGTACCTACAGGGATGTTCTAATCGCTCCCAGAAGTTTGTCTTACCCACTGCTGAACACGCCCAATACCTCTGCTGCACCCGCGGGGATGTTCCGGTCGCTCCTGGAAGTTTGTCCCGTGCACTGCCCAATGCGCATGAATCATCTGCCAATCACTCCTGGAAGTTCATCCTGCACACTGCCGAACATGTCTGACGCTGCCACCACGCCTGTGGGGATGCTCCGGTTATTGTTGGAACTTCATATCGTGCACTTGCAAACACGTCAGACGCTATGCTGCACCCACGAAAATATTCTAGTCATCTTCAGAAGTTCATCCTAAGCACTGTTGAATGCATCAGATGCCTCTGCCGAGTCCGCAGGGATGTTCCGATCACTCCTGGAAGTTTGTCCTGCACACTGCTGAACGTGTTAAACACTGCTGCTGTGTGCGGAGGAACATTCTGGTTGGTCCCAGATGTTCATCCTGCACACTACTGAATGTGCCTGACGACTCTGCCACCCAGCAGGGATGTTCCAGCCACTCCACAAAGTTTGTCCCATGCACTGCTGAATGCATCCGACGCATTGGCTGTGCCCGCGGGAATGTTCCGGTCATTCCAGGAAGTTCGTCCCGCGCACTGTCAAATGCGCCTGATGCCTTTGCCCAGCCCTTGGAGATGTTGCGGTCATCTGATGCAGTGCAAATGCACCTGAAGCCTCTATCGTGCCTGCGGGGATGTTCTGGTCACTCCTGGAAGTTTGTCCCGCACACTATCCAACTCACCCGAAACCTCTACCTGCATCTGCAGGGATGTTCTGGTCGCTCCCAGAAGTTTGTCCTATGCACTGCTGAACGTCCAGACACCTCTGCTGCGCCTGAGAGGTTGTTCTGGTTGATCAGGGAAGTTCATCCTATGCACTGCCCAACGCACCTGATGCCACTGCTGTGCCAGTGGTGATGTTCCGATCATTCCTGGAAGTTTGTTCCGTGCACTGTTGAACACGCCCGATGCCTCTGCCACACCTATAGGGATGTTCTGGTCTCTCCTGGAAGTTCTTCTCGTGCACTGCTCAACACACTCAAAGCCTCTGCCATGCTGGTGGGGATGTACTGGTTGCTCCTGGCAGTTTGTTGCGTGCACTACCAAACCTGTCCGATGCCGCTGCTGCACCCACGTGGATGTTCCGGTCGCTTCCAGAAGTTGGCCCCACGCACTGCCGAGTGTGCCTGATGCCTCTGCCCTGCCTGCAGAGATGTTTGGTTTGCTCCAGGAATTTCACCCTGCACACTGCCCCACTCACCCAGAGCCTCTGCCCTGCCCGCGGGTATGTTTCAATTGCGCCCGGAAGTTTGTCCCACCCACTGCCCAGCACACTGGAAGCCTCTACCGTGCCAGCAGAGATGTTCTGGTCGCTCCCGGAAGTATGTCCAGTGCACTGCAGAATGCACCCGATTCCTCTGCCATGCCTGCGGGGATGTTTCAGTTGCTCCTGGAAGTTTGTTATGCAAGTTCGTCCTTTGCACTGCCGAACATGCCCTCGTTCGCTCCAGGAAGTTTGTCCTGTGCAATGCCGAATAGGCTGGAAGCATCTGCCGCACCCAGGGGGATGTTCCAGTAGCTCTTGGAAGTTCGTCACATGCACTGCCGAAAGTAGCTGACACCCCTGCCGTGCCCGCGAGGATGTTCCAGTCACTCCTGAAAATTCATCCTGCACACTAACAAATACATCCGAAATGTCTGCCACGCCTGCGGGGATGTTATGGTTGCTCCCAGAAGTTCGTCCCATGCACTGCCAAGCGTGCCTGACACCTTTGCCGAACCTTCAGGGATGTTCAGGTCACTACTGGAAATTCATCCTGCACCTTGCCCAACATGCGCAAAGCCTCTGCCGTGCCTGCAGGAATGTTCTGGTCACTACTAGAAGTTCGTCCCACACACTGCCGTTCATGTCCGATGCTTGTGCTTCGTCCACGGGGATGTTCCGGTCTCTCCCGGGAGTTCAATCCAAGCAGTGCCAAACATGTAAGACACCTCTGCTGCACCCACAGGGATGTTCAGGCCGCTCCTGGATGTTCATTGCGTGCACTGCCCAATACGTCCAAAGCCTCTGTCCCACCCATGGTGATATGCGGTCACTCCGGGAAGTTCATATGATGCACTGCCGAATGCATTTGATGCTGCTGCTACGCTTGCGGGGATGTTTGGGTTGCTCCTGGAAGTTTGTCCCGAGCACTGCCAAACAGGTCCGAAGCCTCTGCCGATCCTGTGGGGATTTTCCGGTCGCTACTATAAGTTCATCTCGTGCACTGCCAAACGAGCCCAATGCCTCTGTCTCACCCACAGGGATGTTTCGGTCACTCATAAGTTTGTCCTGTGCACTGCCCAATGCACCCAAAGCCTCCGGCGCACCTGCAGGAATATCCACTCACTCCCAGAAGTTCATCACGCGCACTACCAAAGATGACCGACGCCGCTGCTGCACCTGCGCGGGATGTTCGAGTTGCTTCTGGAAGATTGATCCAAGCACTGCTGAATGCATCCGACACCTCTGCCATGCCCGAGAGCATGTTCTGGTTGCTCCCAGAAGTTCATGCCACACACTGCCAAATGTGCCTGATGCTGCCGTAGCGCCCACGGTGATGTTCCGGTCACTCCCAAAAGTTTGACCTGCCCACTACGGAATGCATCCGACACCTCTACTGTGACCGCGTGGATGTTCTGTTTGCTCACAAAAGTTCATCCTACACAAAGAAAAATGCACCCGATGCCTCTGCCACACCCGCACATATGTTCTGATCGCTCCTTGAAGTTCATCCCGTGCACTGCCCACAGCCCCAAAAGCCTCTACCGCAGCCAGGGGGATGTTACAGTAGCTCCTTGAGGTTCTTACCATGCATTACTGAACACGACCGATGCCTTTACTGCACCCGTGGGGATGTTTCGGTTGCTCTTGGAAGTTTGTCCCATGCACTGACCAACACGCATGAAGCCTTTGCCACGCCCATTGTGATGTTCCGATCTCTCCTAAAAGTTCATCTCGTGCACTGCTGAACATACCCAAAGTCACTGTTACATCCGTGGGGATGTTCTGGTTGCTCCTAGAAGTTTGCCCCGCACACGGCTGAATGCGGTCGATGACTGTGCCGCACCCGCATGGATGTTCCAGTCATTCTAGGAAGCTAGTCCTGTGCACTGCCCAACATGCCAGATGCCTCTACCATGCCCGCGGGGATTTTTCGGTCGCTCCCTGAAGTTCATATTGTGCACTGCTGAACATGTCCGATGCCTCTTCCATGCCTATAGGGATGTTCCAATCACACCCTGAAGTTCGTATGGTGCACTGCCTAATGAGCCCGAAGTCTCTGTCACTTGCGAGGATGTTCCGGTCGCTCCCGGAAGTTGGTTCCACACACTGCCTAATGCGACCGAAGCCTCTGCATCAACGCGGTGATGTTCTAGTCAATCCTGGAAGTTTGTCCTGCAAGTTTGTCCCTCAAACTGCCAAACGTGCTCAAACCCCTCTGCCCCGCCAGTGGGGATGTTCCAGCCATTCCCAAAGGTTTATCCTGTGCACTGCTGAACGTGACCGACACCTCTACAGCACTCGCAGGGATATTCTGGTCGTACCCTGCAAGTTCATCTTCTGCATTGCCGAATGTGTCCGACACTGCTGCCGTGCTTGTAGGGATGTTCTGGTGACTCCTGGAAGTTCTCTCCATGCACTGCCGAATGCGCTCGATGCTTCTGCCACACCTACGGGGATGTTCTGGTCGCTTCCGAAAGTTCATCCCGCACACTGCCCAACGTGCTTGAAGCCTTTGCTGCACCCATGGGGACGTTCTAGTTGCTCCCAGAAGTTTGTCCCTCGCACTGCCAAATGCACCTGACGCCTCTTCCTCGCCTGCGGGGATGCTCTAGTCGCTCCAGGAAGTTTGTCCCATGCACTGCCCATTGTGCCCGAAGCATATGCCGCACCTATGGGGATCTTCCGGTTGCTCCTGGAAGTTCATCCCCACACACAGACAAACGTGTTTGATGATGCTGCTGTGCCCACAGGGATGTTCCTGTTTCTCCCAGAACTCTGTCCCGAGCACTGCCGAACTCGTCTGACACTCTACCGAGCCCGGTGAGATTTTCCAGTCAATCTCAGTAGTTCGCACCATGCACTGTCGAATGCGCCCGAAGCCTTTGCCTCACCCACAGGGATGTTCTGATCGGTCCCAAAAGTTCATCCGGCACACTGCCCAATGCGCCTGAAGCATCTACTTCACCCACAGAAATATTTTGGTCACTCTTGGAAGTTTATCCCATGCACTATTGAACGCACCTAATGCTGATGCCGCGGCTGTGGGGATATTCCGGCTGCTACCTGAAGCTCATCCCATGAACTGCCCAATGTCCCCAACGGCGCTACCGTGCCTGGGATGTTCTTGTTGCTCTTGTCCTGCAGACTTCTGAAAGCACCTGATGCCATTGCTGTGCCTGCATCGATGTTCCAGTTGCTCCCGAAGT
>BNST01000617.1:0-72990 GCA_019650275.1 Xylocarpus granatum
GGCCAACTTTGTCGGCAAATTTACCGCAGTTTATTTATCACGGTTTCTCTTTCTCCGGGGAGATGCGGGAAGGGTTAACGGGAGCCTCACATCGTCCCCAATGAGATGGTTTTTCGACTAATTTATGCCCAGTTGTATTGTTTCGGTTGCGGAAGTGTGGCTCCTTTCTTTTTTTACTATGCCGTGTCATTGTGCTATTCTGTCTTTCCAGAACTACGTAACGCTCATTGGGCTGGATTACATTCTAGTAGAGGTATACCGTAATTTTGATTTGACTGTGAGTCTGGACTCCTCTGTGAATCCAAATCTAGGGCACAGAACATTTATTCTCAGTCGAATCACACGTGTGTAGGGTGTCACCTGTATTTTTCTCTTCGAATTTTTAAATTTTTTTTTATGTTACGAGAGGAAATAATCAGCCTAATTTTGTATCACAGCAACTATAGGATCATTTGAGACCTTGATTAGTGAATTCTTGATAAATTGCGCCAATGTCACAAAAATGCTAACCATTGCAAACATTTGTTTGCTTTCTAAGCTAGGCTTATACCTACAAGAGTAACTTCTGGCCTTGTGCCTTCATTGGTTGACTTGGCTCTGGTGTTGAGTTTCTTTATTTTGAATAATTATAAAATAATAAAAAAAAAAAAAAAAAAAAAAAAAAAAAATTTAAAAACATTTAAAAAAAACAGGTTTTACTTAACAAAGCGCAGGGATATAAAACACAAGGAAGCCCGTACATGCTCCTAAATTGATTGGTAACAAATTACACTGCAAAATATGTCAACTTCGTACATATTGGGTGGATGAATTTTATTCCATATTAAATCATACTCAAGGATTGGCAAATTTTTGGTACTTAAATATTTTGCCTATTGTTTTATAGGTTCTTTTCTTTCTTTAATTCATTACCTCTTGGTTTTCAGATCAGAGGATGGTCCAGCACGCTACCTGGATGAATACAACAAGCTAAGGCCATGTACTTATAGATCCCTGGATCTGTACAAGGTAACTGGTTATTGAGTTGCTCTCAGTTTTGCAATTTTATGCTCTTGTGGCGACTTCTATTTGAGTAATGTAACTTCTCTTCTTAACATGCAGCATGAGTTGCTTCATGTGCTGTATCCAGTGTTTATGCATTGTTTCGTGGATCTGGTGGCTAAAAAGCATGTCAACGAGGGTATACTTTATAACTCTTTCTTGATATCTTCTACCTCAAATTGTTGATTTCATTGTTCAAGGACAAAAATTCTTATCATTTATATTTACGCAATTATATTGACATTTCCACCCAGAGCCTTTTTCAATAATTTTTGTGAAGACCATGAAATGTTACACTTACGAACTTTCATAATTCGAAAGGGCTTCTTTCTCCTTCCCATCTGGAAGTTAGTGACATTCCTTAATAATTGATATGTTTTTAAATCACTATCATTCAGACTTCTTACATATCATATCATTAAGCAGATATGGAATTTGCCTCGATTCTTTTTAGGTGGACCGCAAATGTTTTACATTTAAGAATTTGTTCAGGTATTGTGTGTGATTCTTCCTTTCCATACTTTTTGATAAACTTAAAGATTAGTACTTTTATGTATTGTGTTTAGTTACAAATACTGTTGGTAATCAATTTTTTCTAGTACTCTGAAACTCTGAGAGTTACTACTATTTCTAGTAACTCCTTAATCTCTCTAACTACTCTCTGCTCTCTTCATCTCTGCTCTGCTGCTACTTGTCTGTTATTTGTGGTAGTACTGATCACTGCTTCCCTTACTACTTACTACTCTAAACTGACTTACTCTTCTGAACCGTCTCTCTACTCGCGGCTTCTACTCCTAACGTTAGTAACTCTCTCTTCTGGATCGGGGAAGGCGCTAGCCTCTATACTCCGGGCTGCTACTCTCTACTTACTCTAAACCTAGCTACTACTCTCACAACAGTCCTCTGTTACATCTTCTTCGCTCACGTCGAACTACTTAGTCGTGATTAACCTACACTGTACTGCTATTGGCTATCGTGATTCTTCCTCTATCTAACTGCGTTATTATACGTTGCTCCATACTCCAGTGATCTTGTTCCTAGACTCTTGCCCTAATTACTCTCTCTGGTTTTAATACTGCTAGCCAGCACTTTTCACGAACTCTCGGTATCTAGCAGGCTCGAGGGGCGACACATCTTACTTAGCTATGATACCCTGCCTTTCTATTCTTTTTCGGGACGAAACTATCCTTTGACATCTGCATCTCTTTCCTCCTACTCTTGTGCTCCTGCCTTGGCTACTTCCTGTACTGCTTACTCCTTGGTAGCTAAGCCCTATGTATAGTGTGTCTTGCTCAGTATCTTGCGCAAGACACAATCCACAAAAATGCTTGGGATTATCAATGAACGCATTAACTTCCAAGGTTAAACAATATTCATGGATGGAATCTATGTTTTGGGCAATGCTAATATTTTCTGTACCTTATGGGTGCACTCAATTTCTGATGACATTGAGGTTGATACACTTATTGGAAGCAATCAGGATGCAGCTAATCAGATAAATCAGTAAGAAGTACATTGGGGGGTAAGTTAATGCAGTTAATGGGATGCTATGTTTTGAATTTTATATGGATTTTTATCTTCTTGTAATGTTTTAGTCTCACTAGAAGCATTGGAGATAATATTATAAGCATTTCTGAATCAGTTTTTTTTTATTTTACTTAAGTCTTTTGGTAGCTAAGGATCCTTTGATTTTTCCAGTCTTATAAATGGCATAACTCATAATTGGATTGATTACTTATGGTGTAATGGTTGTTATTATCAATTGTGGCATTGTTGTTTCTCTTTCCTATTTCAAAGGTAGAAATTTATTGATTACTAAATTGGCATAAATTTCCCAATCTTTTACCCGACAAATTCATCCAAATCAAGATATTTGAATAAGCTGTTTTCATATATATAAATGAAAAGATGATATATCATAGCTCAAATTCATACAGTTGAGCTTAGCACATGTCCAAGTTGGGCCGGCTGGTTATGATTAGTTGCCTAGCTTTACAAGTTATGCTGCCAGTTAAGCTATTAATTACTTACTAAATGTAGTTTGCAAATGTTAGAAGCCCTTAAGGTCCATAGAGGTGTATCTCTTATTTTTCTTTGATTTTTGGTCTGTAATTATATATATTTGTTACAGTTGCTCGAAGATTTTTTAGAAAACTGTTTGGAGAAGATGGGAGGTTTACTGTCAGATTCTGAAAAGGCCGAGGGAGAAAACATAGATGGTGACATGGATGAGAATAAGGTGTATATATTCCTCAATGCCTGTAAATTGTTATTATATGTATCATTTCCTTTGGCAACTGTGTAAAAATTCAATTAAGTAATCGCAGAGATCATACTTCTTTCACATTTTATGTGTTACTTTTGTGTACTTGGAATCATGTAGAAATTATTTCCCTCATGATAAATGTTCTCACTTTGTGAAAACATATTCTTTGCTGTGTTTTTTGTTCAGAAAAGAACAGTTGAAGGTGGGAAGCAAGGTGCTCCAATCAAAAAGTTAAAGAACGATAAAGCTGTCAATGCAACAGCAAAAGCTGCTCGTCCAGAGCTAACACTGTGTCTACAGCACACGATTCAAACTGGAGCTTGCTTTGCCAGTAATGTATTTTCAAGAATCCCATTTCACCTTTTGCAATTATAATTTTATGTGGCATTGAATAATGAGTAGGGTTTATGTGGAGTATTAAAATTGCCAACAGGTTTAGCCGCAGAATTTATATATATTTATTTATTTTTGATAACAAATAACAGAACATTGTTAGAATGATAGAAGAAGGTACAAAAGTGAACCTGAGGTCCACAATACAACTAAAACCCTTTAAAAGCTACCTATCTAATATATGAATCAAAATCAGCTGATCTATACCCCAAACGGTATACCCTCCCAAAATTAACCCAAGACACCTTCCCAATTGAGATTGATAAAGAAGAGAGACTGAGGCCTGAGAGAAGCCCAGAAAAAAGACAAAAGGAACCGTTGTGCCATAACCTGGTGGCGTCTTTTCCTCTTGTTTCTTAGGAGATATGACTATTTCTGTCTTACCAAGTCACCCATAAAAGAACAGGGACTTACACATTTTCATAGAAGTCCTGGTCTTTCTACTTTTTCAAAAGCAAAAACAATCTCCGTTAACAAGGCATCTCACAAAGTCAAAAAATCTTTGCTTCCTTGCATAATTTGGTCTGTAGAGAAGATGCAATTTTACAATGAAGAAAAGGGTGGTTCCTGATTTCGATAGTATTTTACAATCTTTTACGTGGTCATATCGACTATTTTATAACATTTACAGGCTGTTGTTACTGCAGTGTTTGATTGAAAATGGAACCAAACTCACATCTCTCCACAAACCACAATCCCATGGTTCAAATAGTTACTGAGTTCCATATTATGATTTTGTTGTGGTAATACTCAGACTCATCACTGAAGGTCATATCATTCTCATTACAGCAATATATATCTTGTTGCTTTGTTAGTTGCTATCTTGAACCTTGCCTCCACAGGTTTGGGATATGGCAAAGCTTGGGCAACAAGCTGGTAATTGTAAGTTTACATACAAGTACAATTAAGTTTCCTTGTGATGTTCAATTTCTTTGCTCTTTTCTTACTATAGTGGATATTTATGATATCAGCTATAAATAGATGGTGAAGTGTATTGGTTTATACCAGAGACCTGGGCATCTCTTTAGATATCCCCATTTTAAGTTTGTTTCATTCTCAGGTATCCTGGTAAAGAGAAATTTAGTTGTTAAACTGTGTTGGTATCAGCTGCTTTGCAGGGTGAAAACGATATGGCTCTAAGCGAAGATATTTTGGGAGCCAATAGTGGGGGAAAATGTTACACATTATTTCAAGGTCATTCAGGGCCGATATATTCTGCCACTTTTAGTCCTCTTGGGGATTTTATTCTTTCCTCCTCGGCAGACACAACAAGTATGTTCTTTTTGGCTGTAGTTAGACTGCTAGTTTTGCTTTCTTTTCCTCTTGTTCTCTCTCTTGTGTTCTGTCTCTCTTGTTTTGAGTAAAGTAAAATTGCTGTGCTGCAGTTCAATTCTGGGGCACCAAACTGAATGCAGATCTCGTTTTCTACAATGGTCATAATTGTCCTGTATGGGATGTTCAGGTATACATTTTGATCTTCAGCATTTATTTTAAAATGTCATGTCTTGTGACACAAGTATATAATGCATTAGACATTGAGTGATATAATGTGTCTGGATTACTTGGTCTAAAATTTGCATGTGATGTTTGGCCATCCCACACATTGTGTAGCTTGGTGCTTATATATGAACTTCAGCCTATAATTCTCAAACTTGTACTCTATTTCCTTCTCTCATATAGCAATAATAAATGCTCTTTGTTGTTGACACTTGGTGTAGTTCAGTCCAGTGGGGCATTTGCTAGCTCTTCCCACGATAGGACAGCAAGGATTTGGTCTATGGATAGAATACAGCCTTTAAGAATAATGGCAGGGCACCTGTCTGATGTTGATGTGAGTAGATTATGTTCTTTTACCACTCACCGCAAAAGTCTGTTGCTCAATTTATAGTCTGATGGTCGTCTCTACCAAACCGTGCTGCTATCATTTTGATGATTCTGCATAACATTCATAATCTGTAACTCATTAATGCTTTTCATTCATTTCCTATCCCCAGAACAGAAAAGAAGAAAATAAAAAAAAAGTGCCTTTTACATTAATCAGGAAAGTCAATATTCTTATTTCAGTGTGTGCAATGGCATGCTAATTGCAATTACATCCCCACTGGTTCTAGCAACAAAACAGTTTGATTGTGGGATGGACAGAGCGGAGAGTGCATAAGAATTTTTACTGGTCATGGGGGTATGATTTTGTCATTGGCAATGTCATCTGATGGTCGGTATATGGCATCTGGCGATGAAGATGGCACAATCATGATGTGGGACCTTTCAAGTGGCAGCTGTGTCACACCTTTGATTGGTCACACCTCGTTTGTGTGGACACTTGCTTTCAGGTTTGCTTGTCTCAGATAACCCATTGATTGTCTCTGCAATTTCAATAATGAATCAACTGTATTTCATTGTTATTTTTAACAATATGTTGTGCCAGTGGTGAAGGGTCGCTTCTGGTATCTGGATCTGCTGATTGCACCGTAAAATTATGGGACGTCTCTACTAGCACGAAGGTGCCAAGAACTGAAGAAAAATAAGTTTGTAGCTTGCAAAATACATTAGACGTTAGAATTACTCTTGGTTGTAGAACTTTACCAGTTAATCCAAACGGACTCAAGTCGTTGAAAACTCTTCCAACCAAATCATCGCCAGTTTATTCTATACAGGTACTGCTAGAATTTCTCTCCCTTCGTTTCTCCTTCACTTTCTCCTATTGCTTAAAAAGCTCATGTATTGCATAACATTTCTACAAACAGTTCTCCCGAAGGAATTTACTATTTGCTGCCGGGGTTCTCTCAAAAAGTTCATGGACCACTCCTTTGCATTGAAGATTGAATAGGGTCACCTTAAACCCCTATTCAATGACATTTAAAGCATGCAAAATCCAGTGCTCTAGATTGATGTATTTTCTGCTGGGCTTCTTGTTATTCATAACATGTAAAATTTTGGCGTCTGTCAAGGAGATGCCTAGTATTCCATTTTGCATTTCTAGCAAATGTATTTGTACATTTTGCTCTGAATCGCAATCAAACATGTTCAATTCTGCGTCCTTTCACGATGAAAAATCATGGGATAAACAACCAGCATACGGTGTGTCTAATAAATATTTTTTCGTTTGGTTAAAAAAGGATGATGTGGTACACCAATAGCCATTAACATGAACTTTCAGCCATAAAGAGCCAAAATGCTAAGCGCCTAGTATACAAAATTAGAAACCCTTTCTCGATTTTTGTCAAATGGCTAATGGCTCCAAATATGCTGTACAGGGAAAATTGAAATTTGTCTGCCTGGCCAATGATAGCTGTAGCTGGTAATGGAGGACAGGATTGGGTGAAGGGGGACATCTCCTGCAATAGATAACATTAATCTTAAGATTCAAAAAGATCAGCCCACGCTTACAATGTTCTGTGGACAGACGGTGACATGAAGTGGTACTGAAATTTAGATGGGGACGTTTTACATTTCCTGCCCATTTGGTACATTGTCACATCAATGTTTTAAAGACCAATTAGACTAGAAAACAAAATCAAAAATCTGATCATCACCCAGTAAAACAAACCCAAACAGACACTCAATTTCGAATCAATTATTACTCATCAACAGTAGTTCTATAATTAGTTAAGTGGATAAGGGAGAAGAATCTGACCATCTCCTTCCATTCATACACAACTTGCATCATCCAATAGCACTGCAAAAATCCCTTGTCCCTGATCATTTGAGCAACCACGTCTTCAGAAACGCCAGCAGAGATCGGTACCGGCAAGATAGAGCTATGGCATGGAAGCACCTGCAACCGCAATGCATCAGAGTCCATCACATATCCCAGGTTAGAGAGTTAAATACAATTCTCTCCGTATATGTCTTTGTTCCATTCTACATTATTTCAAGTTCAAATTAAAAATCTAGAACACCAATTGCGTGATAGGTAATAGTAACTACCTGAAAGCTTTATTTAAACAAAATAACAGTAGCTAGTGAAGGCAAGCCTGATGGGAACTGGAATTAGTTTGGAATTCAGAGCCTGTGCTGACAATTACAAATGGAAAAGGAAAAGGGACAACCCGCATTTTTAAAGCAAATTATAATCTAACTAAACAGCACCATATCTTTAAATTCAAACTCTTGACACTCCCCATCAATAAAATCTCCCCCCACAATGATCACAATACAACAAAAGAAATTCATTTACAAAGGAGTAAGAATTTGAAGCTGAATTAATTTGTTAATCTACTTCCCAACTTCATTTGCTCTTGGGTTGTTATATATCTTTCGTAGATTTTTAGCATCATAAGGATCTTAGTGGGATCACACATCTTATTCATCTTGTTTTGTTTCAAGATATAATTTTCAAATGTTAGAGAACATCAATCACAACCCTAATAATTCCTTATTCCTCTCTTCTCAAAGTTAAAACTCAAAATTCACCAAATATCTACCGATGCTAATGAACACATTCTTTTAAAAATAACGTTATAGATATAAACTTTAAGAAAATTATAGGTGGGACAGTAGTCTTCTTGTATATGGTAGAATCATTCAACTAATAAAGTAAAAAAATAATTATTTATTAATAATAAATAAAAAAAAATCAAAGAATGGTCCTACCATTCAATTAGTTTAGTACGATGAAATAAATTTGTAATATTGTCTTTTGACTTATTTCATTTATCAATAATTAACAAATTAAATAATCACGCTACATTAATTATGTTGACGTGATATGATCGTTTTATGTAAGACTTTCTCCACAAACTCATATATAAACTATTTCATTTACAATGACGTATAATATATTATTATTGCCACATGTCTCATGTAATCTATTTTTTTTTAATCGTGTAATCTCTTTTAATTCAGTAGAAGAAGAAGAAGGTTTGCTATCACATCAGGGTTTAGTAGGAAGAAACCTCATTCAAGGCTACCAGTCAAATTAAGCATGAGTTCTATAATAACTAATAATTCATGAATAATTTAATGGGGTGGTTATAAAAAAAGAGATTTACATAAAAAGAATGCTCTTGAAGTTCTACACTTTACTTCTGCAGTTATTTACAGCAAGCTTTTTCTGTAAAGAAGATAGCCTTTGGGGCAGATTAAGTACCACATAAACCAAAAATACCTGGTTCATGGGTGCTAGTTGGTACAATTGGTAAAATCTTTCCAGATCATAGAGATTTAAATCTTGCTCACATTAGAGTTAAGGGTAGAGTTTAGGTTTTATTCATGTAATATTTAAAAAAAAATAATACTACATAGTGAAAATAACTCAAAAGAATGTCTAAAATTCTACTTTGAAGGCTGCTTATAGGACAGTTACCATTAATGTTCTACCCAAATCCTCTATGTTGGACAGACAGCATACTAAGCTGGAAAAACAATAGCTGGATAAATGTTTCTGTTTCTATGCTGGAAGTTAGACAAGTCTAAAAGGATTTAATTAAAAAAAAATTATATATTATGGCCCCTTTGCTGAAATATACTTATTGTTTCCACAAATGTTTAGAACATCTGCATAATCTAGAACTATTTACTGCCTTATCATAGACACCAATCAAGAACATTGATGAATTTCTTCAAACGGGAATGGAAATATGCAAATTAAAACTAAGAAAGTGAACTTTCTACCCTACAGTGACAACAATAACAAGAAGAACAAAACTTGACTTAATGAAACCCTATCCCCGGCACCAGAGAAATTAATGTGGTGAGAGTAATCTAGTATGAAGCTACCAGGTGAGATCTGAGAAAACTTTCTGCTCAACTTTTGTCATTAACCTTGTTCATCACCGAACATATAATCTACAAGACCCAAAGATACAAATGAGAGACATTGAAGAATCAAGCTGCAATAGTTGCAGTTATACACAATAAGTATTGATCTAAGCAGTACTACAAGACTATATATAAATTCAAGTACCCACCTGTGGCTTAAAATTTTGTGCATTTAACATGAACAATTTCCTTGATTCTTTCACTGCCTGGTTTCCCAAAGACACAAAACAGCGCTCCTCTAAACCTTGTATAACTTGACCACTTCTCTCACTCTATGTTCTGTCTTGACCCAGCAAGTTCCTTCTACATCCATCATTCACAACCAATAAACTGGATCATCCATAACTGCAAAATCCAGAATCCATTATTCAGACCATCAGTTTTTAAAATTGTTCCAAAGAAATTACGCATAAAAATCTACTTAAATTCCAATATCTAACTTAACCTCAACCACGTATTCCGCTTGTATACAGGTGTCTCATCTCAAAAACACCCACCTTATCCACCAACCTTCTGAGAGAGACAGAAGTAAGAACATCAAAAAAAGCTCCTAGCAAATCAAAAAGAATATCTGATAATGACAAATACCATTATAACTAGTACTTTTTCCTTAATTCCCTTAAAACTAGTTGCACTTACTGACAATATTGATTAGTTACAAGAGGTTCAAGCCTCTCATATTTGCAAGGCCCTGGAATGCTGCATTGAAGCTTGGCTTACAAACTATAACAGCGGACATAGGGATGAAATGGAAAGTATGCAAATTGTGCTTTATTTTACAGTAATCTATACTTTAAAGTTGATGATAAGGAAATTCAATGCATTCACTATTTGACATGGAAAAAAGTCATCGTTTTAGTTCATTGCAACATCATCTTGCATTCTGATGAGTAAACGAAAAGAAGCTGTAATGTTGAAAGAAAATGCTACACGAAAACTCATCTCTCAAAATGAAACATTTGTTAGAAGGAACAACACGTGGAATTAAGCAACCACTTGGGAAGATGAAAATTTTGCACCTTTGATAAAGATTTGAAGTAGATGCTGCCTTCCATAAAAGTTAAGTTTTAAAAAATTTTAGCAAGTGCTTGAGGGTTAGATGTGTAAAACAAAATGGAAAACAAGGCATCCATAATATCTATGCAATTAAATATACTGTTTATTCTGCGATTCACCGCAAACTTTAAATTACAATCAGGAATTTAAGAGCATACAAACTAGTAAAAAGACAAAATTTTCATTTAACATGTATGCATCTCCATTTCGAAATGAAAGCTTTAGGCACCAAACACTTTGGAATTTGTACCTTCAATTGTCAAACATCAAAGTAAAATTTATTTCTTTTCAGATTTAACAGGGAGAGACCCATCATAAGTTAGATTAAAAACTCAAAAAATGCAGGTTGCAGTCACGGGGTACATGCACTCTTGCCATAAACTAATAACAGACCAAAACTAAGAGTTAAAAAGGAAAATCTGCAAGGACACACCACAAGGAAAAGTTTCAGATTGTCTCTCACATGTAAAAGGAAATTATTGCTAACACTGATGCATTAAATCACAAATAAGGGCTGTAAATTTTGGAACAAAGGTCCTGGCATACTGCATTGAAGCTTGACTTAGAAACTATGACACAGACGTAGGCAAGAACTGGAAAGTCAGCCAAGACATTAAATTACATTTTAAAATTTTGGACAAGGAAATTCAAAGCATGCACTACTTTTCCCGGAAAAGAGTCATTCTTTTAATTCATTGCTGCATCATATTGTATTCAGATAAATGAATGAAAAGCAAGCTGTAACGTTGGAGGGAAATGATATTGCAAATCTCTGAGCTCTAAAAATGAAACAATTTTATAAAGTTAGCATCCAATCAACAATTTGATGCCCTACACTCCAACCCTATTACTCACATATGCCTTAGCAGATTGGAAATTTTTGAGCCGATAGCATACCCCCATCAAGCAACACTTAAAAAAATGAATAAAATTTGGCACCTTGATAAAGATTTGAGGTAGCTTCAGCTTTCAATAAAATTTTATTTTATTTTTTTAATTTTTACCTAGTGTTTGAGGGTTAGATGCAAAACATAATTTAAAACAAGATACCCATAGTATATTGCAATTAACTATATTGTTCTATCCTGCAATTCATCTCAAACTTTCAGACTACAATTAGGAATCAAAAAGCATACACAACTAATAAACAGAAAGCAAAAAAAGTTCATTTCACAAGCATAGATCCCAAATTCGAAATGAAAGCTTTAGACATGAAACCCTTTGAAATTCTGGATTGAACACGAAGATTAAACACCAAAAAAAATACAATCTTTTACCTAATGGTAATCTACAATTTTACCATAAACCAAATAACAAAATAATATTAATAGCTCCAAGAAAAATCTGCGTGGCCACACTGACAGGAAAAGTTCCAGATTGTCTCTCACGAATTGGTGCTATAAATTTGATTGCTGCCACTGATGCATTAGATCATAAACAATGGCTATAAAAATTAGTGTAGAAATTTTCTACCCTAATCATAAACTGTGCCTTCATTATCAACCTCTTGATTTCTAATTTTATAAGTACAAATAACTCACTCAGACATACCTGTAAAAGTTTGAAGTCCGTTAGTTTTAGCAATGCTCCAGAATTGGTCCCAATAGGAAAACAACATATTAGTCTTCATCTTAGGTTGATTGAAAGTAAAGGCATTACTTTTGCGTGGCTACTAAAATAAGAAGCGTAATTGAGCTAAGAAAAGTAAAAACTTTTGATTTCAGTACTACCATTCCAACCTGACGACTGTTGTCACAATATTTTTTCTTCCCTTCTTCATGGATCACCAAACTAAATATCAAATAAACTTCTAATTCTAACTTATTATAATCATTAGATTCGCATATGGATCATGCTAAATGGAAAACAACAATACAAAAGGCTTGCTCGATACACATACCATACACTAGAAAGGCAAGAAAGTGATTTGTTTTATATCAGAGGGTGTAGGAAGATTAAGCAGAATTCCTCATCATCCTTTCCACTCATTGTTTCCCCCAAAAAAGGACTATACTGGAGTATGCATACCCTAAAATAAATTACATGTAATAGTTCAAGCCTGTATCCTATCAACAATCATTCTTTGTTTTTCTTACTTTTTCCTTGGCAATCTAATATTTTATATTAACCAAGCATTAATCTCTATTTCAAACTTTATTCAACAACCACTGTTCTTAACGTTGTCTATTGAAACCTAGCACCAAATCATTTTGAACACAACAGAAGATTCTGTTATTTTTGTAGTTAATTGAGGACTGAATGAATTCCAACGTAAGTTTAACAAGATAAAAATTTCAAGAAAAGGATAAAAGGAAAAAATAACCACACACATCCAATAATTTGAGAAAAAAATAACTCAAATTCCTAGCACCAAACACTAACCAATTCAATCATATAATATAAAGCAATGTGAGAGTAATGTACCTCCTAGATAAGGTGTTGTCTCGACATCAAACTTCTGTAAATCCTGAGCGCATCAAGCAAGAAAATCAACAAAAATATACAGCAAGTGAAAATCCAAATTAAAAATAAGGTAAGTTAGTTTTCTTTACAGTTGATAGAATTTGATGAACCTCTTATATTCTAATAGTAGAACTCATGAAGAGTCATAGTTCAAGAGATTGCAACTTTAACTAATAGATATGTATGATTAACTTTAAAATTAACTGTACTTTATTAAAACGAAGTGTATAATCATAAAATAATAGAATGAAATCTTGTCATACGTAAATTCATCAGTAAAAGTGCCATTTGATGATCGAACTAGTGCATACCATATCTGTCAAGTTCAACAAACTAAACATATGAATCATCCATATTCAAAGAATTTGAGAACAGAAACCGTGCTAAAAAGATTTAAAATATTGGGTGTTCCATAGGTCATTTCCACCAATAAACATCAGAAATAGAGCCATAGCAGAACAATGAAAGTAATTTCCCACATAAAATAAATATATGTAACATCGGTTATGAACACATTCTACCATTCTTAACACACACATATGCATCGACCCCGAGGAAACTGTGATGCTGAAGTTGAAACTTGTTAAAACACATATTACTTATGTTCAAGTGACCATTCTTACTGTCTAATAATTGATTCTTTACTCTTTACCTTGCATACAATCCCATGTATGACATTGTTTTGGGAGTTGTGAGAATCCAAAAAATCTGTAAATTGATTAGTGGTCATAGCAAGTCAAGAGTAGAGTTCTTGGAAATAGTTATAGCAACAGAATTATTAGCTATCAATAAGCAGAAACTACAGTAGAAGAGATACGAATTAAGGGAATTCCATAAAATAGACAGCAGTGCGAAAAAAAAACTGGATATTTAAAAGGAACCCAAACCTATGTGATATAATTTTCTGAAGTTAATGAATCCTTAAGAAGATTCCATGCATCTGAAACAAAACATAAGAACCAAGAAAAGGAATAGATGCAAAATCTCTCAATGTTCTGGAAACAATAATTATCATACATCACATTAAATATCTTCATTCAAAGAGAAGAACCTATGTTAAAGGAACACAAATCTACCGAAATCAGAGATTTCCTAACAAAACCAATCGCTAGTTCATGTGTAAATTATCGAATTCAGGTAGAATCAAATACAAATATCCAGATTATTGTAAGATTTGTTAGTTTTAGGGTTTTAGACCCACTAAAAAACATCCATCTGTGCTGAGGTGGAAGCAACCAAATTCTTGTCATATTCAGGTGAAAACAAACTGCAATAAGAACCAATTCCCGAGTTGGCATCATCGCATGCGCGAGAAAAAGATAAAAAGGAAACGGCATAAGACGATAACAGCTAGCAGGTGGAAGCTGCTACCTGAAAAGAGAGAAAACAGGTTAAGTGAGGACCATCCTAGATAACGTGAATGGTCCCGTGCTAAACACAGTTAATTTGGCGCTAAATCGCACGGTAATCACTAAATCATGCTTACCTTCACAGCAAAATACCATCAAAAGTTACGCTTTCAACATATTTAAAAACATTAAATATAATAAAATGGATAAATCAATCAAATTCAAACGAGTAAAGACAGAAAGGAAATAGTGCACACATACTAGATTTGTCATCTGCGTTCAGTTCACCCATTACCTTACTGTATGTTGTCTGTGTTGTCTTCCTTCTGCAGAAAGAGGAAAGGGAAAGACGAGAGATGTTTTCGGAACAAAAACAGGCGGATAACTGGTCGGATGAAGACCAGATTCCGGCTCTGGAAGCTGACAGAAGGAGAAGTGAGCACGCAAAAGCAATAGTATAGAGTTATACAAGTGCCTCTGTGTGCTCACTCTCTTCTGTCAATTTCTATGTTCCAAGAATGAGAGAAGAAGAAAATATAACTAATAAAAAGGAGATAATGTTTTCCATAGGTGGGGAATAAAAACAAAGCAAGAATAAATTTACCCAAAGGAGGGGGGCAGCGTACACAGAAAAAAGGAATTTATAGTTAAGATTGAGTCAGATCTGAAAACGCACACAGTGACACCCATTAAAGGAAACAAACCGAAAGCCGCCATAAAAACAGAAAATCTAACTCTTTTCAGCATGACTTTAGAGGACGATTTTGATTCTAGGGTTTTTTTTCCGCCACAAGAACAAAACAGTACCCAGAAAGATAAAAGAAACAAATGTCCTCACCCCTTCTACCTATCTCTCTCTTTCCTTTCTCGTTCAATTCAATATTATTGCCATGTTCAGTCTTCGTATTCTCTCTCTCTCATGCAGAACGTACAGGTGTCGGTGACACGTACCAAAATGTCCTACTTTTTCTGAACAAAGTGAACAGTGTCGACGGCGACGTCATACAGATATGGACGAAAACTGAAACAGCAAAGACAGAAGGAGAAACAAAGTAAGAACAGAAACTCAAAACACATATAGTGGATGTATTAATGGAGTCATAACTTCGCTGCCGTGTTAAAGCTTTCTCTGTTTTTATCTTATCATGATGGACTGTTGTGTCTCGGTCTTATAGAGTTACAGCGCGTGTATTCGGGCGGGGAAAACGCATGTGTAAGCATTTTCGAGAAAGGGGAGGGATGAAAAGGGAAATATGAAAAAGAAGAAAACGGTGCGGACAGATGATTGGACGGCTGAGATTTTTCCAGGGTACGTGTTGCTTTCATGGGCCTGGGACTTGTGATTGATTTCTGGCCGTTGATATGACTGCTTTCAAAACCCCACTCTCTGCCGTCTGATTGTAGTATAGGGTAAGAGTACTCTACTCTCGTCTGTTTGTGGTCTTCTCGATAGTCGGGAGACTGCGTCATTCAGGGAGACAACCCTTCCCCGCCCCCTCCTCCTTTCTCATATTACGTACAACCACCTTTCACTTTCTATCCTACAACCACCAATCATAATCCAACCCCACCAGGTCAAACAGTCAAACTGTTTTGAACAATGACGTGTTAACTTTTGATTGGGTTATTTCTGTGCGGCTCGAGGTACTATGGAATAGAAAGTAAAAACTAGGGTTCCGTTTGGTCCAACCGAGAAGTCAAGAAGCTTAAACCCTTTTTATCTAATAATAAAAGATACAGAGGGGTGACGTGCCAATACATGATTGCTTAGTCAGGACAAAGGATTGATCACTACAGTGTTCCCTGAGAACACGTTGATAAGTCGGAAGTTAGAACGAACTATAACACCCTCAGTGGATGTTTGGCTCATCGATCTACCCTACCAACCAGATCAAATTGTTTGCAGTTGAAAGTTTGTTGGTGTACGTTTTTAGTATCATTAAAAAGCAATTAACAGGAGTCAAAATAAAAGTAGCTCCTTAAATGACATCTTGAGATGTATTACAAAAGAAATTGAAAGAAAATAAGGACTGATAATACCTGTTTTGCTTGTTCCAAGAAAGGAATTGCCATTGGTGTGTGGGTATATGTATATATATGTTAAAAGATGAATTGGGTTTTTCTTCTTGTTATTATGATTCCAAAGAATTCGATCTTGATCGTAACCTAATTATATCAAAAGTTGAGTGAGTAGTCACAAAATTCGAGGGTTGTAGTTAAAAAACGACATTGCCAGGGCAAAAAGAAAACTAAAATCAGTTTTCAAATCATTCCATTGCCAATGTGGAGTATGTATTAATTAATTGAATCAGTATAATATGGGAGGAGGGTGGGTTTCTTTTGACATTTACTATAAGCACATATACTTATTACTTACCATCCAAGTTCCAATGATTAATTCTCACATTGAAATGAATGTGTCATTTGGATATCATATCAACGGTTGCTATGATTAGATAACAATAGATGGAATAATCGGTATGATCAAGTAAACAGTTGTTGTTCTTCCACATAAAATGCAATTGAATCCCTTCTCTTGTAACTTCAAACAAACAAAACTGAAAAAAAAAGGAAAAGAAAAGAAATAGGCAGCCACAAACAATCACTGAAATTGTTGCTTCTCGTGGATAACATATTTTATGATCCATGTGGCTTCTTGTGGATAATGTATTTTTATCCAGCATGCAGTTTTGGATCCATTTAAGTATTGATTACATTTTGAGAGGAGCAAAACTACGAGAATGATTTTAAAAATGGGGTCTAACATGTACATACCATTCATATTTTTAATTAAGAGAATCATGAAAAGCTAAATTGACAACATTGTGATGGGCAATCATGACGATCCCACGCTATCATGAATACTCCTCCAAAGTGACCTTGCCAATTTAAAAATTTTATGTAAAAATATATGTTTTCATAATTTTTTTTAAAAAATTTTAAATATACTCTAATGATCTTGGATGAATATATACCAAATATGTAGATTAACTATCGTTTTAATGTAACACCAACGGGATGAACAAAGTATACCCTAAGTTTTAATAAACAACGGGTGAATTAGTAGAATCATCAATTGACAGTACTCTCGTATGTATACACTTTCCATGTGCAAGTGTTCAGTTTTGTTCATTAATTATTAATAAGATGCAAAATAATAATCCCAAACTAGTATTTGCAGAGAGGGAGATAGAGAGATGAGAGTTGTGCCAGTGTGTGTGTGTGTGTGTGTGTAAGAAGGTAGTACAAGGAAATGAGTAGACTAAGGGAATAACAGTTACAGAGTGGAAAGGGAGAGGGGAGGTTGGATATTCTTTTTGGGAAGGAGAGACAATTCCACCCCACGCCCTCATTAAAAGACATTATAATTTAATAAATGTCCCACTTCACACTTCATCTAACTTTTCCTTTCTTCATTTATAAACCTTTCGTTTGCAGCTTTAGATTTGAGCCAAGGGCGGTTTCATTCCTGATCCCTTGCTCTTTCATCTTCACGGACCACTCGTTTTTCCAACATGAGTGCCCACCCCAGCCACGAAACTCATTACCACGAAACTCACAAGTTATTTGTTGGATAATTCATATTAATATGTTCGTGGCTTTTTGCAGCTTGAGGGACACACTGCATTTTAATAATGTTATAATCTGTTGTTGTTGTTGTTATTTGTTATTTTCTTCCTCTACTCCTCGCCTTGCATTCGATGTTACGGGGAAAGACCTTTCAATTTGTATTTTCTATATATATATATATATTGCCAATGGCGATGGCGATGGCGATGGCAGGTTGGAGGATTCTAACCCCACGTGAAGTGTGTCAGTTTATATATGTACTAAAGCTGCTTGCTGCTGCGTGCTTCATGTCATTTTCCCAATTTCAATTTTCAAATAATTTATGTGCAAGATGAATGGACATTTTCCCTTTCTGATCGATGATCAATAAGCATGGAAATTTTCTTGAGCCTCAAAAACCTGTCAGTGCCGTGTAAACATGCTTAAGGGATATGCATATTCCAAATTGGAACATCGATCCTTTCATAGAATAAACAAGTGAAGTTATCAATTTGGAATCTCAAATGAAAGAGAAGAGATCTTGATTTGTTCTATCTTTAATTCTAAGTTGAACTCTACCAAGAAGAAATAACATAATCATCTGACCAATCAAGACAAAACCCAATATATATATTACTAATTGCCAAAACCATCGGTATATTACCATCATATACTTCAAATACGAATGATATAAATGATTTCAGAATCATTCAATTTCAACTTAATTTTACAAATGAAAACAGATGAACTTATAACACCTCAATCTTAAATAACCTAATTTTAAGTTTGTTTACAATTGGAAAATATAATTTGAAGTTAGGGAATAAAGATATTAAACATTGACTATTTATAAAATAATGAATAAATCCCACTAAAAAATACAATAATCTCTTACTCACAATATGGTGTTGTCATAATTGAACGATTACAGCTTTTTGAGGATATAGCAGAGTAAAAATGGTGAAGCAAATGGCAATTAAGTTGGTGCTTTTTAATGCAATATTCTTTCATCCATGTCTTTACAGTGACATATTATTGTCACTACCGCTGCAACATAACGTGCCATTATCCTGCGATTACAGATTTCATGGACTGCATGCGCTCTAATCTCTATATGCATTAGCCCTTCTGCTCTCTCGCCATTTGCAATACACGCACGCACACACATAGAGAGTCAAAGTTAGCAAGTAGGTTTCATGTTTACTTCTTATTTGGGAAGAGATGCTAATACATGAATCTAGCTAGGCACTAAAGCTTTGAAGGTCTGGCATTCATTTTTAATTTTATTTGGTGTTAGGTGTGGTAGATACCAAACCACTTCGCACTTCCTGGTCTGACTTTATTCATAATTGATATTTAATTTGTTTATTGGCTTGCATAGGTAATTGCGATTACCTCTCCCCAACGCTAGACATATAAGTCAAACCAGATCTGATTCTCTTGACATTTTCATATTATAATTTACCATCCATACCTCCCATCAAAATTGAGACTCTTTACTTAACAGTTATTCTCTTGTAGAACGCCTTAGAATGTTTCATTCCTGTATATTAATAACAATATTTTTTGCTCATAATAGTCTGAAACAGAAATCAAAATAATACCCTTTTGAAATGCTGGGTTTGTTTGTGAAAACTCGAATGCAATTGGATTTGCTAGGGAGGGTTACATTTACATGTGCATGTGCAGATAGGTGCATGTGCGCATGTTTCTTCAAAGCTAGCTCTTCTCAAGCCTTGAATTCTCTTTAAAGATCCAGACGCATTAAAATTGGACCAATAGAAAAAGGAAAAGGCAAAAGCTAGATGTGTTTTGAGTTTCAACTACAAACAAACCCACTACCAAAGTGGGGGATAGCCAATTATTTCGTGATTACATTTACACTACATTCTGGTTGGGAACTTGATGCATGCATCGCACTGCATATGACTGTAGCAAAAGCAAAAGTGCTTTTTCTTAACGACTTTTCCAAAGTGATTCTTACTGTTTGACGATAGTGCAGCATAAGTCATAATTTTAGTGCCCTCCGGGGTCCCTCCACACAAATTTCAATTTTGACAAGAAGATGAGATGGTTTTTTACCTTTTAGGTTGACAATTCGGCTACTACTGGAAATCCATTGTTACTTTTACCATGCAAAGAAGAATAAGCAGAAGAACTTGAAGACAAAACTTGGTAATGATGGTAATCGGAGCTTCTGTTTGTTGAATTCTGCTCCCTCGGAGAATTATGGGCTCTTATCATGTCATCCTGTCCTGTTACTGTTTCTCATGGATGACGTTAGCCCTTTGGATTGATGGCAGTTGCTTGATAATATGACACAACTGTTTAATTATAATTGATTGGAGAATTTTGTGCACTTTTAGTTTTTATTTATTTTCCATTTTGAAAAACAATTCTTTTCTTTTCTTTTCTTTTTGGGGGTGGGGGTCTCGTCCTGTAAAGAAAGTGTGTTTTAGCGTTCAGTTTGTACAAGCAGAAACATAATATACAGCCAACTCCCTGCCAACTTAGTTCATCTATCGAGGAGAAACGGGGTAGCATCCAGAATAGTTATGGGCCTTAAATGGAGTAAAGGCCTACTCATCTCGGCACGCACAGAAAACTATCATTAAAAGAAAAAAGTAATTGAGTTTTCATTACTGTATCATCCAATTCTTAATAAGAAGCCCAAGTGCCAGCAAGTAGCCGAAGAACGCAATGGGGCTTGGCCCCAACTTTTCAAGAGGCTCGTCTATTTTTATTCTTATTTGGAATCCCTAGTTCCCATTCATCAAAACGCCCACTGCGTAATCAACTTTATGTTTATTGTTAAGCCACGAACAGAGTGCCAAAGCCTACTTCTTTCAGTACAGCTTCACTCCAACACTAAGCCGTGCGGTGAAAGCAGCAGTTCCAATCATTCAAATTCCCTCCAAAGTTCAATCAAAAACTATACCGCATGTTTCAAAATGCTTACCACTACATACTACCTATTAGCCAATTACTCCAGTGGGCGGCAAGGCAGCGATTTCATGCACATTTCATCGCTAGGACAAACAAATATATTTTGTTCCTAGAAAAACGCATTAGAATCTATAGTCACTGGATTGTATTAGACAAAGCAATTACGAGATGATGACAGTAATCAGAAGAAATGCCTTGCTGACAGAAATTTTCTGAATCTATTACATTATCTAGTAAAAGCGATTCTTTTAACTAAGCTAACCAATGTATTCTACTGTGGCTTAAATGTCATAAATTCCAATTTAGAAACAAAAATAGACAGATAACCGATTACCTTACCCTACAACCACTATAAACTAGACTAAATGTAAATTTGACAACCCACGACTGGAAATTTATCTCTTAAGATTAGGACAAAAACCAAATGCATGGCTTACTGTGGGGGCATCGCTTGGACATGAATGAAAGCTGCAACAAATGGACGCTAGGTTCCAACATGATGTGTTGGGGCCAAACAAACGGCTTAAGCCGTCAAAGGCAAGCTTTCAACTTTTAGATCCTCTTCGTCGCTTTTTTCCCGATTTCACCTCAGTTCCTGGTGTCTTGGATGGACTAGATGACTTCCCCTTTGTACTTTCCAGCACCTTAGTTGAATCAGTAGAGTCCTTCACATCCTCATCCTCTTTCGCCTTCGCTGAACTAGCCTTGGATTTGCCAGTCCCATTAGCATCAGATTTCCCTAGAGTTTTGGGGGATTTACCCTTTGCATTTGGCAATATCTTTGGCGTTCTTTGCTTTGACTTGCTAGTCTTCAGTGTTTCTTGCCTTGATTTGGAAGAAGCTTTCGGTGTCCCACTGCCACCCTCCTTGGCTTTTCCATACTTGGTGGTATCAACGGCATCATTCTTGGATTTACTTGCTGATTTTGAAGCAGCATCACCTGATTTACCACTGCTTTTTGAGGAATGATCTTTACTTTTGCTGACATTGTCATTTTCTGATTTAGTACTACTCCTAGAACCATCCTTAGATTTGCCATCAACTTTAATTTCATCCTTGGATTTACGAACAGATTTTGAGTCTGTAACTCTAGATTTGCTTGAGGAAGCCCCCCCACCTCTGGCAATCAACCATATATTTAACTTTTAGAACTCAAAAGTAAGATTCAAAGCAAGAGTTGCAAGTAGAAATTCACTCACTTTTTCTGTGACACATCCAACTTCCTTTGCTTAGCAGACCGTTCCGAACTTGTTTTCACTTTCTTCTTCAGGGGTCTGAATAATATGCATTCAAACAACATAAATGACATAAGAACAGATAACAGTACACTGAATTAAGGTCAATCAAATGCACAGATAAAGTAGACAGTAAAAACTTTGCAAACCATCTCCAATGAAAAAATCCATCTTAACTTAAATGTAGTTTGTTACAGTTCACAATAATGAACAAACACTAAAAAAAATTACATGACATAAGAACATGCAGTAACCAACCAGCTTTTCCATTACAGAGCTCAAGAAAATACGAATGGACAAGCAAAACTTGTTAACAGGAAGGAAAAAATCATATAACATATTGATATTTATGGAAAAGTAACAAAAATCAGTAATTACTAAAGTTAATTCAATTTAAGTCAAAAAAAAAGAAACTATGGCTACATCTCAAATTCAAAATTAGAATCAGAAGTTCTCATTCACAATCATATAAACTATGCACAGTACTTACATTTCTGAGGAAGCATCAGGACTTAGGTGATCAGTTGCTTGTTCCTGTAAACAATACTCTCAGAATATGTCCATTACCATATATCAGATAAAAGCGATGCAATAAGCAGATCAAGCAATCACTTACATTATCATAGTCAGATTCACCTCCAAGTAACTGCCATCTCTCCCTTTTAAGATTTAAAATTTCTTCATCCCCATCATCATAACAAACCTATGTACAAATGACAACACAGTCAGTACCTGTTTATACAACAATTGAAGGAAGAAACTAGAGCTTACATATTAGTGGAAATAAAAATAAATTTCCTGACTAGGAGAGAGGAAAAAGAGGACACATCCAACAGGCGACTATTAGTGGAAATAAAAATAAATTTCCTGACTAGGAGAAAGGAAAAAGAGGACACATCCAACAGGCGACAAAACAGGCCTACAAATTAGGCATGGAAAGAGGCCTGGCATCTACAATAGATATCTCACCTTATGCTTCTTTTTAACAGAGTCAAATGAATCAACAACACCATCATAAAACCTGCAAAATAAAAAGATAAAGAAAGAGGAAAAAATTGACTCACTGCTTCAATTTCACAGCATAAAGGACTTACTTAATCAAGGTCAAAGCTTTGCAAGAGAATATTCAACCAACACTGAAGTTTAGCAAAAACTCAACATGAAGGTTCCATTAGAACCAAATAATATGAATACTGATTTGACAAAAAGTAATGGGAGGAAACTATAACACAGCTGCAGGATATGATTTGGCAAAGTCAGAGGCCCCAATATTTGACAGTCCCAAGTAAAGAAACAAAAGAGAGGACATGTCTTCTATACCAGTAAGCAAGTAGTATTCACAGCAGAAGCTGTAGTTATGTCTCATCTATGAAGTTTTAACATTGGTTAGTTAATCAAAAAATATATCAATACTTACATGCGATCCTTTGGCCACCAAACTTTAACCTTTGAACCAACCAGATTCTCGCCATGATCCCTAGTATCAAATGCCTTTCAAAACAATCACTTAATAAGAAATAAATCAAGGAAGCACAAAACTGACAGTAGTCTTCAAGCAAACAATAACAAGTATATACTTCAAATCCTGAAGCATGATTTTGTTACAGTACAACTCTTTTAGGTAAATGGAAACCAACAAATATAACATGCTCATGCAACAACACCCAAAAACACAGAGAAGAAAATATAACTTAAATTGTAACAAACAATGGTTTTCATGATCAACATGGCTATAAATGGTGCTGTAGTAAAGATGATTCAAATAGTGAAGCCCTATCAGCTTGCGATCATCCACGAGCATTATCAGATGCAATATGTCAGACCATCAAAAGTTATGTCCACAAGAAAGTCTGCACCAAAACAGAATGCAACTACAGAAAATCACAAATGCTTGTGACCAACCAGCACCCATAGACATTCGAAGTAGAAAAGGACTTCAACTCTAAAAAAACATATTGTAAAAACCAAAGGTTTCTTCCATCACAAAATGCACATTTTCTGAAGAACATAACCCCACCAAGAAAATGATAACATGCAACTGAAATTTCCTAGAGCTAAGAATAATTCAGCAAACAAAACCAGAAAGAAAAAAATCCAGATCCAAGAATGCATACTTTGTCTTTCCCAGGAGTGTGCTTTCTCTTGGAATTTGTCTTAGGAGTGTCTTCCCTGTGCTGTTCATCTTTAATTGGTTTTGCAGTTGACTTTGGTGAAGAAACCGTATCCTAGATAAATAATAACAATGACAACAATTATTCTAATTAACAGATTGGATTAGAAGATAACTGACAACAATAGTATTAACAAGCCTGAAAGAGGCAATCAAGAAGCCAATTTGACAATACCTTATCAACTTTATTTGACAATCTTGTGGCATCTTTTCCAGCAATAGCTTTTTCCCGCTTTTTCTTATCATGGACTTGTTTCAAGGAGGAGCCATCTCCATTGTTACTGCTGGAATAAACCTTCTTAGATGACTGCTTTGCCAGTTTTGCCTCTGAATCACCGGAGGTGCCACTTTCTTTCTTTGATGTATCTACAGTTGGAGCATTATCCTCATTAGCAGACTCAGCAACCTTTTTTCCTGAGTGCTTATGTGGTTTTGCTTCTGAATCACTTGTTATTTCAGAGGCCTTCCTGGAAACATCATCAGCAGATGGTGTAGCCTGTTTAAGCAAGCTCTCCTTTTTCTTTGAACGGCTCGGCCTCTGAGCATGACTTTCATTGGGATAGCTCTCACTTGGAGATGGAGGAACAACATCATCGGATTCACCTTCTGTTGCTTTTGAGGATGAAATCTGAATAACAGTCACCTTCTCATTGTCAAAATAGACAGCCCCCTCAGCAGCCGGTTCCTCATGAGAACAAGGTACCACCTTGCTGTCACTTTTATGATCCAATGAACCCTCATTCTCCTTCTCACCATCAATATGAGAACTTTCAGAAGGTTCTGCTAATTTCATTGAAGAATTTGGTTTCTTTCCTCTTCTCTTGGTAGCTTGTTCTGGCTTATCTTCCACACTTGCTACTTTCTCAGCGCCAGGACTACCAGGTCCTGCATTGCTCAATGAATCAACATTGTTGGACTGATCAGCAATATTACTGGGTTCTTGCTTCTTCAACAAGCTGGAATCTGCCAAAGAGTCATATTCCCCAGTCTGAGCAATACCATTGTTCACAACTAATTTGGGAGATCTCTCAACAGCAAGATTGATTTGTTCGGCAGAAGCTGCTTCTGCTTCAGCTTCTGTTGGAAGCCCTTTATCCAACTGAAAATAATTATAAATTACCAGTTCCCATTATGTAATGCTCAAAATGAAATAAGAAAAGAATTACGTAAAAGTACCTAAGATAGAGAGATTAATCAACAGACACAAGTGAACAAACGAATTACAGACAACAACAACCAAACACCTGAGGTCCATCATCAAGTGGTTGCTTTGTTGACTTGCTCTCATTCTCATCAGCCTTCAAAAAAAATTACGGGAGTAAAGGCATGGAAACCAAAATCAAGCTTCAAAACCTTATAAGAGAAAAAAAATTTAAAAACGCAAGTCAACATCAGCTAACAATTTCATGGCAGGTGACTATAGATACAGGAAGATGGGTTCTTTCATTATCCACCAACAAAGCAATAGATAGCAGTGGAATCCACTGAAAACAATTGTTAAGTTGCTAAAAGAAATGAACATTAGCAACCAAAAAGAAGTTTACCATAGGTGCATTATGCTCATCATCGACAGATGCCTCCTGACATATAGAAGCAACAACTTCACTGTAATCATCCAAAGAAACACCTGAAGCTTTAACTGCTTGCAACAAGTATTGTTTAAGCTTTGCCGCACTGCTTTCAAGTACCTTCTCTCCTAACCTTCGTGCAATAGGCAAAATGTCCTGAAAATTAATAATATTACTTTGTGAAATCATGAAAATGTACGAGAGAACTAGAAGGCAAATGGTCCTCTCAGCGATAACTGACCTCGTTGTCCTTTCTAATGCAAGCTAATATTGGGGATAGAAGCTCTAGAGGTATCTCTTCACTTTCTTCTAAGACTAGATTCATAATTATCTCCATTGATGAAAAGACATTCTCTGGGTGATCGTCCCTTCAAAAAAGAAACAAAAGGAACCATCAGATGATCTATTTCATATATGCACATTTATGGGAACTTGTACGCCCCATTCTTAACAAATTGTAAACACAACTTCAAGAATTAAAAAAATGTGATATAACACAACTGAGTTAGCTCTTTGCACGGAAGAAATGCATCAATCAATCAAGGATAAGAAGACTGTCAACGGAAGGCATTTGTTCACCTTATTGCCTTCAGAAAATGCTGGAACATCTCAACAATCAGCGCATCACATTCAAGATCCAACATGACTACACATGACCTGACCTTTGCAACAGTTTCGAGAATTGAGGCTCTCTTAGCATAGGATCTGCTTGATTTGTCGGCCAAATTTTCAAATGATGATACAATCAGCTGAAAGACTTCCTGCAAACACCAAAAAAAAACAAGCTTAAGGAATAATGAAGCCCGACAACATATCTTGAAGAATATTACAAGCATAGACAGCATCTAAATGTGTAAGGATATACCTTCATCCGGTCATCATCATACGGAGCATCAGGTGCAGTTATTCTTGTTATCTCGCTGATGCAAGAGGCAACTGCAACTTTCACATCAACATCTGAATGCCTGAAAAGTTGATCTGCAACCAGGGCTTTCTGGGATGGAGTAAGTGCATTCTGCATTGTTTTGCTAGGCGACTGTTCCACTCTTGATAGACAACTCTCGACTTGCTACATTCGGCGTGGGAAAGGAAAGGCAGGGTTTTATGATTGCTAAATTTACCATTAACATAAAAAAAGAAGTAAACCATTCACAAACAATCAATGATTGCATTACTAACAGGAACAGTTGTCCTCAATAACAATTGATATTTTCTCCACACAAATGAGATGGAACAAAAAGGGAAGTTACCACACGTAATACAAAGGAAGTGAAACGAAAAGAAACAACTCATCCTCCTCTCACATTATTTTTGGAATCCTAGTGTTTACATGTGTTTGTATATTGACATTAAAGCCTCCAGAGTAATAAAAGCACAATGATAGAATAGGGAAGTCAACAGCTGTTCCTAATAATAATTGCAATGAAACCTTTACAGAAAAGTTATAATAAAAATTATACCAATCTCTTCAACCATATTGCCTCCAAGAACTATATCTTATGTCATCTGTGTTTCTTAAGTAATTAAGCAAATATAAAGGGTAATCTTAACTACAACATTCAACCTGGAAATCAAGCCAAACAATGATATATAAGGTGTTACATTTAAGGCAGAATCCAAATCATTTTCACACATAGAAAGGAGAAACCCATCCATGAACTCATATTTTGAGCGCACATTTACAGATACAAGAACTTCCCTGAAGTTCACACGCTTTGCAACAAAACTTCAGAACCACCTTGTCTAACACAATGGAGAAAACAAGTGACAGAAAAAAGGGCACTCATTTCCTCAAAAACGTGCTTTCGGCCATTTGCGGTGAAGTCACCGAGTTCACATATATCAAACGGACAAACGCAAATAAATTGGTAAAGGCAGAATTATTACAAATACATATACATGAGTCCCATGTAATACTCACAGCTGTGTGTTAGGCTCACTCAGCCGAGACAAAATGGTAAAACTAGCAACAAACAGAATGTTTTACAAGTAGAAAAGCAACAGATCACGGAAACAAACCGTAAGCTTCAAAACACTAAATATAAGATTAACCATGTTAAGAAACATATATAAGGAGAAAAAAATTTCAACTACCAATAAAAACAACAATATACATGACCTTAAATTTGAAAATACAGAAACAAATAGATGAAGTGAGGCGTACATCGAGGAGAGGAAGGAGTTCGTCGACGGAAGACGGAGGTTCCATAAGCTTATTACCGGCCTCCATGAGCTGCTGCTCGAGCTCTTTATCAGACGCAGCCATAGAGTTTCTCTCTGTATAGATATATCTACAGATCCTTAGATTCCCGATTCTAGAGCTTCGATTTCACACCATTGAAAACCTAAAACACAACCAGAGAACGAATAATCGAAGATTTGCGAACGACCTTCGAACGTAGATGAACGGAGAATTGTGAGAGAGAGAGAGAGAGAGAGTTAGGGTTTTTTGTTAAAGAGCGAGAGTGAGTGTATAATTTTTTTTTATTTTTAATTTCGCTAGACACACAAAATATTTTGAGCCCGTTAAAATATTTATAAATACAGAAAATAATGGATTACTCTCTAAATCTCTTCTTAAATCTTAGAATTGAAGGGCGCGTTTGTAAATATGAAAATCTTTTGTGCGCTTTAAATATGAGAATCCTGGCTCGGATTCAGGTCGTGTTTATGAGTTGAAGTTAAATATCGGGTTTGAAATCCGCCTTTGGATTTCCGGTCCGGGGGCCCACGTGGACGTACTCTTGACCGGTTGATTTTTTGAAATTTTGGGGGGGGTGTTTGGTTGTGTCCCCTTACCTGTTTTTTTTTGGGTTTGGTTTGGTAGGCCATCGGCAATTGATTAAATTTGGGAAACTATTTATTTTAATTTTAAATTTGACACGTGGCTCAGGATATGACGAGGACATTAATGTATTTTCCTAGTCAAGTTATTGACAAATCAACATAACTGCATTTGTTGAAATTGTCAATTGCCATATAAGAAAACCATCAATAATAATATTATTACGCATGAAGCTGAGTCAATAATTAATTAACCGATAGCCTTTCTCTAATCGGCGAGGACGCGTAATTTTGAATACTCTTGCAGGATAATTTCTTAATAAAGTGTAAGGGGAATGGGATGACTTCGAATCCGGTTTATTAAAGTGTAATGGGATGACTTTGTGTATAACAATCCATCACCTTTGCTTATACTTATTAGAGGGAATTTAACAAGGAAATTACAAGTTCTTCTACAGTCCGAATAAAAAAAAGCATGGCCTGAAATCTTAGTTTCTGAATACACGGGGGCGGGTGAACCTGTGTTCGCGTTAACCCATGGTGTAAGAGGGTGCGGGTAAATTGACGACGGTGCTCTTGATTTTCGTCATCATATTGATGCTGTTTGTGATACCCTGGGAACCGATTCCGCTCTCCTTGAGACCCTGTGACAATTGCAGTGGTTAATAACCCACGACGGTCTGATTCGACAGTTGAGGCACAACATCACGTGTAACGAGCATGGAAAATCGATATATATATATTTGACCTGGAAAGGGAAATGATCAGGTCCTCGGGCCGGTGATGAATTGATCTGAACCGTTCCTGTTTCCATCGCATCACTTATTAAAATTGCCTTGTTTATATCCCGTGTAAACACACACCCCTGCAGTCAGTCACATAGCCATAGGAGGTGAAAAATAAGAATCCTGAAGAAACAAGAATTGCCCAAAAGTCGAGTCGAGGGATAAATGTTGGACCTGAAGACCAAAATTGCTGGCATTGCAATGGTGAATTCCTTCTTCCGCGGAGTTTATCCTGATAACAGGGAGAACAGGACCGAATGGTTCCTCCCAAGCTATCCGCATGTCAGGTCGAACATTGTCTAACAACAGAGGCCAAATGAGGTTGCCTTCTCTCTTGTAATCCTGGCAGAATGTGGCTCCTTTCTGCTTGGCATCCATTACTAATCCTTCAATAAAGTTAGCCGACGATTCTGTGACAACTGGGGTTATATCACAATCCTCCTCAGGAGGGCCAACAGTCAGTTTAGCAATTTTAGCTTTAACTTTCTCCACAAGAGTTTCGGCCACAGATTCCATGACCAAGACAACCTTCACAGCTGTGCATCTTTGACCACTGGCACATGTGATAATACAACATTGTCAGCCATAGCCAGTAATACAACTTCAGCCATGTGCAGACAAGAACTCACTATAATAGAATTGTGATATACTGCTCGGCAGAAAATCCTTAAACAGGAAAAACAAATGACTGCGATATCTTTTTTTAAAACAAAGGAGCTGTTATCATCAATGGATGGTTTCAATTCACCTATAAGAAAAGCCTCCTTTAAGGATGTTGACCGCGGCCAAATCCAAATCAGCATCTTCAAGTATTATGCATGCATCTTTACCACCAAGTTCCATCTGAAGAGGAATCATGCCAGACTTCTTTGAGATTGCAATTCCAGTATCTCCACCTGTGAAGCTGAGCGAGCGTGCATGATCAGTAATGAGTGATTGACATGAAACTAATAACTAGATATCAATATATAATTAAGAATTACCTAATACAGTTGACGCCAGGATGCATAGTAAGGAAGTCACCAATCTCAGAACCTTTTCCTGTGACACAGCTAATTAGACCTTTAGGAAAACCGGCCAAATGAAAGCAATGTACCATGTGAAGTGCAGCCACGGCACCCTGTGCAGCAATAAAATTGTTACTGCTAAAACAGCTTGAATTTCAGAATCTGCTAAATTGAAGTACGTTGTGTGCTATGTTGTCCCATACCTGAGTTGGAGGCTTCAGCACAAGCGAATTTCCAGCAATAAGGGCTGGAGCAATTTTTGAAACAGCGAGATTGACAGGATAGTTAAAAGGTGGAATAGCTAAAACAACCCCCAGGGGTATCTGCAGTACGTTCAAGTCCAAAGAAATCAACTACTAACAACATACAAATGACACTACGCACTTGAAAATTACTTAGCAAGAATTTCAGCCATTATTGAAGAGTACTACAACTTGCGGGAAACGGAATTGTCAATTATATGTATCTAAAACCTGTAGCAGCAAAAAATTTACAAGCTATCATGTAGTTATTTGGCTGTACTTCGGTTTTCTTAGTTTATTGTGATACTTATCATTACCATACAAAAATTCTCGAGGTATTCGTAGATTCAGACATCTCAAATTGCCATTTCTATCCAAGAGTACGTGCTATGCATCCATACATGGATACACACATTCAACACATTTTACCATGGTTGATATCTAATCAAAATCAATTCCCTTATCTCATTATCTGGCATGAGAATTGCTACTATTCTTTAGCATTTGTTGACTAAAACGAGTAATCTAATCCGAACATGTGTTGTGATTTAAGAGGTTTGCGATGTAAATAATATAGTCTTTTGGCGAATGATTCTATGGATATTCCTTGCATACGATACTATTCCTCTTAGAAAATTGTGAGAAGAACTTGTGGACTTTTTTAAAGTTACAGGTAATGACAGAAACGACTCGCTGAAATGCCCCTATCAGCGGAAGCTACAATGATCCACTTGCCCAGAATACATGCAGAGTTTAAATATTAAAATAAATATGTGAAAACAGGTACCATTCTCGAAGAAAAGCAATTCAAGGAGTTATTACCTTTGAAGTGAGGCAATATTTGGTCCTTTCGTTTCCAGGGAAACTATCAGAAACCAGAAATTTCCCTTCCCCAAGGATTCTAACTCCTTCCTCAGCACAGTACGAAACCAAATCACCAGATCTCACAACCTAAATCAAAAGTCAACAATTGAAACTTCTAAATTGTTTTGCAACTCACTGTAGGTTTTGCAGTATAAAGATGGAATTTCCTTGTTCTACTTACTTCAGTCACTGCATCCTTAGCAGGTTTGGCAATCTCTTTGACAAGACATTCTGCAATGGGTGCTTTCTGCTCTTTCAAGATTGCCGCTGCCTTGTGGAGCAATTCAGCTCTTTTCCACAGTGGAGTCTTTGCCCATAATTTCTGCGCTGTTTTTGCAGTTTCTATGATCTTGTTCACCTCCTCCTGAGTACAAGCTGTTAAATTTTCCAAAACCCAGTAAGAAAATCACGAGAAAAACAAGAATTATGTACAAAATAAAATAAAAAAAAACTAAACAAGCGATATTATTACCCTGAACTCTGAAATGGGTTTGTCTAGTAGTGGGATTAATGATCGGAACTGATTTTCCCGACGACGATTTTCTCCATTCACTCTCAGAATAGAATTTGTACACACCATTTTCATCAATTATCTCTTGAAAAACTCCAATTCCTGCCATTTTCTTCTTTCACTATTGCTCTTTTGCTTTGACTTGGATCAGCAATGGCTTTTAATAGCGACAGAGGGTGACGCTATGGAAAATGAAGTTACGGTTCGTCATGTTATAAGGCCACGTAGACGATGGATCAGAGTATCCTACACTTCCAGGAGTTTGAAGTTAGGCGGCTTAAACTTTGACACGTATTCTCTTATGCCGGACAGCTGTTTGGAATATTACATTAAATTTCCATGGAAAGTTTATTCCACTTCAATGGAGATAAGCCCTCAAATTTTTGATAATTGGACACAAATTCAACCCAAAATTTAGAAATTTAAATTAATACAAAATAATATAATTATTAAACAAATAATAAATTTTAATATATTTAATAATAATATAAATTTTAAATTAATTATAATATATTAATTTACTTATTTAATAAATTAATTTTATATTTTTAAATAATTATATTTATTACATTTTTAAAATATATTTAATAATATTATAAATACTATAAAAAAATATATGACAAAATTACAAAAAATTATATATTACATAAGTGACATAATTATAATTTATTTAATTTTTTAATTATTTTTAATATTAAAGTTTTAATTTTTAATAAAATTATTAAACTAAATGATATTTAAAAAATTTATTTAAAATAAAATTATATATATATATACAAAATAAAAATTTTAATTACATCTATAATTTTTAATTTTAAATTAAAAATATAAAAATTATTTATTTTATTCTATTTTATAACTGCCTTGCGGTAAATTTTTAGAAAAATAATAACATTTGAACCTCTATATTTTAATAAATTACAAATGGAGGTACAATTGATTTAACAAAAGTAAATTGTACATATTTTAGAAATCTTTGGGATTATTTGATATTAAGATTAACATGAAGGGGTAAGATGGTTTTTGACAAAACAATTGACCTTGACTTCTCCAGCCAGTTCCAGTCAAGAAAGTGCTTCCTCCAATAAACTGCCACCACGTCAACTATACTCCACGTGTACCATCGCTATTCGGAAAACCAAGTCATCAGACACGTTTCAATCTTCTCCCTTCCTTCCTGAAAGCCATTTCACAGATTCACCAAATCTCCAGACCCAAAAACCTAACTAACAAACACCAAATTCTCTCGGTTATCCTTACTGCACTCTGGATAGAACCTCAGATCGCACCGTGGCTCCGTCGGCGCCACCGCGATCCGTCGCTCAAAGAAGAAAACAACCTTCAGCCGAAAACGCTCGACGTATAGGTTCAAGAAGAGCTTCGCAATTGCATCCGCAATACGTTTTACCGTTTTGGCAACAGAATTGGTTCTTAGGTTTTCTATTCCTCATGGTAATGGCATTCTTTGCTCTTGCTATCTTTCTCTTCCTCGGTCTCAATCTCGATGAATCGTCACCTTCGTCCGCTTCCGCTGCCTCATCTGAAATCGTAGAGGTATGAATTCTACGTTAAGATTTTGAATTTATAGTTTATTACAGAATTAGAAACTATTATTAGAGCTCAATCAAGTTTCGCAATGCGAATATTAGAAATTGAATTTTGCATTTATAAGATTGTTCCCCGATAGCGTGAAAGGGAGATAATTTTGTAGGCTGAACATGTTTGGTTACTTGGCCAAACTTATTCGAAATTGTTTTAACTTGAACAATTATATTGGTAGTTCTCAAAAGTTGTTTTCGGAACAAGAAATCGAATACACATTCAGATTCTTTTATTTAATTTGTTTTCCGGTAATAACATGAGCCGTAGAGTTCACAGCATTTATCGGTTAGAATCATCTAGCAGAAGAAATGTAGGTGTTAACTGCTAAAATCTTCAGTTGTTTGGACTCAATAACTAATAAAATGATTTAGCTCTATTTTTAATGATAACTTTTTCATTTGTTGTAAACTGATATGGCATGAAATATTAGAGGAGAAATCTGTATTTTAACTTGTTTTTCTCGCTGTTCTTTTGCTTAAACAGATTACTTACGGGACAGTTCTTAAGTTGATGCATGAAAAGACAAAATTTCGGCTGCATTCACATGATGTGCCATATGGCTCTGGCAGCGGGCAACAATCTGTCACAGGTTTTCCCAATGTTGATGACTCAAATAGCTACTGGGTAATGATTCAAAATAGCTACTCAAAATTCCTTGCAATGATTCTTATCTGTTCATTTTCTTAGTATTATATTTGAAAGTGTTCAACATATTTGGAAAGGTTATACTAATTATTATGACACTTGTTGTATAATATTACAGAGTTTGTGCTCTGGTATTAAAGCACTGCAAGCACACTTAAAATTGATTGAGTTTGCTGGTTTAGGAAACAAATTCACTGTCGCTATGACAACGTAGCAAAACAACCTCTCTTTTGTGTTTTTCTCTGTAGCCTCTAATTATCTGCTTATTCACAGCTGGTTAACACCTTAGTTTCCTTTTTGAGTTTATTTAATTATTTGTGGTCAAGATATGTGCAGTAAATTTAAAACGTCAATGACTTGATTCCATGATGGTGGTGTTTATGATTTTGCCATAAAATATGACTGGGCAATGCTTTATACTTTGATATGAAAGAAGGTTTTCTTTTGCAGATTGTTAGGCCTACTATGGGGACATCTGCCAAACAAGGTGACAGCATCAAGAGTGGGACAGTCATCCGGCTGCAGCATATGAGAACTAGAAAATGGCTGCACAGCCATTTGCATGCTTCCCCAATTACAGGCAACCTTGAGGTTGGTACTGGTTTTTCCCTTTTTCTCTTGTTTCCACAGTCCTTATATTACAAAAATGTCAAACAATTTCAACTTCTCTGTTATCATGTGGTGTGGATCAGAAACATGAAATGTGAAAAATAGCTCTCAAATTAATTATAAATAGAACTGCTAGTTGTTTGCCAGGACGTTGTCGTTTTACTTTTGGCTGAACCATGGAATTGCTTTTATTATCCTTTTCATATAGAGTTTCTAGATCCTATTTATTCTTAATCTAATCTAAGCTACACTGCTGGGTTGCAGATTAGCTGTTTTGGAGGAGAGCATGAATCTGACACTGGCGATAATTGGAGGTGGGACTTACACAAACCCTATTTCAATTTGTATCTACCTGCCATGGTCTTCTGTTGACTGATGCCTGATATTTGGGGAGATTTATGTTAGGCTTCTGATTGAAGGGAGTGGCAAGACTTGGAAACAAGATCAAAGGATTCGGCTTCAACATGTTGACACAGGTGCCTATTTGCATAGTCATGACAAAAAATACCAGCGGATAGCAGGCGGGCAGCAAGAGGTAAGAAGAAATAAAAATGATGCAAATCCCATTTGCAAAATATCTTTGCAAAATGAATTGGAATTCTAATCCATTTTATAGGAATTGGTACATAGAACTTTGCTTTTCAGATCTCCACCCAACAATCTCTGCTCTTTATCAGGTTTGCGGCATCAGAGAAAAGCGTGCAGATAATGTGTGGTTGGCAGCCGAAGGTGTTTACCTCCCTGTTACTCAGAGCAAGTAGATTTGGTCACTCCATAAGTTACCCTGTAAAAACAGGTACCTGGGTTTTGGATATTTAGGTGGCTGACCGGTGCCTGTTCTTATATTGGCTATAGATTATACACTACGGTAGAGGACGAAACACCTTTTTCAGAACATGACATTTTGTATTTAGATGTTACTATCTGATGTGCTATTGTACCTTGAGATTCCCAGTAGTACTTTTACATAGTGATATAAAGCAAGTGAATTATCAGCATAATCTCTTTGACGGCGTCGATAAATTCTGATTTTCGTAGTGTCAGCTAGGAGTACTCACTGCAGTAGTCAGTCAATTGGCGGTTGTCTTGGAGTCGGGAGTATTTTGTTCCAGACTCTCATTTGCTTTTACTGTTTATAAATTTATTAGAAGTCTCTTCTCCTTTTTACTAATATTCATATGCTTTTGTTCTTACTTTTTGTAAAATCTGCTTTCATGCATACCAAAAAACTATGATACAGTGGGTGTATGGTATGGTGTTGTATGGCATAGTCTCCAAGCACTTGTTACATTCTATGTTTCTGGTTAGAAAATGCCTCCTCAACAATTTGAAGGGCTATGTCATGTTCTTGTACATAATAAAAAAAAATTTAAAAGGAGGGCCAAATGATAAGAAATGGACCAGGCTGCCTGCATTTGAGTGTAAGAATGGATTATTAGTCTGGAAAGTAGGTTGTCCATCCGGTTTGATTTGGACGGACGAATTATTGGGCTGTGGAATGGCCGACCGTGTGCCCTAAAAGTAGGGTTTCTTAAGGACTTAGTTGTTGTTCGTTTCCTATGTGCGCGCGTAGGCTTTGCTAGGCAGTCATAGCCGGCCCATTTTCCCCCAAGCCACTTCAAAGGGTTTGGTTGTCTAGTCATGCAGTTATGGAGAAGAATGTAAATTGCCGTTCTGCTGTATGCATAATTGTTTAGGCATATTTTCCTTCACAGAACTTGGCTAGGATACTCCAAGGCACTCTATCTTGTCCAGTTCCCAAACACGAGGTAGCCATAAATTGAAGTCTCCCTTCGCAGCTAATCTAACAATGTACCTTCTATTCTACCCTACTCCGATATTATAACTGTGACTTTTATGGTCTGCGTTCGGATTCTTGAATTCGTTTTAGCTATACTTTAGACAGGGAGGGGGGTGGGGAGTGGGTATGGCTTAAGGATGACATTCATTTGTCGGTGGAAGACAGTGATTGTTGTTTGCTGATCATACCAAAAATTAGTAAATGACACATTCACTTGCCGGATGGATTGCGTGTGTGTGCAGTGACATTTAGGTCCCTCCAAATTTATGTTTTTACAAAGAAAAGACAGTTTTGTAACTAATACATCTCTAATCACCCGCGCTTTTAGTATTTTACTTCAAACTAGTGAGTATTTCAGTTACTTTAACACCAGTCATAGACTTATTTGGTGCATGCGGAAGGCCAAATCTTTATTTGTAAAAGCATGAAGAATCAGGGGCCCATATGCTATATTTCCATTTGCGTAGCAGTTGTGATTGCACTCCAGATTCGATCGTTTCTCTCCTTAATCTAAGCAAAAGACTGATGGACGGCCTCAACTACCGAATGGTTAAATCATAGATTACTGTACACGCGAGGGTGTAGGGTCCATAGTGTATAATTGAAGACACAACCAAAGCATCACTGTATTCACTAAAACCTTTCCACCTAATGTCTTAAAAGCTGTCAATTTTTGGTTCATTTTGCATGAAAATGAAGGGGTTATAATAAGCTCTCTCCTGGTTTTGTTGGTTACTTCTCATAAAGAGGTTTGCTTTGCTTGCTCACTCAAGTCAAGACTACAGGAAAAAGAATCAATTATTATTGTTATCTTGTTCGCAGAAACAGACAATCATTGCAACAGCAATTTGCTTTGTTGTTTGTAATCTGAGGTTGAACGATGTAAAAGAAAAAAAGAAGAAAGGGTTTCCCCCTACATAAATCCTATCTATCATTTTCTTGCAATCTTGGGAGTTCAAGTTTTGTGGTAGAAGTCTAGGTATGTAGCCTTACATAAATACCTAATAGCCAAATCACTACAATCTTGTCTAATCACCCGAGTTTTTACCTTAAATTGACAGGAACTTTCCTCACCATGGATGATAGTGAAGCACAGAATTTCTTAAGAGAAGAAGACAATCTCCCTTTTTAACTTTTCTTCAATGACTACAAGACCACAATTTCTGTTACTTCTCTACGATTGAAGATACCAAAACTTGCCATGGTGAAAAACCTTACATTACCAAATACTATTTACATTCAATCTGGCTACAAAAGTGTAAGTATACACCAAGGTTACCAAAAACAGAGAGAAGACAGCCAAGAAAATCCATGTTCAAAGCATTACAGAATTATTATACATGTACCACGAGACAGGAAAAATGTGGACGATTTTTATTCGTTCCCTCCAGCTTAGAACTCGAGACGGGCTTATCCTTCTGATCTGTGAATAATTAAATTGCAAATAGCTCATTAAACAAGGTCAATGCATTTACTATACAAGAGAAAGTCTATAAAATTTGTTAAACTAATAAAAGTAATCAGGGATTAACTAAGAGTCCATGAACACATTACAAAGCATAAAATAAAAATAAATTAAAGTCTGTAAATCCAGAGATTCCGGACGGAACCATCACGTTCAAGCTGCGGACAAAAAAGGAATAGATTCCCCGATGGAAAATAGCAGTTACTAGTCACAGTTTCTCTGTGGAGGAAAATGACCGACAAGTCTCTTAGCAGGTAGGAATATTAAATTAACGTGTAGGGACAGTGAGTTGGACAAAAGTGTACTAATGGCTTGAAAGCGACTCCTTGATCATAGGGATACTCAAAACATAATTCAGTCCTATGACAGCAAAGCAGAGCATCTAACAGAAACAAAAACGAAATGCAAATGTTTGTTTAATTGCTTTTATTTTCAGTTCTGAAGAACTGAAAATCATCAGGTCCGCTGTAACTATTCAGACCCAAGCCAATGACTATCCGGATAATTATCAAACCAGCTAAAATGGGATCTAACCCAGAAGAAATCTCTTACAACATACATAACAGAGCTACAAAAAAACAGAACAACTGCAATAAGATTGTGAATAGAAGACTAACTTCATATTCTTCATATTCTTCTCATTCAAAATGGTAAGCTCTTGGAAGTTGAACTGGTTGCGAGGGATTTGAAATGTTCCGATGGAACAAAATCCTGTGGCAAATTAGCCCTCTTAACGATTCTCTTCATATTGTTCTGCAAACTTTGTTGGACTAATTGTTTCACTGCTTTCTTTTCCTCGCTCATCATATCTTCCTCATCTTCTAAACACTCCTTTGAAACCCCGTTTAGATTTGTGGATGTTGATGAAGACCCACAAATAGGAGCAGACACTGCAGCCACTAAATTTCCTCCATAAGTCTCTGAAACTTGCTTTCCCTTATCAACTCTCAAGCATTCTAAAATCCTCGAAGCCCTCTTCTGTGCCAATGCACTACCCAAAAGTGTTAATTCGAGCAAGGCCGAGGCAATGCCAGCTTCTATCATGGCCTGTCTGTCTCCATATGATTTATGTGCCATCACCATCAAAATATATGATGCTTTCTCTTGACACCTTGGAGAGTCGGTCCAATTCAAAACATCAACCAAAATTGTGAATGCATCAGACACAGTGCTAATTGCTCTTCGACCTTCTGGGGTAGGTACTACATTGCTCAAAATGGATAGAATTCTCTCACTTAGTTCCATATCTCCTAATGTCTCAAACAGAAATGGGATCAAATTGGTTTCTAGGATATACAAAATATTTGATGGGATGATTGAGAGATTGTATAGAGCTCGAAGAGCATCTTGTTTTGCTTGTGGACTGCTTTTGCCATCCAAATTCTTGAGGGTTTTAACTAAGAATGGGACTGCTCCTGAAGACCCAATGATAGATTTATTGGAGTCCAATGCACTCAAACCTAAGAAATTTGCTACTATTGCGTCCGAGACTGATGGGATCGTGGCATTTGGAAATTCAATAAGCTTTAGCATCTTGTGAACAGCACCGGCTTTCACAATGGCTGCTTTGTTTCTGCAAAATGAATTGGAAAAAATAAATTATACTTTTATTCTGACAATATTGAAACACCTTCAACAATGAAAGTGAGAATTAACATACTGAATTATAAACCAATTAGATACAACAATTAAAAAGGAAATACCCATATGAAGCACAACTATTCCAGAAAAAATAACCCCTAAAACATGGAAAGTGACATGTCGCAGCTAATTTGCATTCTGAATCAGTATTTTGCAGAAAACAACAAATAAAAGTGAGATAAAAAAAAGTTGTCACATTAATGGAGAAAGGGAAAGAACACCACACTGCATGAATCCAAAACAAAACATTTTAAGCCCAGAAAACTTACAAATCATTGCCGATACCGAGATTGAGCAGTGCATAAAGCGCAGCAATTTGAGAATCAACATCTTCGCAATCAAGCATTCCAGCCAAAGAAGGAATTGCTCCTAACATAGCAAGCGTAACCCTTATTTCAGAATTTTCTTTCGCAAGAAACCTCACCTTTCTCGCCGCTTCTCTTGTTCCCTCTTCATTTTCAGACTGCAAATCCTTCACCACGATTTTCAACTCCTCCAACGCTTCCTCTTTCTTCTTTACCCCGCTCTCAGCTTCCCCTTGGGCAAAGTTCAATAGATCCAACAATTTCTCCGACTTCGAATTGCACCCTCTTTCCCGTCTCTGCTTTTCCGGTTTTACCTCATTTATTTTCTCCGAATCAACTGTTTTACAATCCGTGTTCGTCTTCGCCGTGGCCACAGAAACAACATCATCCTCCAGGAATTCCTGACGGTATCGTGAACTCCCGCCACAGCTGACAGCGTCGAATATCTTACGACGGAATGCGGCAGCGGAGAAAGCCGTCCATAGACGGAAGTGACGATTTCCGTCAGTAGTGGTGGAAGTGGTCCCATGAGAACGATCGAGTATTAAAGATCTGCCGTTGTTCTGATGAATCTTTGCCGCCATTATTATTATGTATATTATTACTCAATTTCCCGACATTGCATAGAAAACAAAGACAAAGACGGGAGTGAAATGGATTGTGAGCAGAGGAGAGGAAGCGAAGAGTTTGAGTCCGTGTCTCTGCTTTGTTGTTTATTTATTATAACACGGTCAAAGCGAAGCTATGGAGTTCTGTTTGTTTCGGTCGGGAAGAGAGAGAGAGAGAGAGTGGCTGTAATAGTAAAAAGCCTTGTTTGGATGGCGTTTTAGAAACAGAACAGAACAATTTATTTACCAACCAACCAAATTTGTCCGTTTTCGAGAAGTGCCTATGTAAGAAGCCATTTACTTCGTAGAGAGAGAGAGAGAGAGAGAGAGGAAGTGCTTGTAAAACATGGAAGCCGAGGAGACCAGACCATGGTTTCAGGCCTACGCTGGGTAAACTGAACTCCATGCCCATTTTCATTTACCTTTTAAGACTCATTTTTTGAAAATATTACAAAACTGACATTTATCGGTCGACTCCTCGCGCTCGCTAACGCAGCTAATCACGGAAACGGCTTGTCGTTTCGTACGTTTGACAGCAGATTAAAGGTACGTTCTCGTATTTAAAATAAATAAATAAATAATTTAAATTATATTTTAATATAATTTATCAAGTAATGTAATATTAATTATATTACTTATTAATATTTAATTAAATTAATAATAAAAAAATATTAAAAAGAGATTTTAATATAATATTTTGATGACTCTGAATCCATTAAATTAAATTGGAATTCAATTTGAAAAAAAAGCAATTGATAAACCAAGATTTCAAGTGACAATGGAACATTTACCGGCCGTGTTAACTCTCGTCAGTAACATTACATTATGGCGTGTGAATACGTGACCCATGTCGTTTCTTGAGACCAGCCCTGCCCACACACATGCAGATTATTGTTTTTTGATTTGTACGACACGTTCGTAATTAACTATAATTAATTAAGACTCAGTTGCAACTTGAGGGTGGTTCTCTTACTTAAAAAAGGCCGATATTAAACATTCAAATTGCTGTAATTTCAGGATTATGAACAGACGTACACACAACAATTCATATAAACTGTAGATTCGACTTTGGAATGAGTTAGTGCAAGTGCTTTTGTTTTTCATTTTGGTACACAAATAGAAGAGATGCGGTAGGAAAATGAACTCTCTTTTAGGCAATGGGTATGTATACCAACACCTGTTTCATGCCCTATTGAATGTTAATTGAATATAGTGGACCATGTATGTATGCTGGTTCCATTGTAAGAATCTTCAACCCTTCGTTCATCGAATTTGATGGCATTAACACGACAACAAGATGTTCTTCCTCCGTACTTATTGTTCTGACTCACACCTCCTTTTACACTGTATTATCTTATTGACAACCCATGAAATTACAGAAACTAGGAAATAAAATACCCAAAACTTAATTCGTCTAACTCAATTGTTTGATGTTAAGGCAACTTATGTAGAGACTGTAACTACATTCTTTCTTTTACCCTCAAGTTCTTCTTACATTCATGTCAATCACGATAATTAAAACTGTTCATTAAAACGCTCATAAATCGGTTAGATAAAGGTCGGGATGCCCACGAAGCAGATACAAACCGAGTTTAATTGCGAATTAGGATGATGGTAACATTCCAACAAACAGTCTTTATTATAATAAATGTCATTAAATTGATGGCATTGATCTCTGCTCTTAAAATGAACCAGTATTATCTGTTTCTTAATCCTTTCTGGCTAGCTTTTTCTCCTAAGAGAGTGTCAAATTTCAAGATCATTAGACTTTTGCCATTCACTACCTATATGACGAACTAATGGTTGTTCGGGTCCCCCAGGCACTTAATTTCTCGACCTACATATATACAGAAATTATTTATAGGGTTCCACCGAAAACTGCAATCATTATTAAGGTTCCAAGCTTTCTCTCAATGCAGAGAGAGTAATTTTATATTGAAAAAGGAAGCCAGGACAAAGGCAGAAGTAAGACTTGATTTGTTTAATTATGATACAGCCTACCCAACACTACATTACTATCATTTGATATCAATCATCACAATTCTGGACTGTGATCTGTATTGTCTGGTTCTTCATTATCCAATGTCCACAAAATTTCTTTATGTATGAGAAAGGGTCAAGAGTTCACGTGCATGGAAAATGGGTATGCACTTGCAGCCTATATATAAACGCATAATAGGTATTGTTACCTTTTCAGGAATAAGAATTACTCTATTATGCTTGCCACGGGCGAAAACATACCGCCATCCCAAGAAAGCTTCCATTCTTCCTGTTTGTCATCCTTGGAATGATGCTTGGATCAAGAAAACCAAATAGGCACCAAATTATATGCGGAAATGACAGAAAAACAATGATAGGAGGGAAAAAAAAAGTAATCATATTTTACAAACAAAGACATCTTGTCAGAGCGGCAACATGAGTACTTTTCAAGTATATAAAGAAATGTGCAACCTCATTTTGAAATGGCACGAGCTTACCATTCTCACAAGATGACAAACTACTAACACCAAAGTTTGGGATATTATTAACAGCACCTTGACGTTGTCTAAAAGATCAGGGATGTGTACCTTTGATGCCCCTGTTATCATACCCAGATAGCAGCAAAAGACCAAACAAAGCTTTTATTAGTTGTAAGTACATCTTCAAAAAGAGACATTAATCGTTAGCAACCATGGTATCCATAGGGGAAGAACTTTCCAATTTCCTTATACACAACCTCTTCTGAGGAGGAAGGTCTTTGGCCAATGGGGATTCATCCACATCAACAACAATAGAGTCTTCCTCATTGATATCTCCTCTCAAGACGGCCATTGCAATTTCATTCTCAACCAACCGTTGTATTGCCCTCTTAACTGGCCTCGCCCCAAAGTTAGGGTCAAACCCTAACATCCCCAGAAGATTAATAGCTTCCTCTGCATAGTGAAGATCAATATTCTTTTGTTTCAGCCTTTCTTTCACTCGGTTCATCTGGCAATCAACAATGACAAATAAACAAAATCCACAAAATGTTATAAAGAAAATACCATGATGTAGATTTTAAAGTAAAAAATGATAGTTTATTACTACAATAAGCATGTCTGCTCATACACCAACACAACGGACAAAAAATAGATCCCAGACAAAAACCATTTATATGTCAGAGTTTCCAATAGCAAAGGATGAGAGTCACACCTAACATGAAAATAATAAATGCAAATCCAGCAAATTTAAAGACTAGATGCTTTATCCTCCATATCAGAAGACCAAGGCAAGGTTAATTTAAAAATATGGTTAGAAATAAAGAAGGTTATTAAGTCTAACACCAGATTCAGATTAACCTTCACCTCTTTATAGCATAAGATTCAAAACATGAATAATTTGTCTTAGGAGAAAGAATGACTAGCCGCAGGACCACATATGAATAATTGTCTTTCACAATCTACAACACACGGCGATTGCTTCAGAAAAAAACGAAATGAGAACTAGACTCTAGGATCCTATCATCAAATTTAGTTTCTTAATTCTGCAGCAAACAAGGCAAATTGAATTGCAAGGCTTCCACTAATACAGACAACTGAAAAATCCATCTAAATACCAGCATAAGCCTAAGAAAGGAAGGATAACAAAATTTAAACAATTCATTAAAAGAACTCTCAGTAAAGATTTTATTACCTGTATCGCAACAATTTTGCAGATTTCTTTGGAATCCAAAGGCTGGAAAACTATGTACTCATCAATTCGATTCAAAAATTCTGGCCGAAAAGTTTGCCTCGCCATTTCCAAGACTTGTTTTTTCATCACCTCATAAACAGCATCCTTGCTATCTTGTGTGCTACGAAGCGTTTCAAGTATATAATGTGATCCAATATTTGATGTCATTATCACAACACAGTTTGTAAAACTGACAGTCCTTCCTTGAGAATCAGTTATCCTTCCATCATCCAACAATTGTAATAGTATGTTGAAGACATCATGATGGGCTTTCTCAATTTCATCAAAGAGTACTACACAGTATGGTCTTCGACGAACCACTTCAGTGAGCTGTCCACCCTCTTCGTAACCAACATAACCTGGTGGGGCCCCAACCAATCGTGAAACTGCATGCTTTTCCATGTATTCACTCATATCAATTCTGACAAGAGCATTTTCCGTGTTAAAGAGGAAACCAGCTAATGCTTTTGCAAGCTCCGTTTTCCCAACTCCAGTCGGTCCCATGAACATAAAACTAGCTATAGGTCGATTTGGGTCAGACAATCCTGCCCTTGAACGTCGGATTGCATCAGCCACTGATTTAACTGCAATATCTTGACCGACAACCCTCTTGTGGAGTACCTGTTCCAGCATAACTAGCTTGTCCCGCTCTGATTGTTGAAGGTTTGACAAGGGTATGCCCGTCCATTTACTTACAATTTCAGCAATATCAAGATCAGTAACTTCTTCTTGAAGCAACGAATGTCCAGCATTTTGGAATTCAGCAAGGTTCTTCTCAGCCTCTTCTAATTGGCGTTGAAGGGACATCAAAGTTCCATATTTCAGCTCAGCAGCACGATTTAGGTCATACTCGCGCTCAGCAGCTTCCATTTCTAGGTTAACTCTATCAATCTTTGAAAATTTAAATGATGGCATCAGAAAATAACAGAAAAGAACTTTAAATAATTTACTCTCAGTAAGAAAAAGAGAATGGTTACCTCTTCCTTAATTGAACGTATCCGATTCATGAGATCCTTCTCGCGGCCCCACCGTTCATTTAATTCTTTCTGTTTCTGTTTTAGTAAGTTCAGATCACTTTCCAGTTTGCTTAACCTTTCTTTGGATGCTTTATCGGTGTCATTTTTTAGAGAAAGCTTCTCCATTTCCAATTTAAGCACAGCTCTATCTATCTCATCCAGCTCTGTCGGCTTAGAAGTTATCTCCATTTTCAACTTAGCAGCAGCTTCATCAACAAGATCAATGGCTGAAAGGAAATGACTAAATTACAATCTTATACAGCATAGTGGACACATTATAACATTTAACAACCCCAGTCATGGACTGTGACAAGATTTTACAAGTAGGATTTAGTGGAAGAAAACAATTGACTACTTTTTCTTTCTCTTGTTTCCCTTTCTTTTTGGTTTACCCAGGGGCCAAACTCAGATCTCTTGACAGAGAGCACCCTCTGAGGATAGCATATCCATGGTTTCATCTATTATAAAGACAGAACCCATAATTTTTCTTCAAGAAAAAAAGAGCAAAGAGAAATACACAAGCAAGAAAACAATTAAACATGAAGATAATTTTAAGCCCTTTAACATTACCCCGTGCACGCCTGGATTCATTTAAAGGCTTGTCATGTGGATCAAAATAATTATAATTTGAACATCTAAGTATCGAATAAGACAATGAAGGCAAATGCCCTCACCCTGATTATATATCAGCATGGTAAAATAAATAAGTATAATTTACCTTTGTCGGGCAAAAATCGTTCGGTGATGTATCGATCTGCAAGAACTGCTGCCGAAACAAGGGCACTATCTGATATTTTAACACCATGATGTAGCTCATAGCGCTCACGCAGCCCACGGAGGATGGATATAGTGTCTTCAACAGATGGTTGACCACAAAGAACTTGTTGAAATCTACGCTCAAGTGCAGGATCCTTCTCAATGTATTTCCTGTACTCGTTCAAGGTTGTTGCTCCGATACACCGGAGCTCACCTCGACCGAGCATTGGTTTCAACAGGTTCCCAGCGTCCATTGCACCAGATGTAGCGCCTACACATAATCATCAAGAAGAAAGGCCTTCATATCAAGAACTGAAAGAATTTCATAATGAAAACAGATATAGTGTAATGGAGTACATAATGAATGTCAAATTAAACATGACATCAACTTAAATGGTCATGCACTTGCACACATGTCTATGGCCGTATCATTTGTACGAGATTTCAATCAGGAAACTGGTAATGCCTGTGATACTTTTGTTGTCATCAAAGATAGCAAGATTAAGTACAACAACACTATAGATTCAAAGAAACAGATCAGGGGCACAACCTGCACCAACAACTGTATGTATTTCATCAATGAATAAGATAATCTGTCCATTTGAAGCAGTAACTTCCTTCAACACAGCTTTCAACCTTTCCTCAAAATCTCCACGAAACTTGGCACCAGCAACCAACGAACCCATATCTAAGGAGATCAACTGTGTGATATGAAAGTAAATGAAAAAAAAATAAAAACAAATGTAACTCTGGGGAAAATGTGCATTAGCAATGTAATCAATGTATATAAATTAATCTCATAAAAATTAGGAGTTACCACAAACAAGTCTTGCTTAGATTCAACAGACAAATCTCAGTTAAGAAACTGCCACATAATCACATCAACTAAAATCTTTTCAATCCAAATCTTTCTTCAGTAAAGAAGCATATGGCAGAGAAAAACTCGTGTTGGAATAAAACCTTTCTATTTAGCAGTGGTTCTGGAACATCCCCTCGCACAATCCTTTGAGCTAATCTGCAAAGACAATAGAAAATCTAGTATTATTACATGCGGCATCTTAGTATTGAGGGAATAGAAGAATGATCTGGCACAAAAAATAATTTGAGTTTACTCAATTCTTTTGTTGCATTTGATTTAACCAGAGCAAATTAAACAATAATCAATGGAAGAAAGTTCAAAGAAAATTGTATATCAAATCAAGATAACTAACTAAAAATCCAGCCAACTATATAACATAAAAGACACAGACATCTAACAAAATTGTTGGACAATTTACGGAATCCAGCCAGAGATGCTAAATAAATAAATAAACCATTAAAACTCAAAAAACAAAATGCATACCCTTCAGCAATGGCAGTTTTCCCTACACCAGGCTCACCAATAATAACAGGATTATTTTTGGTTCTCCTAGATAATATCTGGATACACCGACGAATTTCATCATCTCGACCTATAACAGGATCGAGTTTACCACGCCTAGCAAGCTCCGTCAAATCATTCCCATATTTATCCAGAGCCTCATATTTTCCCTCAGGATCTACATACATGAAGGAAATAATAAGTGAGAGCAGGCAATATCTAAAAGCAACCAAATAATAAGGTATATCACTACATAGGAGTAAAGTTCAACTTGTTACAGATTGGAAAAAAAAGTAGTACATAGTCACATTTTTTCCCTCATAGAACGTACAATATCCAATAGTTAGTTGTCAGGAACACATTGTGACAGAGTCAACACTCCAGGAGTTATCAATAATATCAGAAAATTTTCAACAGTTTATGCTAAAATATTCCAATCAGCACTATGACTGGTTTAACACATAATCATAACCTCTCTAGACACTGAGGAACAAAGATTAGGCTGTACAAAATGGGTGAAGAATTTGTAATGATATTTTTGCTACATTAAGACAAATAAATGCAAATTCTGGGCATGATGTATAATGCAAGGAAATGGTTGATATCTCATGACTTGAGCATGGATATCAAGTTGAAAATTGTTAACATGAGACAGATGAAAAGAAAAGACAGAAGTAGCGTATGAAGCAGACATCTATCAGCTGCAAGACGGCCAACTTCTATAATATAGTTTCAATTATACTTAAAAGAGCTTCTGACATTTTCTTCATTAAATGACATTTGTTTCTTATTGAATTCATGCAGCTTATTGTGCCAAAACAATAAAGTATTGACCCAGAAACATAAGAAAAGATTAAGAAGTTAAATTCATACTTTGATCAGTTACTCTCTGACTTCCACGAATTGCTTTAACTGCATCCTTCAAGTCTTTCTCAGTGAGCTGGAGATTCTTGAATAACTGTTGCCCAAACCTCGCATCTGAAGGAAATGCCAACAAAAGATGCTCAACAGAAACAAAATTATCTCCCATTTCTTTTTTGACCCTTCGAGCATTATCTAAGAGGGAACTAAAATGTGATCCCACTATAGGTCCACTGGTACCACCTGTCACCTGCCGCATAATTAAAAGCGGTTACAACTGCAAATTCAACAAAGCTAGCGCATAAGAGTGTGTCATCAACTATTCAAATTACACACTTTTGGCTGTTGGGATATAAAATCATCTGTAGCCTGGAGAACTGTGGTGTTGTCCAGCCCTGCCTTTGTGAATATTCTCCGAGCCAAGCCATCCTTTTGCTCCAAGAGGGCTTTCATCAGATGTTCAGACTCCACCACTTGTTGCTTGCTAACTCGTGCAGCATCTACAGCGCCAACTATGCCTTCCCATGCCATCTCGGTGAACTCCGTTGGATTTGCCTGATAAATGTAGTCGACGACAAAATAGATTGACAAATAAGAAAGATTTTTCACTTTATGCATGCAACTGAAGTACAATTTTCCAGTAACAGTTCACAAATTATTCAACATACATAAAACAGCCGAACTTTTCAACAAATTGTTCACTTCCCATACATACATCTCAGCTTTCAGAGGAACATTAAATACGACGCAAGCATACACGGATGCATGTACGAACAGGTATACGAACCTGGGAAGCGCTAGTAGCGGAGTAGTGAAGCGGAGTGGATGAGTGAAACTTGCGCACGAAACCGCTGGCCAGCAACTTTCCAGAAACGACATCGTTTTCAGCAATTCTGTCGAAGATTCGAGACCGTGACACTGAATTGACCGAATTAGGAAAAACGGAAAGAGATTGAGCGCGAGAGCGATAAATGAGCGAGCCGTGCTGAGAGAGAGAAAGTTTTGCGGTTCTGGAGGATTTCAAAGCGGCCATGGTGGACTTGGTTAGCCTTCTGGAGGCCATTTTCGAGATCAAAACGACGAATGATTGACAAAATTTGGTTATTTAATGGTTTCGGGATTTTTGGTTAATGATAAACCAGAAAGTGTTGAGAGGTTTTTGAAAGCTTGGAGAAGAGGCAAAGCAAGGCCGAAATAGAGAATGTTGTAGAAGAGCTGAGTAGTTTCTGCACCATTTCTCTGCGTTTTATTGGCAAAGTGGTGCGTTTTATTAGTTATTGAGAAATATTATCCGCACAAAACCCTCCCATTTTTTCAACCCATAGGAAGACTGTTTTCAATTTTTAAAAAAAATTATTTTAAACATTATTTATAATATATATATTTATTTTTTTATTAATTATTTTAATTATTAACTATCTAATATATTTTATTTTTTCTTTTTTTCTAAATTTTATAAAAATAAATTTTAATCCCATAATTAAATTTATTTTTATTTATAGCATTACAAATAAGTAACTTAGTCAATCCCACAAATAGAAAATTAATTCAGATTTAATTTATTTAATAATTACATTCAAAATATATAATTAATAAATAATTAAATAGAATATAATCATATAATAGATTATTTTATATTTTATAATATTATATAAATAAATAATAATTAGTTTTATTTTTAAATATGATTGATAAATATAATTAAATATTTTTTAAAAAATATATAAAATAAAATAATTAAATTTATATATTATAATTATTTAAATAAATAATTATATCTTAAATAAATTCACATATTAAAAAATTTATTTTATAATTATATTATTTTATATGAATTTAAATTTATAAATTTTATGTTTAAATTATAAAAATATTTTATAAAAAATTATTATTTTTATACATAAATTATTTAATATATATATATTATTTATTTATTATATTTATTTATTTTTAATTATATATATATAAATTTGTATAAATAATTTTTATACGTAAAATTGTATTTACTATTTTTGTTGGTATATACTTAATGCACCCTAATTTGGCATGGAGCAAAGTAATTGAATCCGACTCCGATTGGGCGACCCGTATAAAATTGTTCATTCAGCATGGACTTTGCTTAAATATTCTTCGGACGTACGGAAGAGTAAAGACATGGCAGCTTCTCAAGGCTCGAGAGAAGTTCAAGAAAGAATGCCAGTTGGTCAAGGGAGAGAGGGAACACACATGAGACGTCATCGTTTGAACACTTCTGGATAAAACGCTGTCGTTTGTAATATAATCATTGGGCAAAGTTACTTTCCCGTTTTATTCGAGTGTCCTCTCAGTTGTGGGAGAAGAGTCAGATGACGCTCGGGAAAGGAAACGAGTAAAGTCTTAACCCTCGCCCCTCACCCTTTTCTCTCCGCGCTTTCGTTGACCTGAAAATCCCTATTCGGTAACACAAAATCCTTCTTCACGACTTCGAGATCTGTTCATTTCAAGTCTTAATTGCATATGCAAGAGGTCAGATCTCATCTCCTTCACTATTCTTACTTCTTTCACTTACTTACTTTTTAGGGTTCTGAAAATCTTTTTTTTTCTTTTTCATTTTCTTTTAGGGTTTGTTCCAGATCTGTTAGAAGAGAACCAGTTCAGGTTTTGTGGGTTTGAGTTGCTTATGTTTTGTTTACGGATCTGGGTCTTCTAGTACGTCATCGTATTGTTTGGTTTTGGTTTAAATTTGTTTGATTTGAAATGTCGATTTTGCCAAAGGGCGATTCAATTCATATTCGAGAGGTGTGGAATGATAACCTCGAAGAGGAGTTTGCTTTAATGCGCGAAATTGTAGACGACTATAATTATGTAGCAATGGATACTGAGTTTCCAGGCGTGGTATTGCGTCCCGTGGGAACTTTCAAGAATATAAATGACTATAACTACAAAACTTTAAAAGATAATGTTGACATGCTTAAGCTTATTCAATTGGGTTTAACATTTTCGGATGAAAATGGGAATTTACCCACTTGTGGGACTGACAAGTATTGCATTTGGCAATTCAATTTCCGCGAGTTTAATTTAACTGAAGATATATTTGCAAGTGATTCGGTTGAGTTGCTCCGCCAATGTGGGATTGATTTTAAGAAGAATAATGAAAAGGGCATTGATGTGAACCGCTTTGGTGAGCTTTTGATGTCGTCAGGGATTGTGTTGAATGATGGTGTTCATTGGGTTACATTTCATAGCGGGTATGATTTTGGGTACTTACTTAAGTTGTTGACTTGCCAGAATTTGCCTGATACACAAGCAGGATTCTTTGACTTGATCTATATGTATTTTCCCATGGTGTATGATATCAAGCATTTAATGAAGTTTTGCAACAGCCTTCATGGTGGATTGAACAAGCTTGCTGAGTTGCTGGACGTAGAAAGAGTTGGTGTCTGTCATCAAGCAGGTTCAGATAGTTTGCTCACTTCTTGCACATTTAGGAAGTTGAGGGACAACTTCTTCAATGGCTCAACAGAAAAATATTCTGGTGTGCTGTATGGTCTTGGTGTCGAGGATGAAAAGGCTAATTGAAGAAAATAATTGGAAAAAGATTGATGGATATTTGTAGACTACTCAGAGTGTGAAACTCCATTTTCTCATTGTATACTTGGGCAAAATGATTGTTGTTTTAGTTGTGACTTCTACTGTATGTTGCTTGTAACTGAAACCTTGACTGGTTTTGTAGTTTCAGTTTCTTGTAAATTATTGCAGTTAGTGTTATAATAATAATAATCTTAATGATTCACTACTTGGTTTGCCGAGTTTCTTTTTTGTCATGTTCATCGTTTTGCTGAACTTATTGTCTGGCTCATGATATTATCTTGTTTATGTCACGAGGACATACTAATTTGTCATCTATTGTATTTTTAGAATTATTTACTTCCACATACAGATCTCTTACGTATTTAATTTAGCTCAATAGAGCCTTGTCACTATTACTTGCTTTATGAGCTCTTGAAACTTGTTCACAAATGCATAATGGTGTTGACAGAGGAGAGTTGGTGAATAATGGTGTTCACGGAGGAGAGTTAGAGCATCTCCTTGCCAATTGACACTGTCCTTCATGGTGGCAAGCTCAACAGTTGGTCGAGGGGAGTGACAAATTCAGAGTTCAGAACGGGTGGAAGATTTAGCTGCAGGACAGGTGTGCATGACATTTCTTTAATGCTGTACATGACATTTCTTTAATGCTGCACATTTATTTAAAAGAACGATTGATGGGGTTGTCACTATTTGATCAAGAGTATTTTACCCTTGTTTGGGGTATTTAGACTATTTGAACATTGCAGATCTGGTTTATATAGTAGTTTGAATAACTTTGTCTTGAGTTTCTATAAACTAAGCGAACATTTTTTTTTGTTTTCTTCATGCCAATGTACTGGAAGAGGAATGTAGGATTCTGTAAAATGGAATTATCATATTTCTATTCCTTGCTTGGTGTTCTTGTTATAGCATTTTTTTACCTTATAAGATGAAGCATTGTAAAGCTTCACCGCCAAAAATCACTGGCCATCAAGTGGCAATCTTTGGCTGTTCCATTGTGGATTTGTAAACACTTTCCGAATATTTGTTATTACATTCATGTTTGTGTTTTAATAGACTCGGGATGATATTACTGGAACTCAATTAATGTGGAAAAATTAGCAAACTTGAATTATTGTTCTTATTATTGTAATTTGTGAATCAGCAGCTGGTTGGCTGCTTGTGTATTTTTTACTTTGCAGCTTGGCTTGGAAACTGATTTTGCTTTTATTGGGCCAAGGCATACTTGTTTCCGATTTTACCGAGTTGATAATCTTTTTCATAGTAAATGGATATATTGGTATCCATATCATATTGCTGCATAATGCCAATACCAGTAGCTACATGCTGTTAAGAATATTTGTTGAAGCATGCCTGACGGGAGCGCTTCTGTTCTCCTTTGCACTCTGTTGTCACTGCACTTTATGTAAACTTTTACTGTGCTTTTTTGTCTTCAGAAAACTGATTCAAGCTACGTGTCCTGGAAAACAATCAAATTGCATGAATTTTAGTTGAGAAAACTATTCTTCTCCTCGATGTTTTTGCAAGGATTCCTATAATTTGGAACAAGGGAAACTTTGAAAATTCTGTTGAACCGTAAACATCTGTCGTTTCCAATGAGCTTCTTGGGCATTTTTTTTTGTAGCTATCCGATGAGACAGCTCAATTACGGACCCTTAACAACTTCATTTGGGCAGCAAGTTTTGCAAATGATATTCCAGCTATGCTTCGTTGAGCAATCTTAATCCATCCATGCATTGCGTAATCCCAATCCTTTCCCATTAGTACCAAGCTTAATGGCGGTTGCTCGTGGCACCCGCATACATATAAATTTGAACATTGGACACTGCAGACTCTGTCTTTGATTCATAGGCAGCACAAGGATTCTAGTTTAAACCTTCCATTCTCTACAAGTCGGACAACACTATCGATAGAATCACGGAATTGCCATTTTCCTTTGCTTTCCCACTTCCTGGTCATTTCTCCTCTTCCTGGCCAAACTCCGGACAGTTGAAAACAAACGAGCTCCACGAGTAAACGCCGAAAAAGCGACTCGCTCCTCCACCGAGTCCAATCACTGCAAAAGTCAGTTATTTTTTCGCTACATTCAGTAATAACAATTTTCTCTCCTTGGTCACATACCGTATTGTCGTATCGCTTTTTTCATGTTTAGTTTGTACCCGAATCACCGAATCTCATTCCCCATGCTCCGACTAAAACCTCCAATTTTACTGTTTCTATTATGCTGCTTACTCTCATCTTGCTTAGCGGATCCGGGTCAAGAATGTCGAAAGACGAACCCGTATGTTGGGCTGGAGTACGAGCTGTTCATGGTCCAGCACCAGTTGAGAGGAGTTATCTCCGTGATCGACGACTGCTCGTTCAGGGTTTCGGAATTCGATATGTTATCCGGGTCGGATGTCCACTGGTGGGGCGCCACCGCAACAGAGTTTGCTAACCTCACCAGCGGGTTCATTGTCTCCGATCAAATCCTCAACAACACCTACAGAAATGCTACTTTCACCGTTCGTTTGTTGAATGACATTACGTGGGATCAAATCCCCGTGCTCGCCGCCTGGGACTTGCCCACCGCATCCGATTTCGGCCACGTGGTTTTAAACGAGTCGGAATCGGGAATCACATTGAGCCCCGAACTGGCCCCGTCGCTAGAACCCCATCCGGATAGAGGGAAGAATCGGGTTTTGACTGAGCCTACAATGTTTGATAACTGTAAGGTGTTGTCAAAAGATTATAGGGTTAGGTGGACGTTGAATATTGATGAACAGTCTATTGAGGTTGGTTTAGAGGCTGCGATCGAGACCCAGAATTACATGGCGTTCGGGTGGGCGAACCCGAATATCAGTTCGGAATTTATGGTGGGTTCTGATGTGGCGGTTACTGGGTTTGCGGTGGATGGATTGCCATTTATAGATGACTTTTATATAACGAAGTACAGTGAATGTACGGCTAATAAAGATGGTTTATTTTCTGGGGTTTGTCCTGATACAATATATGAAGGAAATGATCAGGTGGGATTGGTGAATAACACTAGGTTGGTTTATGGGCACAGAAAAGATGGGGTGTCATTTATTAGGTTTAGGAGGCCCCTAGCATCCAATGACAATAAGTATGATTTGCCTGTGAATTATACCAAGAATATGACAGTAATTTGGGCATTGGGTTTGATGAGACCGCCTGATGCTCTTAGACCGTATTATCTTCCCCAGAATCATGGTGAGCCAGAATCAGTGACTTATGGACATTTGGTGCTCAATGTTTCAGAGCATATTAATGATTGTTTAGGCCCTTTAGATGCAGAAGATAAGGAAGATCAGGATTTGATTATTGCTGATGCGAATGCTCCGCTTGTTGTTGTGACAGGCGAGGCAATGCATTACCCGAATCCTCCTAATCCCTCAAAAGTGTTGTATGTTAATAAGAAGGAGGCACCAGTGTTGAGAGTGGAAAGAGGGGTACCTGTGAAGTTTTCAATACAGGCTGGGCATGATGTTGCACTCTACATCACTTCAGATTTGCTTGGTGGGAATGCATCGTTGAGGAATATGTCTGAGACTATCTATGCAGGAGGACTAGAAGCCGAAGGAGTTAAAGCCAGTCCTATGGAATTGGTTTGGGCTCCGGACAGGAATACGCCTGATCAGGTGTACTATCATTCTCTGTATCATCAGAAAATGGGTTGGAGAATTCAGTTGGTTGATGGGGGTCTACCAGATATGTATAATAACAGTGTTGTTTTAGATGACCAGCAAGTTACATTCTTCTGGACATTGTCAGAGGACAAGGAGTTGATATCTATTGCGGCTCGTGGTGAGAAAAAGAGTGGTTATCTTGCGGTAGGATTTGGCAGTACAATGGTGAATAGCTATGCTTATGTGGGTTGGATTGACGATAATGGGAACGGACATGCAAACTCATACTGGATTGATGGAATGGATGCTTCAAGTGTGCATCCTACAAATGAAAATTTGACTTATGTTAGGTGCAAGTCAGAAAATGGCATCATTACTTTGGAGTTTACGCGTCCCTTAAAACCATCATGTAGTCACAGTAATAGACCAGAGTGTAAGAATATTATTGATCCAACAACTCCAGTCAAAGTAATTTGGGCAATGGGTTCTAGCTGGACAGATGAACGTCTGACTGAGAGAAATATGCATTTTATTAAAAGTCAAAGGCCTGTTCAAGTACTGCTTATGCGTGGTTCTGCAGAGGCAGAGCAGGATCTGCGACCGGTTTTAGCTGTGCATGGGTTTATGATGTTCCTTGCCTGGGGCATTTTGCTTCCTGGTGGAATAATGGCTGCTAGATACTTAAAACACGTGAAGGGTGATGGATGGTACCAGATTCATGTTTACATGCAGTATTCAGGATTAGCAATTGTCCTACTTGCGCTTCTTTTTGCAGTGGCTGAGCTTCAGGGTTTCTATATCAGCTCGTTACATGTTAAGTTTGGAATTAGTGCTATAGTTTTTGTTTGTGTACAACCAGTTAATGCATGCCTAAGGCCTAATAAACCTGCCAACAGGGAGGAGATTTCCTTGAAAAGGCTGATTTGGGAGTACATTCATTTCTTTGTTGGCAGATCTGTGATCATTGTAGGAATTGCAGCACTTATCAGTGGGATGAAGCTTTTAGGAGAAAGGTATGGGAGTGAAAATGTTCATGGACTTGTTTGGGCTCTATTCTTGTGGTTCTTGATTGGTGCATTGATGGTCATGTATCTGGAATTTCATGAAAGACAACAGAGGAAAGAAAGAATATTTGGAAGAAGCAATTGGGTTGTGGGTAACCTTGATGAGGATGATTCTATGGATCTCTTAAGCCCATCTGGGGAAGCAGAGAAAAATATGCACCAGTCTGGAAGAATGGAAGTTCAATTAGAGCCTCTGAGCAGATGATGGGTCTGATAATTCCCGTTTTTGCTATAGAACTTGCAACTGTTCACCTTTTTTCAAGAATTTTCTACTCATACAGGGGGATAGCAGGCTGGTTTATAGGCCTAAGAGTTTTTGTTTGGGGTTAATCCAACCATCGTGAACAGTATTGACATTACAAATTGGATTTTGTACACTTGATACTTCTTCTTTAACATAGTGGAAAGTTGATATCTTTCATTTCTTTGACATTGATTAAGAGCACCTTCTACCTTTTGTCTGCATTCTCATGTTATGTATTAGCTTTAACTTAGATACTGTGCTTTCTGCTGGAGCCGAAATGAAAATGATTGTGCTGTGAAGTACAAGATAAGCTGCCAACCAAAGATATACTCCGGCTCATTTCATTTGCATTGGGATTTGCATTGTTAAGTTGTCAATCTGTTTCTGTTTTCATGCAATATGAACTTTGTGCTAATGTACTGCTGACTGTTCTGTTTTGAACCATTTTCCACTTCTTCTATGCATGCTGTAACACTGTGGGAGACAAGAAGGATGTTTTCCATTGATATCAGCTATTGGCTTTGCCTCTTTGGTTAGGTTTCTAATCTATGCAATTGTCAAATGAGCATGAATTCAATGGCTCTCAAACTTGAGAGGAAAAAGCATATTAGTTATGTACAGTACATGCCCCCAGAAGTAAATCTGATTCCATAAATGATCAATGCCTATAAGCTGTAACATAATCAATCGCATAATCTACTTTTTTATAGTTGTTTGTGAATTTGAATTATAAGTCAGTTCTTCTATAAGATATGAATTACATGTGTGTTTTGGAATGGCAACTGGGCATGGCCTATGATTGCACAAACAAACCATGTGCATTCATTTGAACTCCATTTTTCCCTTGCTAAAACAACAACAATTTTGTTGCCTTTTCTTTTTCTTTCAATCCAATGAGATGCAAATTCATGTCAGCAAAGGGCTTGGTCATAACAATGTTAACCCAAAATTAAATAATAATAATAAATACATATACTAATTTTGGATATGAATTAAATTTTTTTTTCTGTTATGATTAGTGCTTTTTTCTCTTTTATCATATTCTCTTTTCAATGCATTTGATTTTCCTCTCCAATCAAAAAATGACCTAAAATTTAAAGATACCCTTCACACCAAAATTCATTTCTTTATTCACTACATTACCATTAACAAAATCATTATAAATTTGACATATTACTAAATAACATTATATTATCGATATATTTGCTTGCTTTAATTGGTATTATCGTACTCGTAACGAGTTGTAAATATTAATAACTATAATCTATACATTCATCTTAATTAAGTATTATCATCCTCGTAACGAGTTGTACTTACTAATAATTTTGAATAAATTTTAACTTATTTCCTTTTAGAATTTACATGACTTATAAAAAAAATACCATACATAGTTTTTTTTTGTGGCTAAATCTCTAATCCTTTGCTCTTATGAGTTATTATTTTTAATTTTGTCATAAATTTTTTTTATTTAAGGAAAAGTCAATAATACCCTTACAATATCATGCTTCCTTCGTGCGCCGGAGGGTAATTTCATTATAAAACAGAAATTTTGCTGTCAAAAAATTTCCACTACCGGGGTGAGACTATCACTCAAATCTCTCTCTCTCTCTCTCTCTCTCCCTCTCTTTCTTTCTCTCAAAACGCTGTCTTTTTTGTTCCGTCCAAATTTCGGTTTCGGAGTAACTTTACCATATTTGGCGCGTTGGATCCCGATATTTCTCGGTAAATTCAGTCTTTCTCTGGATTTTTTATTTTTCGTACGTTTTAAGTTCTACGACTACTAACATATGAGTATGGTTTCCGAGTGTGTTACATGTTTATGGAATTTTGTCACTGGAAATTTGATTTGATTGTTTTCTGTGTTGTGGCAAACGGGTATCTTGTTATTCACGACTTAATGGTTATCCGTTTAGAATTTGGTCCTTTTGTGACTCCTGAGATTTTGCAAGTTGGCTTTATGTATTTGTCTTGTTGGTTCATTCTAGGATTTCATATCCGGCCGCTTTCCTTGGGTCACTTTTTTTGTATTCTGTGATCCGTATCCTCTTAGAAATGCTAAGAAATCTATGTTTTGAGCGGTATATTGTTGCTTCACTGTTATGAAATATGTAGACTATAATTGCTTATCTTGTGAGCTGCGCGTAGATTTATTTTTCTTTGGTTTTCAGCACTTGGGGGCGATTTTATTAGTTTCTTGCTTTTAAGGGTGATTGATCTGTGTGGTTCTGGGGCTACTTCTTTGTTACTTGGATATATGCAAATCAATTGTTAGTTTTATCTCTTCAATATTTTGAATTGTCGTTTTTTCCCGCGATTCATAATTGGTGGTTGGTTTATATATCATTCATCACTATACGTTTAAGAGAAGGTTGGCATCGCGTGTCAAAAGAAAATCACTGCAGTTACTTTTTCTTTTTAACTCTCCTTCCTTTTATAGTCCAGTTGATTAATACCGGGTAATATTTTTAATTTATTGTTTACTTATAGTTTTCCTGCAAACACTAATCCAATTTTAACCAAGCCGCATGAGACACTTGTGCAATGATGAGTCATGACGATGCCATAACTTTGTAACACGTGACTTGTTCTTTGATAGACCACGTCGCAAACGAAGACCCAATTACTAATATTGTAGCATTCTTTGCAGAAGATTGGGACCTATCATTCTTTCTCCTCATTCTGGTCATGTGCCTAATTGAACCTCTTGTCGCTCATTTTCTGCCCTGTGTTTTTCCATATGGAATTACCTAAAACAAAAGACTGTGACTTGTGAAAATTGCATGTCCATGTTTTATTTGGTGGCAGTAATCTTATATTCTAGGCTTTCTTCTTCTTCTTTGTATTTTTCTTCTCTCATTTTGTTCATGGAATTCAACATTGGTTTTCATTTTGCATTAAGATTATTATTTTCTCTTTTACTGGTAACGAAGAGCTTAAATTTAAAATTCAGGTTTGGTTTTGATAACGTTTTTGTTTTTAAGCGGTAACATTGAGCTTTATTTCCAAGTTAGTTTTGGTTTCTCACAAGAAATTAAACTCAAAGGAATTAAACAGTATGCTGCTTCAATTTTGTGTCATGCCAGGTTGTTTTTGTTACGAAATATGCTTATTTTCTTGTTTCTTCTGTTTTCTGCTTAATGGATTGTACATGTGTGGAAACTTTTATTTATATGTAAAGAGTTTTGAAGTTCTTGAGATACCTTTTATGATGGTTTGTGTATTGACCTATTTTACTTTTTCCCTATACAGGAAATAAATAATCACTTTATTCTTTGTATATATCAAGAAATAATTAGCTGATGAAGTTTATTGCGTATCTTTTGACAAAGTTCCAACTGTCTTTCTATGGCTTATTTTTTGAGTGGCCACTCCTGTGTTACATCTGTTGTGGGATGAAACTATATGTTTTTGCAGATAATATGACAATTATGTTCTAAGTTTAGTCAGAGGTGAAAGCCTATGCCATTTAGTTGCAGTTCCCTTCTAAGTGATTATTGCAGTCAAAATTGTTGTGTACATCGTTAAGATGGTGATGCTGCTTGTTTATTTTTTATAATTATTTTCATTATTCATGCTTTTCATTGTCACATATATTGGCTTGGCTTAGACCCTAAGTTACGAGACAAAGCCTGCTTCTATGTGACTGTGAAGAAGAATTAGAAATGAATATTCTTGCCAGCTTGTTTTTGTAAACAAAAGAAATGGAACTAATTTCTCCATAGGAAGGAGGTGGTGGTGAGGTTGTGAGTTCAATCTTAGTTAGGTTTGAAAGGTATATTTGTCAACAAAAAGAGTTTGTAATTCAAAAATAACAAAAACATTGATGATAAAAGAGAATATAACAATTTTGGTGCTAGGAAAGACTTGAAAAAAAGTAAGCGTTCTTATGATTGAATGTAGTGAATGATAGAACTTTTTTATTTTATTTTTGTTTTTGATTATTATTTTTTAATAAATGAAGCAATTCATTATTAATAAATTGTGGATAGTAGTTGAAAAACCTATGTGTCTATATATGCAGGTTGAATTCATATATCATTTTTATTTAAAGAAATATTATGCATGACATGGTTTAATTGTGAACTAGATGTCAGCTAGAAACCGCAGACATCATTTGGTTTCTGGAGTTATTGGGTGGTTGGGGTTATTGTTTTATAAGATGTAAATTGCTTGGGCTTGTTGCTTTACTCTATTACCCTCAAATTGTAAAGAAGCTAATTTAATGAAGAATATGTGAAGAGTAAGTGGTTTTATTCCACTTAGTATGTGACCTTATATTAATTGATATTATTTCAACACCATTAATAATCCAAAAAGATGAAAAAAGGGCTAAGATTAGTTACTGATATTTAATAATTTTAATTTGTTTTACTATTATACTTTGTTGACCCATTAGGATTTCTTTTTACTGTTTATGATATATAAAGTTCTTTTTGAGTTAATGGATGCCAATTGAGACTGGTAAGAATTTATTAAAAATTGAATGTTTGGTCTATCTTGTAGAATATGAGTAGTTTGGTTGAGAGGCTTCGTGTGAGATCAGATCGAAAGCCAGTTTATCATTTAGATGAATCAGATGATGATGCTGATTTTGCGCAAGGGAAACCTGGGACCAGTGAGGAAAAATTTGAAAGAATAGACAGGGCTGATGCGGTTTGTTTCTTGATCCTTTTCCGTCTTTTAATTTCTCTGATTAGTACTTCTTTGCTACTTTGGATTTTCTTTTATCGTCTGTTATTGAAGCTGTATTTGCTTCTCCTGATGCCAATTTTCGATTGCAAAGAATAACAACGTGTTATTTATACAATTTGTTTAACTGTTTGCTTTACCTTGGTCTTTAAATGGGAGCCAAGCTCCCATTAAGGCATTTTTCATCTTTGGTTGCTTTTCATATTTGTATGTGCATTTTGCATTCCATTCAATCGTGATGTAGGTTTTGTTTATATATCTTGTTAATTTGATTAAGTAATTCTCCGCTTGTTAGTGTAAAGTGCTTGCCTATCTCTAGACTCGGGCATTGCTGTATTTGGATTGTTTTGGTTGATGGCCAACATGAAATGGAATTACTTAGGAGCCAATTATTTTGGATTTTAGTTTTTCACCGTTACTTGAATCTTCTGGAACTAAATTTATACAATGAAGAATAGGCACAGTTTGGTTGTATAAAACTTCTTTTTTGAAACATTTCTCATGTCTCTGCTGTTGCACATTGTTGGAGCATTATGGATAGAGTTAATTTCTTCGACCTCTCAGTCTTCTTATGCTGAATAGTATGTCCCATGGCTTAAAACTTTTATTACTTACCTTTTCTACCGTTAGTTATTTCTTTTTACAGTCAAAATTTCTAATGGCAGAAAGGTCTATTTTAATGGACAAAACTAAATCTTGGGGACATTGTTAATATCATCTTCTAGATATTGTTCTGAAGTTTTTGTGTGCACTTGTATTTTTATGTTTAAAACATGAAACTAGATGGGTTTTCTTCAATTTTAGGGTGTTTTTTGTTTTTAAATTAACAGAAAGATGATTCATGTCAAGCCTGTGGAGAAAGTGGGAATCTTTTGAGCTGTGATACATGTACATATGCATACCATGCTAAGTGTTTACTTGCTCCGCTTAAAGCTCCTCCTTCTAGCAAGTGGAGGTGCCCAGAATGTGTATGATTCCATCTTATGCTGAGCACTGCAATTATTTTTGTTGAACTAGTTGCTATTACATCTATGCTACAGTTGGGAATAATTTTTTTCTTTTCTGATGTGCAGGTTAGTCCGCTGAGTGATATTGACAAATTACTGGACTGCGAGATGCGTCCTACTGCAGCTGGTGATAGTGATGTCTCGAAGCTGGGGTCAAAGCAAATATTTGTGAAACAGTATCTGGTGAAGTGGAAGGGATTATCTTATCTCCATTGCACTTGGTAAATCCCTTATTAACAATGTTTATTGAGTAAATTAGCTTTCATATAAAACCTATGTGACTATTTGTTTTTCTGACAAAGGGATGAAAACTTGCGATGAAGCTTACTCTGACATGTTATTTACTCCGTTATACCTTTTCAGATTATGGTTTTCTCGTTGCTATTGTAATCCATCTTGCTTTTAATTTTTCTTTTCTTGTATGTCAGTATTTTGTGTGCCTTTGTGTTTTTGGCCGTCTTCAGTCACCTGCTAGTTCTGTTTTCTCCTCAGGGTACCCGAAAAAGAGTTCATAAAAGCTTTCAAGTCAAATCCTCGTCTGAGGACTAAAGTAAACAATTTCCATCGCCAAATGTCGTCAAACAATAATCCTGAAGAAGATGTTGTTGCCATTCGACCTGAGTGGACTACTGTTGATCGGATTCTTGCCTCCAGGTTTAACTATCTGAAATTTTCACCAGTCCAGACACACATACACATCAAATTCTCTCTCTGTTTTATCTTTTTTTTAATCTATTCTAATTGAGCCAAAACTTAAAATTGCTCCAGAATTTGATTTGATTAGTTTGTTAAGGTTCAAATGCAAATCTAAGTGTGGAAAATCATCGTTTTCCTTATTAACATTAGATTGGACTCCAGTGAATTATGAAGGGGAATTTGCTCTTTTCTATGTCAAATCAAAATCATGTGTGGTCCTATGTTTTGTAGAATTCACATTGTGTACATGGAGTTTAATATTTAGTGTGAAAAATTTTGCAATTATAAAAAAATTGTTGCTTATGATTTCTGGTTTGGTTCTTGATGGATGTGGGATGATGTATAAATTTTCACTGCATCTTTATACTGCTGCTTTATGGTGTTTTCATATGTCTTCATGCATTTTAATTTCTATCTTAGGATAATGTAATTTCGTTTTTAACATGTTGCAGGGGAGATGATGGTGAGAAGGAATATCTTGTGAAGTATAAAGAACTTTCATATGATGAATGCTATTGGGAATTTGAATCAGATGTATCTGCATTTCAACCTGAAATTGAAAGATTTAACAAAATTCAGTCCAGATCATCCAAATTGGCTTCTAATAAGCAGAAGAGCAGCCCTCGAGGTGTTACTGAATCAATGAAGAAATCAAAAGAATTTCAACAGTATGAATGCAGTCCTGAATTTCTCTCTGGAGGTACTTAATTGATATATTCTTCAAACTGGTTGGCTTGTATAATAACTAAGTTTTGTTTTGTTTCATCACCATTAATTTCTAATTATTATTCTCTTATACCTGAAGGTTCACTACATCCATATCAGCTTGAAGGACTGAACTTCTTACGGTTTTCTTGGTCCAAACAGACACATGTTATACTAGCTGACGAAATGGGTCTTGGTAGGTCTTGTTTTGATCTGTTCTTCACTTTTCCTCTCCTGGCTTTTGAAGAAGCATTTCATGTTTGCATATTGTCAACTTGATTTGCTAATGCTTTGCTTTTTGTTTGGTTGCAGGCAAAACCATACAGAGTATTGCTTTTTTAGCATCTCTTTTTGAAGAGGGCATCTATCCGCATTTAGTTTTAGCTCCACTTTCAACATTGCGAAACTGGGAACGTGAATTTGCAACTTGGGCCCCGCAAATGAATGTTGTATGTACTTGGCACTATCTCAACAACTTGTTATTGTTTTTCAAAAAAAGTATCGTGAATTAGAGTTTACATGTTGCAGGTCATGTATGTTGGCACTGCCCAAGCTCGTGCTGTTATAAGGGAGTATGAATTTTACTTTCCCAAAAGTCATAAGAAGATCAAGAAAAGGAAATCTGGTCAAGTTGTCAGTGAAAGCAAGCAAGATAGGATAAAATTTGATGTCCTCCTAACATCTTATGAGATGATTAACTTGGACTCTGCATCTTTGAAACCGATAAAGTGGGAATGCATGGTAACATTCTGTGGCTTATTGTGTGCATTGCTATTCTCCAACATGTGATTGCTGGTTAAAACTGACATTTAAATGTAGATTGTTGATGAAGGTCATCGTCTAAAAAATAAGGATTCAAAATTGTTTTGTTCGTTGAAGCAATATTCAAGTAGGCATCGTACGTTATTAACTGGAACTCCCCTTCAGGTTCGTCATCCTATTATGATAATGAATTCGTGTTCAAGATTAGTGCTTAGTTCTTATATTTTGCCATGTTTCTTTGCTGGAAATTCAATAAGTGCACATCAGTCAAGAACTTAAAATCAAAAAACTGTGGATGGTCCTATAGACTTTTAAAGTTCTTTGAAATTGTTGTTTGATCAATCTTTTTAGCTTTGCTACTCCTGTCATACTATTGCTAATTCAGTTTAGTTTTACACGTCTTAAGTCATATTATTACGAACTTATCTGCCCTTTTACATTTTCAGAACAATCTGGATGAACTTTTTATGCTGATGCACTTCCTCGATGCTGGGAAGGTTAGTATGATTGATGATTTATGGAGTATTTAAAAGAATCCTTTAGCTAAATCAAGATGCAGTTTTTGAATTAGTTTATAAATTTTGAAGAAAAGTTTGTAGTATTTGATGGTTAAATACTTGCAGTTTGATAGTTTAGAAGAGTTCCAGGAAGAGTTTAGGGATATCAATCAAGAGGAGCAAATTTCAAGGCTTCATAAAATGTTGGCCCCCCATCTTCTTAGAAGTACGAATCTAAAACTTACTCTTATAAACTGTTGGATTCATTTGATCCCTTTAATTGCAAATGTTACTAAGTTAATTGTTTTACAAGTTGATCACGTTTATTATTTATGATAGCTTTAATTGATCATTATGTTTCCTCTGTGTTCATTCCTGAAACTGCTGTGGTGCTTGAAGTGTTGAATGTTGGTAAATTTTTTGGATCTTTTCATTGTTTTTAACCAGGTGGCTAATTTTAGTTACTCTTTTCTGATATAGAACATCAAAAAGTGTTTAATATGAGTCTTGAACCTTTTGTTCATTCTCTGAAATAATTTAAATCCGACCAAATTAATTGTCACTCCAAGTATTTGTGATGTGCCACCTTTTTGATCCTATTTTGCTACTTTCCTTTGTCCGGTTCTTAATTCCTTGACCAACATACTTTTGAGTCCTCCACTCATTCTTATGATACTTTTAATATGAACCAATCAATCCTCCAGCATGGTGATTGGCATATGTTTAGCATGGAAAAGGATCTAAATGCCATTTCTCGCTAATAGTTAGTTATATGTAACAGCTCTACCAATGATGTCATCTTGAACTATGATACTTTATTGATAGAATTGCAATTTTGTTATTGATGTGAAGGACTCATTGTTTTCTTTCTTTCTGAAAAGCATATTAATTTTGATAGCTATAGATCTTTTAGCCAATAGGATGCTGATCTTTCAGTCACATCACCATGACATTAAAATTTCGATCATGTTGCTGATAATGAGTGAAAATGCTTTAAAATGCTAATGCAGGAGTGAAGAAAGATGTCATGCAGGATTTACCTCCTAAGAAAGAACTCATTTTACGGGTTGAATTAAGTAGCAAACAGAAAGAGTACTATAAGGCTATTCTGACTCGTAACTATCAAATACTAACTCGACGTGGGGGTGCACAGGTAAGGTTTCACATTTTAGTGAAATAAGCCCTTTTTATTGTTTTTTGACCTAACAAGTTACTGCTGTTGTTTATTGTGTCAGATTTCTCTTATAAATGTGGTTATGGAACTGCGCAAGCTCTGCTGTCATCCTTATATGTTGGAAGGAGTTGAACCTTATATAGAAGATACAAATGAATCTTTCAAGTAATCTTCTATGCCACTAAAGTTAAAGCTAGAACTAAAATCTTAACTATGTATTCTGATGATTTACAGTTTAGAAGTCCTTTCTTTTTAAATGCTTTTGAGTGGGCTAAAGATATCTGTTGAACTAGAATCATACTGCTTTCTGCTTCTACATTCTTTTTCACTATTTGACAGGCAGCTGCTGGAATCTTCTGGGAAATTGCAACTTTTGGATAAGATGATGGTGAAACTTAAAGAGCAGGGACATAGAGTTCTCATATATTCCCAGTTCCAGCACATGCTGGACTTACTAGAAGATTACTTAACTTATAAGGTACAATAGTAATGTTACTTTGGTTGCATCCCTCAGTGTTTGTTGATTGAATGCCTCCACAGTTGCTGATTTGTTGGCATTTATGGATAATTAGGATTTATCTTGTTCAAAATTTTTTATTTTTCAGAAATGGCAGTATGAGAGGATAGATGGCAAGGTTGGTGGAGCTGAGAGACAGATACGCATAGATCGATATAATGCCAAAAATTCTTCCAGATTTTGTTTTTTGCTCTCTACTAGGGCTGGGGGATTGGGAATTAACCTTGCAACAGCAGACACAGTTATCATATATGACAGGTGACACACTTTCATACTAATATTCATATTCTGTTACCTTTTATGAGTAGTAAGCCTGATTGCTTATTGTGATTGATTCTAACATCAATGGGGTTTGGGTTTAGACAATGTAAAAGCTCTACAAACTAAATTGTGAACACTTGCTCGTGTAAATTTGTTGTAATTGAGCAAGTGTCCTTTTGTATTGGAATTTCTTTTAAATATTATTAGGCCTTGCCTGTAAGTTTATATTTTTTATGTTATTTTCCTCTAGTGGTTTGTCCAGTATTTCCTCCTATGCTTAAGTATGCTCATGGTTTTTCCATTTGTGATTTTGATAATTGTTAAAGTGATAATTATTAGAAATCTTCATAGAGGATGGTACTTTTTTTTCTCTTTGTTTTCTTTTGACTTCTTTTTCCTTTCTCTGATTTGTGTATGGGTTTATATAGGTGTTGACAAGATACTATTTGTCTTGCATGCATGTGATACACAGTGCTGCACCATCACCATTATGCTGTTAATGATGCTGACAGCTCTAGGGGCCTTATTCTATAGGATCAGTTTCTCTCTTTTATGTTGACTAGAATTTTGACTTTTTCAACTTGTGTAGTGATTGGAATCCTCATGCTGATCTTCAAGCAATGGCTAGAGCTCATCGACTTGGGCAGACCAACAAGGTGTACTTTTTTTTTAAGTTAAATATCTTTATCCCTGTCATGTTAAACAGATTTTACTGTTGCATTTTTAAATATTTGAGATACATTTTTGGTATTGCAGGTAATGATTTTTAGGCTTGTAACGCGAGGAACCATAGAAGAAAGGATGATGCAAATGACTAAGAAGAAAATGGTTTTAGAACATCTTGTTGTTGGGAGGCTTAAGGCTCAAAACATCAATCAGGTAACAATCTTCTTTTAGACGTTGAGGCTTTTTGCTTGCACAGTGCAAGACGGTCTTAAGACATTTCTAAGCCTGTTTTCTGGAGGACCAGGAGTTGGAAATGATTATTTTTGGATTTGGGAGGATGGAGAAAGGGTTAGAAAGTTGAATGTTGTCGAAGAAAATAGTTCAAGGATTTTTCTGGATGCTAGAAAATGTTTGATTAGTATTCATGGCCTTTCCTCATGTGTGACAGAAATTAGTCTGACCTGGTAGTTCCTAAATTTTAAAGAGCCCTTGTCTACAGAGAAGGTTTTTGAGATGTCAGAAAACTTCTGATGAATTTCAAGGGAGATTTCTAACTATTTTTGGAAACTTAAGAGGAGATTCTGAAGGACGATTATTAACAACCCAATCCACATGATTTCAACAAACACAGGGAAGTTTCAGTGATATTAACCTTAAGGGTTTAAGGTTGAATTTTGCTCAATTTTTTCATGAGACCACCACAACCCTTTTTCTTGTGTAATAAGATGGGGTTCCACAAAACCATGTTCTGCATTATCTTGATATTTGAGCTACTTCTCTGGACAAATTTAGTTCTTGGATGTGCCGTGGACTATAAATTGTATTTTGTTTAACTTTAATATTCCCTTCTCTTGTTCTCTCTTTAGTTTATATGTGATTAATTCTTGCTTTTGCTGTGGATGTTGAATTGTTTATGGTTGCCCTCTTCTTCATCCCCCCAACCTCTCTCTCTTAAATTTTTATTTACTGTTATTATGTATGTTGTGGGTTAGTTCTTGTGTTTTCTGTGAAAAATAAACTGTTTGTTGCTTCCTTCTTTCCTCTGCCCACCTTTAAATATTTTGCCTGTGTGAGAACAGCATCAATGCAATAATTTGATGAATCAAACTGGCTTTAATTTTACTTTAGGAAGAGTTGGATGACATCATCAGGTATGGCTCAAAGGAGCTATTTGCTGATGAAAATGATGAAGCTGGAAAATCCCGCCAAATTCATTATGATGATACTGCCATAGATAGGTAAATTTTTTTGCTTGAAATCCATAGGTGAGGTATTTAAATACCTAAGCTTAAAAATGTTCATTCTTTTGCTGTTTCTTTCGTAGATTACTTGACCGTGACCAAGTTGGAGATGAAGAGGCTTCCTTGGATGATGAAGAGGAAGACGGATTTCTGAAGGCTTTCAAGGTTTTGTCATCAATTATGATTATATGCATATTAAAGAGTCATTTTTTTGGTGAACAAGAAGATAAAAACTTTTCCTTTTTCCTCTCATAACCCCATTTTTCTTATATAATAAAAAAATGAAAGGTGTGAAAATATGTAGTTATACTTGTAGGTGTATATTGGACTTTGTGTTAGATATGTCACACAATTTGGGACTCTCTTTGTATCTTATAGTTAATTTTAATTCATTTTCTGGTCCCATTAAGTATATAATTAGTCAAAATTCAGCTGGTAATATAAATTTTTAGATGCACTCTTGCATGAAAATTTTGTTTTATAATGGCCATTGAAATAGATGCTTGCCTGTTTCTCTGTACTATCTTGTTACATTGGTCAAATATCCAAACAGCTTCCTTTTTGTGTAGTTTTTTCATTACCTTGCTATATAGGAGCTTTGTGAAGCCATATTTACAAATTCCAATATGAGTGCTACTAACTCTCATATCTTTTAATAAACAAGCAATTGTATATTCTTATTGGCCCTATTTATGCTTCTCTTACAATTACTGAAAACAAATGTTGTAGCTGTGTTTCTAGGCATTAAGAGTTTCATTGATGTGTCCATGAGTACTTTTACAAATTGGCAATTTATACTGCTAGTTGCTAGATCTCGTGGCCTATTAGGGGATATGTTGATTTTGTATAAATCCATGAATCACTGTATATAAATCTAGTCATTTTGCAAATAAATTGTGGAACTTGTTAGCTTGCTAAATTGGAAGGATATTGAAGATTCAAATCATTGAGGATTCAAATCCAGCATCATTTAAGCTATGACTTACTTCTTCTATGCATAATAAGAACGTGTAGGGAATCATGTGATAATCAATAACATGCATTCTTGTGTCTACCTGTTTTCCTTTTAGGATTTTACCTTCCGTTGTAATGAGATGTAGTTACATATGATGTGGATTTTCGTACAATCAATTCATCATGGCATAGGGTTACCGTATTTCAGTATATGATCCACAGTTTGCACTTTAAAATGTAGAGGAGCATTTTTAAATGCTTCATTTTAAAATGGATCAAAGCATTTTTAGCATATTTCTTTCGAGTAATGATTGTGCAGTGGTAGAAGTCTGGTGGTTAAGACCATATCCCAGTGACTATTTTCACATCTTGCTTTTGGTTGGGTGGACTAGCACTAGGTATACCTGTCAGTCATTAAGTGTCCCTTGGTAACACAATCTGACCGTATCTGGAAATCTATTGGTTTTAAAAGTTTTTCCTGTTGATATTAGTCTCTTGTGATATTGCAATTTTTCCACAACTTTTTCCTCGCTGATTCAAGCAAGTAAATCCAGAATTTAATGATATTGCAATTTTACTGTAATTAGACGCTCTCTGGAATCTGTCTTAAAAGGTAAACTTAGGCCCACATTTAGCAATAAATCCTTTTGGTGGATTTTTTGTGCTCAGATTTGTGCTCAAATTGCCTGTACATTTAACACTGCTGGACAAGACTAAATTTGATATGAGATATGTTACCTTTTCTGACAATAAATTAATTGATTCTCTGCGAGGAAATCTGTTGACTGCCAGATGTAAGTCTTTACCTTGTATACTACGTAAAATCCGCTTTTTGAGACAGAATTACATTGTTTTGTGGTAGAACTTTCGAGTATATATTTACTCTATTAACATATTCTACTGCAGCTGGTTTTTAAAGAAGGGAATTATTATATGTTTTAGGTTGCAAATTTTGAATATATTGATGAAGTGGAGGCTTTAGCGGAGGAGGAAGCTCAAAAATCTGCCATGGAAAACAAATCTAGCGCGAGCAATTCCGAGAAAGCAAATTACTGGGAAGAGTTGTTGAAAGACAGATACGAAGTGCATAAAGTTGAAGAGTTCAACACTTTGGGCAAAGGAAAGAGAAGTCGTAAGCAGGTATTGCATCATGGTCTTACCTCATCTCTGTTAGACAGTAAATTTCGAGCTCACCCATCCCTGAAACAGAAAAAAAGGTTCACATCTTTTAAGTTCATGTTGCTGAGTGATATCAGCTCCTACTCGGTGGTCTTGTTAAAGTCGGTTATTGTGGAATTTTGGGTATTTTTGTAGCTTGATTCAAAAAGAAAGGTTATAACTATTAATAGATGTGCTTTCTTGTTGAGGTCAATATATTATAGTTTTGATGCATTTTTTAATTTTCTCCCCAATTTTGAAACCCATTAAATAAAAAATAAACTCACATTAATCGCTCTAGCATCCATCTTGACTTATGCTTTTGGATCTTTTCAGATGGTATCTGTTGAAGAAGATGACCTAGCTGGTCTGGAAGGTGTGAGCTCTGAAGGTGAGGATGATAACTATGAAGCTGACTTGACTGATGGTGATGCAACATCCGCTGGAACTCAATCTGCTCCCAGGCGGACCTACAAGAAGAGATCCCGTGGTATTTTCTTCGATCCTTGTTCTATTCTAGTAATTTAGTTATAAAATTTAATCGTTGTATTTTGATTAATGGGGCTACTTGTGACATTCATTTGCAGTGGATAGTGCGGAGCCAATTCCTTTGATGGAAGGTGAAGGGAGGTCGTTTAGAGTGCTGGGTTTCAGCCAAAACCAGAGGGCTGCCTTTGTACAAATATTGATGAGGTTAACTATTTATCTTTTTAATTTTTGGTGCTCCAGTTGTATTTTGTTACGTTTATTCCCCCTAATTCTTTATCACCTTCACCCTTCTCTTTTTCTCTCTAGGTGCAGTTGTCTGTGTTTTCTTGCATGTCTTATTTTGTTTTTGTTTTAGATAATGTTTGACTAGATTCTTGTTAGAAGCTGAGGCTTTAATTGGAATCATACTGCAAATTTATTGCTATTGGTGCATTTCTTTGCATTTTCTCTTACTCTGGGTTTTCAATTTCAGGTTTGGGGTTGGGGACTTTGATTGGAAGGAATTTACTCCTCGCTTAAAACAGAAAAGCTATGAAGAAATCAAAGAGTATTTAATTGACCTTTGCTTCTGATATTTTTATAGTTGAAGTCTAATTGATACCTGCAACTTTGTAGTGCTTATTCTGTCTTGCTCATTTTCTTGTGGGTCTAAACGTTTATATTGTTATCTATTTGGCCTTTGTTTGAATGCACTTAGACTTGCTAAAAAATGTGCTTAGTTTGAATGCATTCAAATGATTCTATTCATCAACATTTTGTTGAATAAATTACATCATTTTATCTAATGAAACGGCCATTTGCGTTGCTCTTATGAGTGTGCTATTTTTTGGATGTGTAACTGTCCTTAGACATAAATCACGATTCAAGTAGACAATTTTGGGCTGTAGTCTGATGCTCTCTCTCTCACTATATATATATATATATATATGTTTGTATGTATGTATCACATTACGTTAATCTGATTCAGCAATTGTAATTTCCTCATACAGCCTCTCTCTCTATGTAGATATATGTTGTAAAATGACTGTTAGGCTATATTCATTCCATTTCCTTAAATATCTATTGTATTGACTTGATGTGAGCTAATGCTTAACAATAGTTATTTGTAAGTGTGGAATGAGCCTGCTAGATCAATGATTTAGCTTCCCTAGATCACCTTCACAACATTCTGTCGAGACTTTTACAACTCTGTAGTCTTCACTGAATTCAAGGAGCATTTTGAACATGATTTGCAGTTGCATTCGTAGAATATATGGTTAGGACCAACATTCTCTCTTCTTTCTCCTTCAATAAGTACCTTCGTCAAGTCATTGGTCAAA
>BNST01000618.1:0-117938 GCA_019650275.1 Xylocarpus granatum
CCTAAACCCTAAAAAAAACCCTAAACCCTAAATCCTAAAAACCCTAAACCCTAAACCCTAAACCCTAAACCCTAAAACCCTAAAACCCTAAACCCTAAACCCTAAACCCTAAAACCCTAAACCTTACAATATGTATACATCCTTTCACTCACAGAATCTTATAATTTAATGAGTATGACTTAGAATTTTGCAGTATCTGCGTAATTGATACTTCTTAATTTTTTTCAAAATTTAAATATTGTTACAGTATGATACTTTATTAAATTAAATTTTTTAATTTATAACAAAGTAGTATGAATCAATTTATGATAAAGAAGAACATAAATAATATTTAATGTAGTATAAATTTTTATGTAAGCTATAGAAATTTAGTTCAGTTTCAGTATTTAAAGTAAAAGAATTTAAATAAAATTATTTTATTAACAAAATTTTAAAAAAAAGATTATTTTATCGATCAAATAGTCTTGGATGTTAACCATGCTACACGTAGGAAAGAGGAGCCCACCGAGTCTGTCTCTCAAAACAATGCCAACGAGCCCTAGGAGAAATGAATTAAGGTTGCCTGTCTTCGTGTTCTCCTCAATTCAGGTCTTAAAACTTCTCATTTTTCCTAAATTTAAAGGAAAAGCGACAGCAAATTGATTGTGCTTCCAAGGCCCAATTATCTGAAGATAGTGTCTTTGGCTGTCATCTTGTTCACCCGTAGTGCTTTAACTTCCTTTCCGGTAATCATTTCTTTCCCATTCTTTCAATAAAATAATTATTATCCGGATTCATTCTCTCTATTTTCCTTTTCCTTCAATTTTCGTTCTTTACCTATACATAATTTTATTCTGCTTTTGCCCGTGCTCCCTCATAAATACAGTATAGGTATTAATTTTTGTTTGTCCAGATTCTATTTTCATTTATGGGAAGTTCATCGTTTGGTAGCTTGATTTTATTTGTGGTTTTGGCTTTTGCTTGTGATTAGTGATTGAAATTGTTGGATTTGGAATAATATGGGTTAATATAGTGGTTTTCATTTTATTTACATGTTCTGAATTTTTTGGGTTTACGTGCTTTTAAGATTTGATGTGATTGTTGTTGGTTAGAAAGTTGTATTGCAGATTGCAGACTTTAAACTCATAAATTGTTTATTCTCCAAAAAAATAAAAAATAAAAATTAGGTTGGAAGCAGCTAATCACTAATTGGTGCTTTGTATGTTTTGTCAATATGTTTTGCATGGTTGTGAACTTGATTTCTTCCATCTTTTTGCTTATTGACGCAATCATACAATTTGCTTGTTTATTATCAAAAAAGTAAATCACATAGGAAATCTGATACTTGTCTATGATTGTTTGTCAACGTATTGAAGGTGGCTAGAATTGTCACCACAATCCATGTCTTAACATCAGTAAAATGTACCTCCACTGAACAAGTACCACAAGGAGAGAAGTTAACTTGCCTGTTGCTAAGCAATGCTAACAAGCTCATGCCATGGCATGACTGAAAATGGTGTTGGCACTCCCAGGCCATACTCTGTACAGGGTAGCACTTGCACAGTTTGTAAAGGCAAGGGTGTAATGATGCTGGCATTTGAGAGCCAAGGCATGCTATCTTACTGCTTGGCATGGTGCCAATGCTTGTGATATCTAATATAGATTTTGTTAATTACATTTTTTGTCTCCCCTAATTTCTCTGTTACTCTGTAGACCAGTCTCAAATTGTTCATCCTGTGACTAAATCACAAATTTATACTTTATAAAATGTAATAATTGAGCAGTGTTCAATTTTTCCAAGTAAATAGACAATTTTGTCATAAAACCCAACCTCCTTATTGAACTTGAACCAAGTTGGCTTTGTCTTCTTAAGGGCTTGGATGTGATTGCATCATATTCAGTTGACTGCTGAAGTTGTTTCTTGAGAGAGAGAGAAAAAAAACAGAGAAGAATGAACAAAGGAGGAGCAGGAAGTGGTCCCACAGCAGCAGCGGCTGCTGCAGCAGCTCAGAAGCAGAAGACACTGATGCAAAGAGTCGAAACTGATATTGCAAATATCGTTGATAACTTTAGCCACCTAGTCAACGTTGCCAGGGTATAGTAATGCTCAGAATCATTTCTGATCTTTCTTTTGTTGCTCATTTTCAATTGAAGTAGTATACTGCCATCTTTTTCTGATGCATTATTTATGTGTACTCTTTTTTACTATTGATGCAAAATTGTGAAGAACTGACCTTTCTGTCTTTTGTTTGAAACAGCTTATTGTATTGATTTCGATTGAGTACTTGTAATTACGCTTGTTATTCTGTAACTGGCAATCCTTCATTTAGCTTTTATACGTTATTTGAAAAATGAGATAGCTTGATTCTAAAAAAATGCTTAAAAAATTATCATAACAAAAAGAAGTATTGGCAAATAATATAGTCAAACAATAGGACCAAAATTGGTTCTTGAGATCATATAAGGACCCATGCACTTTAAGTACATGTAGGAAAAGAACCTTATAGATGAAAAGAAATATAAAGTATTGACAATTAATTTGTATGCTTGCCCAAATCTTGTGCTGCTGCATACATGTATGCGGGGGCTTTGGCCTTCCATGCAATGCAAAGTTAATTTTTCTCTGCAAACAAATTATTCTACAGCTTCATACAAAATATTTCTGCTTTAGCTTTAAGTAATAATGGATACTTATTATGATATTGATTGAAAACACCCTCTGAATTTTTGTATTCACTTGGCAGTATCTTATTGTTTGTAGGTGAATGATCCACCTGTCAGAAACACACAAGAATCTTTCATGATGGAGATGCGTGCATCCAGAATGGTATGTAGATTTTCAATTTATGTTTTGATTATATTTAGAGATTTTAATCTCAACACTTTTCTTACCATATACATTGCCAAAGAATTCTAAATTTCACTACTGGTTGTGGAGAGAGAATTCTGCATAGCACAAAGCTAACCCAGCTCCTAGACCGGCATGTTATTTTGATAAATTTAGCAGTGCACATAATTTTGATGTATCAATGTTGCATATGTTTGGGATTGAATTGTTGTGATTTTGAAGCTATAGTTGCTGTGGAGTGAAATTGATATATGTCAATTATAGCAAAAATGGAAGGGTTCCACAAAATTTGATGTTTGTCAGACACTTCAATTATTGTGGTTAAAGTTAAGTAGAATGTCAAGTAGTACCAAACATACTATTAAGACCATCCAACTCTCAGTTTTCCACTTATTCGAAAGAAGATAGAAAACTATGTTTTTGCTTGACAGTTAAAACCATCTGTTGTGCAAGTCTATGCCTGATGTCTGTCCAGCTTATCAACTAGAATATTTTTTGCGCCCAAGCTTTTTACAACTCTGATCATTTCCTAAATTTTTGAACCCAAGCTTTCTACAGCTCTGGTCATTTCCTAAATTTTTGGACCCAAGCTTTTTACAGCTCTGAGCATTTTCTAAATTTTGAATTGTTCATCTATTCATGAAGAACAGGTCCAGGCTGCTGACTCTTTACTTAAGTTAGTATCAGAGTTAAAACAAACTGCAATATTCTCAGGATTTGCATCTCTTAATGATCATGTCGAGCAAAGGACGAATGAGTTTAATCGACAAGCAGAAAAAACAGACCGCATTTTGGCTAGAATCGGAGAGGAGGCAGCTGCTAGTCTTAAGGAGGTTGAAGCTCATTATTATTCTTCTGGGCAAAGAACAGATTGAGAATTTGTTACAAGAAAATCTTGTATTAAACATTGTAGACAGATTCTGCAGACATTTGTTTCAGTTTCAAATTTTTTATTAAAGATTTCTGTACAATAAGCACATTAGATATAAGATTGAATTATGCAAATTCGATCTAGTTATTATTAATATACAGATGCCAATGCAAGCTACAAAAAACTAATTCATTAGGCTTTGCCTATTGTTTTTGCGAGAACATTCTTGTGAATCAAAGGCTACCATGCACAACAATGGAAGAGGTATTGGCAAATGTGGCAGACTTGGTAAATGGGTGGGCACAAAAAATAGTAAGTTGGCACGACATGTGTTTTGAACTGATGTTTAAGTACGCAAACTCATCGAACCAAACTGGAAAGAATTGACATTACACTATATGGCATACCACGAATTAGATGAGCTTATGGACAAGACAAGGATAACTTCGGGTTTGTGTAAGGCATATTCATGTACCGTCTGAAATTTTGAATTTCTGTACCATAGCTATTTCCGATAATCTTTGAAAACTTAAGCACAAAATATAAGTAGAATTGAGTTCCGGGACATATGGCATAACACAAATTAAATGAGCTTGAAGATAAGGCGGAGACAACCTTTTAAAACTTAGGTACAAAATACACTTACAATTCAATTTCAAGAGACGGTCAACCTGTACACCGTATCATTATTATTATTATTGTTGTCTCTTCTTAGTAAATACTCTCCAAGCAGAAAATCTTATGAAATTACCACACATAAAATCTCATCAAATAATCATTCATAAATATTTTAATATGTAATATTCACTAGATATTTTTGATATATATATATATATATAACATTTGCGATAAAATGATAAAATGTATTATTAAATTTAATTTTATTAAAAATTTTAGCGACAATATTTTATACTAGAGGAACCTTTAAAAAATTAGAAAAATACAAAAAAAATTCTTCTAAAATTAGACAATCTCACTATATCATATATAATAAAATACTAAGATTATTCAATTAATAATATAAAAATATATATCACTAATTAATAATAGATAAAAAAAAATGTGTATCCCTCATAAGCATAATAAGAAAATGACCTTTTAAAGTAATAAGAAAATAATTTTATGATAAAACTCATCTTAAAGTTTATATATATATATATATATATATTATTTATTAATGATATAATATCTATTTACTAATTAAATAGTCCGATAATATAATGAGATTCTTATTAGACGATATGATAGAATTGTTGTACCTAATTTTTTTTTAAATACAAATTAAATTAAATTTCAGGAAACAATTGCCATCCCTACCCCAAAACATTTTTTTTGGCCTTCTCTCAATAAATATTCTCCAAGCATAAAATCTCATTAAATTTAAAATACCATTCATAAAATCTTATAAAATAATCATTAGGTATTTTTAATATATCTATAATTGCAAATAAAGGATAAATGTATCATTAAATTTAAGGATGAAAATCTTCTCATGCTCTTTTCTATTTTTTTGCTTTTAAATAAATATTGACACCTAATAAAATTAATAATGATTTTTTATTAAAATTTATATCATAAAATATAAAATTAAATTATAAATTTTATTAAATATAATATAAACAATTCATAATTTATTAATTTTACTTAAAATTAGGAATAAAAAGATTAAGGAAGAATTCTAATACTAAATTTAATTATATTAAAATATTTAGACAAGCAATTTTATATTGGGGCAATCTTTTAAAAATATATACACAAAATATAAATAAAATTGAGGTAAGATTGTTACCTCCCATCATATATTAAAAGTTTCATTAGGTAATATTCTCAAGATACACTTGCGAATAAAAAAATAAATGTATTGTTGAATTTAATTGTATTAAGTTTTTTGGTGTCCAATAACTTTCTTGATGTTTTTTGTTTTCGTTTGTTTTGTTACAAAGGGCTTCTTTTTTCACTTTCTCCCCTTTTGCTTCGACAGTGATCAAAACTCTGCCGTTGCTGTCAATTATGAACGTTTAGAATAGAGAATATAGTTTCTAGGTGTCTCTTCGTACCCAACAAAACATAAATTACGAGTTTAGATGGTTAATTCGTTGGTTATGGGTTGTGTCCTGAAGAAAGGAATTCCCATAAATTACACGAGATTGAAGTGGATGGCATGAGAATATGTTGGATGCATTGCTATTGTTAGATGAAATGTCTCACTCAAATTGCAATCTAACGCGACACAACAAAATAGGAATAATATTGGGCCATTGGGTGCTGGGCCACACCTTCAAGAATTAAGCACAACAGATGCCCATATGAACCTAGTTTCAATAATGAATTTACTTAATTTTTGGGCCAGATTGGAGTGGGAGGATACAGTCTACATAATCGTTGTTATTGTAATCAAAATTTCAATATTGTGGTACACCGAATCTTACATATTATCGTCTGATCGTAATTATTTTGTAAGATTTGCTTAAGCGATGAAATGCCATCAAATCTTTAGAGACGAGAATTGTCATGCACTTATATTTTCTGGCAGCTGGTTTGGTGCAGCGCGGAAGGACAAGGGACCTTGAATTAGATGCCAGTAATAGTAAAATTGTAGTTGTTCCATTCTGAAGGAACATTCTCTGCAGTGGAGAAGCTGAAATCAGTTGTTCTGAACAGTCGTTGGCGAATGGTGGCGCGCAACAGTACTGATGTTCTTCCTTTAGCATCTTCCTCTCTAATGAACTTTTACGTCAGCTTGCAGCAGTTTCAACAGATAAATATCGATTTCCCCTTTTTTTTTCAAATGTTGCTTTCAATTTTAATGTTGGATAGATTTTAAATTATGCTTTATTTATTTGTAGCTTGTCAGAGACTCTGCAGTTCAAGAAAGTGGTCTTTGTATCAAGAACATTGAGGCTGCTTTGGAACTGAAGCAAAAGTGTAATCAGTATTAGTTGAGTGGGTATTACACTCATGCCTTGACTTGTTATATACAGGTTAAATCATGCTTCCTTCTTTAACGTTATCTGTTTTTTATTTTCTCTCTTGTTACTTGTGCAGATAATAGCAAAATAAAATTGCATCACACCTAATGAAGTCATAAATACGAATGAATGAATTCAGGGATTATATTTGAAACTTCAGTATTTTTCTTTTTAAGTGAGTGGGAACGGGGTAGACTGGAGGGAACGATGGGAAGGATTGAATTTAAAGAGGAAGAAAATAGAAATCCTTATTAAACGAGAATGAATGACTGAGAATGAACAAGGAAAGTGAGATGAGAAGATCAGGAGGAATAGTGCGGCAAGTTGCTGTAAAACTATATTAAATAATGCAGTATAGAGTTCACACTGACCATCAGCTTGGTTTTCATATATATTTGAAGTTTAGAAGAAAAAAAGCACAATTTATGTCTTGGGCATGTTGGGGATGTGCATTTGCATTTCATTCAGTTAGGCCAAGAATTGACTATTCTTATTGTTTGTGGATCAGGCGCTGTGTATTGCTCCAAGTGATGTCAATGAAATGGATAGAAACTTGGTCACAGCATTGTATGTGAATTGTGCTTCTGTATTGCAAGTGAGTTCAACTATTTTTCTCCACCTGTGCCTAGGTGTGTTGATAGTGTAAAGCCAATGAATTGAACAAACCAAGAATTCAGTTAAAATCAAAAAGCTTAAGAATATCTAAGGCTTCCATCTAAAAATCAAAAAGCTTAAGAATATCTAAGGCTTCCATCTAAAAAATCAAAAAGCTTGAGAATATCTAAGGCTTCCATCTAATCCATTTCTGTGCATCTTTTATTAAAGCATTTTATATGTGAGCATACTCTTTTATTTTCATATAATGTAACTATTCTGTCCAATTATGGACAGTTGTATCGTTTCTAGAGTTGCTGGGTTGAGGGTGCCACTAGTCTTTTCTAATTCAATCATTGTTATTATTTTTAAAGAGGGACTAATATTGTCATTGGACGGCTGATTCACAAGAGATTGATATGCTAGCATTAGAGTGAATTCTAGTTGTTGGATAATGTTTATCTCCATATTGATGCTGAAAGAAACATACCTCAAGCTGCATTGATTAGTATCTTTTATTTTAAAACAACAAAGTTTAAAAATTTTCAAGCTTGGCTTATTTTATAGTTAAGACTTAAATCGTGTTTGAACTTGTTGGATAATGTCAACAAACAAAATAAAGAAAAATGATATTTTACCAATCCAATATTTGAGCTAACCTATGTCCACTGAGGTAGGCTATTTTTCACTTGGTTAGTCATCTTCACTAGTTCTCCAAGTCAATTTATAGTAGAGTGATTTATGGTGTTTATACCAATATTAGAAATTAGGCAAACAAAAAAGGAGATAATGAAACAATTGCAAATATAACAAATAATGTAGATAATTGACAGGATGTTGACAGTTTCATTTTTGATATGGATATGAATCTTCCTGTACGCTTAGTTTAAAAAATGGATCATTTGGTGGAGAATTTGCAATTGGGCTCTTCAAATTTCTTCAAGCTATGCAAGGGTGAATATGCTTTTTGATTCATTGCACAATTTTGATGTATGTATCTTTTCTAAAGCATTTCACATTGATCAAGTATAAAATTTTGATATGACCAATTGTGTTATGGTTGGGACTCATCTAATGGCTTAAGTTCATAAGTTCAACATGTCTGATATAATATCAAAGCCATATTATGTTAATAATGTGAGATGTTACGTACCTTACATATATTTTATTCATCTTTGTGTTTTGTATTCCTTTAAATAGAAGCACAGAAATAAGTTCTATGTGCTAAAGTTTGTCACTAATATCCTTAGTGAATGCAGTGGATGCACAATTTTAATTTTCAAATCATATAGTGTTAATGCCAATACTTTTGGTTGAAAATATGATCCACCTACACTATGTTTATGTGTACATCAAGTTCATGCACTTAGTTTGAAATTGTTGTAGTTTTTTATGATTTTTTTGTTGGTTCTCATTTTGATGATTTTGTAATAAATAATGTAGGTTTTGATCATTTTTTCTTTAACCAAGCATACTTATATAATATTTAAGTAAACAAAGTATAGGTAGATGAAATTTTCCCTTTAATCATCCATTGAACACTAGATTTATTAGCTTAAGATCTTACTTATAATACACATGAATAAGATGTCATGTATTTTGAAAGGATCCAATCGTTGGTGGAGGTGAAGGCTAACTAGAACTCATAGGCTACAGCTTCCACATTTGGTTGTTTTTGTTGAAAGAGAGTAAGGACAAAACCGTCAATCATGGTTTTTTATAGTGAATCTGGCCACTTAATGTAGGTACAATATTCTAAAATATCGATAAGCAGTTTAAATACCAGAAGAAACATTGAGCGAGAGAAGATCAATATCTGAGTCCAGTCTTTGATATCCCTACTAGAGTTAGACTAAACTTTCTAGAAAGTGTGCTTGGTTATGATTGGTTGGACCTGAAGGATGACTACTTTGACCCCCCTTTTTGAGAACTGTTGTTCTTTTTCCTTTTCATTTAGCAAATGGTAAGTGGTTTCATCCTTTGTTGCCTTGAGAAAAACTTAAGCTTCAATGGTAGTCAACGTATGCTTCCATTTCATTTTGCAGCCTTGTGTCTCATTCGTAGTTGTACCTCCATTCATCCACTCATAACACCTAAAATTTTTAAGGGCACTCTTTTTTGGGTTGGTAGAAATCATGAGTGCTCATTGTCTATTAGGGTTGAAAAGGTTATGATATCCTTTTTAATGCACTTTTCCATTTGATGTCCTAATGTCATGTTTTTTGCTTGCCTGGCATTTTCTACATATCTCTAAAAATGACAGTTTCCTTGTCACAGACATGCCATAAGAGAGTTTAGGTGAATGTTTCTTTGAAAAATTACAAAAATACAGTTCTCAACTTGATGATAGACAAGAATATGGAGTCATCATTGGGTGGAAAGATGCAAATAGAAAATGTATTGAACATAATTTTAGACCAATCTAAGAGAACTAGCAATAAGGTGGTTCAGCACACAGAAAATAATCTCAAAGTTTCCTGATAAGACAGTTGTTACCGCTCAATAGTTTTTATGTTTTTGTTATTTTATCATCATTAATTTATGTTAAAGCTAGTTGTTGTTTGTAAATGTTAAAATATATCAGCCATTTTGTTTCTATATCTATCAAAAAGCATTTTAAATCCTAGAATCTTGAAGTTAAATGCCATTGCCTACCCATTATTGCACTATAAATCACATCATAGTAGGTGCACTCCTGCATAACGTTTCTCTGTTTGCATATAGAATCTCAATATTATTATCAATTGTATGTCCTCAACATCATTAAACTGTTGTCTCAAACTTTTATCTTTCCCTAAGGTGTGGTAAAACATTTGGAACACCTTCAAAATATGAGATTCTATACATCCTATGTATTTGTTCTCCAACTACCTAATTTTATTTTTCATTTTCCAGACGTCGTGCTTCATATATCTGTGCAACTTCATTATGACAACGCCATGAATACGAAAATAGTTTCATCATTTTTATACATAACTTATTATATATTTATAGTTTAGTTCATTTCCTGTCAAAATTTCCTCATTGTGCTCATTTTGTTTACCAATAATACTGGGATAAGAAAAGGAATCTTTCCTCTCTTCAACTCCTTCAGGTCAAAAAGATGTGAAAAGGTGACATTCTGGAAGCTACCTTGGTGCATATAATTGATTCTCTAATATTATTCTCATCCCATTATTTAATGTGAGACCTCTGTTCTCTTCAAACAAGCATAGCATGATGCCTAACTAGAGCAATCATCTACTAACATGGTATAACATAAATTCCCAATTAATAATTACAAAAAATGTGAATTTTCCATAGGCACGAATGAACCCATGTAATAAGTTGAAGATTAGTGGTATCTAGACTGAATAGTGCATTAAGATTTTTGTCTCTGATGATCATCCACATCACAACTTCACTTTACATGGGTCTTTAGCTTTGCAAATCGCATTAGAGGCTCTAAAAAAAGGTGAAGATGGTACTTGAAAATGGTAGAAAAACTAGATTTTGGGAAGACAAGTGGATTGGAGAGGCAACTTTTTATGATCCGTTCCCTAGTCCTTGCAAGTTGTCTCAAAGGCATAAATTATTTGTTTTAGCATGGCATAAATTTTATTTTAGCTTTATGTACGAGTTATGCACAAAAATTTATGCTATATGTACATGCTCTTAGAAGTTCAATGATAGATTGAATCTGACTCAAGGTAAAAATTTGTTAATGTGATCAAATTCTAATTAAATCTTTCTAGGTTTCAATTTTGCTGCTGCGAAGAAGAAAGTTATTGGTTTGAAAGTTGAGCTGATATTTGATCTGTTAGAATAGTTGAGATAGCAAAGGATAGTTTACAAAAATGGCCCTAATAATGTCCATATACATTTATAGCCTTAGTCACAAAAGCCTTATATTGGGGGCCAAATATTTGCATTTCAAACAAAAATGACCAAATTCTTGTTTTTGTATTTCACACACATAAACTAGTAACTTTGTTTGCAAAATAGGCAAGAAATATGCATTATAGCCATTTTCTTCAACAGTTAAGAACTTTTGCTTTTAAGGTGTTGCAATCACGATAATTGGATATGAATCTAGAGAGTTCATAATAAATAGTTGCAACTAAGAAGTCACATTGTTAATAACAAGCATATATTTGTTCTAAATTTGATAAATAAAATTCTTGTTGCAATTTGTTTGACTTAGATTTAGTTATATGCATGTGAAAGGCTTGAAATATATTTAGGCTAGTTTAGATACATATATAATATATTTTGCTATATGATGTATTGAATTTATCCAAGTTTCTAATCGAAGATGATGATGAACAAATCGTCAAGGAAGATGAATATTATCAAGGGAAAACTAACTTCCTTAATGATTTTCATCAAGGGACCAATAATGACTCCCTTACAATTTTCGTCAAGAGAGACAGCAATAATTTTAAAACTACCTACCTCAATAAATTTTGTCATAAGAGTTGCAGATGATACCTTAATGAAAATCATCGAGGAAGGTAGTAAGGTAGTTTTAACACCATCTCTCTAAATTAAATTCATCAAGAAAGTTACAATTACTTAATTTTTTTTACATTTATATTTTCTTATAATATTGTATTCTTTTTTCGTTGATAAATGTCTAATAATCGTTTTATTTTTATAGAATCGTCTTTAAAGGATTATGGGAAAGTTTATTAAATGGTGGTGAGACTAACAATGATGGTGACACTTTTGGTTTGATCATGGTTAGGAATATAAAGTATCAAGAACTTATCAATCAACTATATTCTTTATAACAAAAAAAAGTAAGGTGAATTTAGTCATAACATGAGGCTTGTGTATAAATATTATGTGTAATCATCCTTTTGACAGCATTCAAGATTGTCTAAAATAATAATAATAAAGAAAGAATATAGATGTTGATTTTTTTGTTGGTGTGAATGCTCATATTGCAACATTTTGGAGGTTTATGATTTATGCCACTTTTTGTCACATTTGAGTATAAAGATGCAGCAAAGTCTTCTCCCTGTGTACAAGTTATAGAGCTACTTATTCCTCCGATGTAAACTAATTATGTGAATTCATTTGCTTTTTAATCGATAGTAACCAAATCGATGCCACAGTTCCTATCATAGATATTCATGCAACATATTCAATGCCACAGTTCCTATCATAGATATTCATGCAACATATTCAATGCCACAATTCTTATCACGAATATACATGCAACATATTCAATGCAAGTTCCTATCATGGATATACATGTAACATACTCTCCAATTTAATCTTTCTAATGATTATTTTGAACATGGCAACAGGGCAAAAACTAAACCCAATGAAACATTCCTTACACATAGGTCAATCACTTACCAACATGCAAGTGTCCTCTTTCACTTGCTAAGATATAAGGGCATTGACCTATACCTCCTATCCCTCCGTAAATTAATTTTGAATAGATGTCTTCTCCAATATAGATGATGGATCAAGTAATGGTTAAAAAATTATATGAAAGTAAAGATAAATTATGCAAGGATTTGAATTTATTTACAATAAGACAAAACTTTTAATTCAGAATTCATAAGTTTACGTCATATTATTTAAGACATTGTGCAAATGATAAGTGTAAATAACGTATTTGTGTGATATTGATTTATGAGAATACTTATTTTCAAGTGAGATAGATCAACTAAGTACACACATGTATGTCAAATAAACTATCAAATGGATATCATCAAATGAGATATAGGCTTATTAGTGATATTATTAAAGACAAATTTACAAATTGTAGCAAAGTATATATGCTTAAAATTATCTAAACTAACATTCAGAATGAATATGGTGTACTTGTATCATATGCAAAAACTAAGCACGCCAAAAAAAGCTACATTTACACTAGTTTCTAAAGATCCTATTGATTCTTACAAATACTTATATTATATTATTACATTTTGGAATGTTACAATAGTAGCACTATCACACACATAGAAAGGATATTGATAATTATTTTTAACATTTTTTTATGGCTATGAAAAGTTATATTAACAAGTTTTGAATATCAATTTAGCCCGTTATAGTAGTTGACAAAAAAAAACCCATAGAACCTTCTTCATGGTAATTTGCGAAGATGAAAATAATCAAATATTCCTATTGACTTTTGAAATTAATAGTAATGAAAATAATAATTTGTGGGCATGTTTCATACAAAAACTATGGGGAATAATTGGAAAGATATAAGACTTGATATTTATGTTTAATCAATATGCAAGTATTGAAAAAATCATGCAAGCTATTTTTCCTTAGGCAACACATGGAGTTTATGCATATCATATAGCAAAGAATATTCATTCAAAGTTCAAAACAATGAAAAAAAATGAAATTGACAAGTTTATGATATCTTATGAATGATTTCATTAAGTGATTTTCAAGATTAAAGCATTTAAGCCCTAAAGTAGCTAGATATTTAGAAGAGAATGTTGGTTGTCTCAAGCTTATTTTACTAAAAGAATGTATAATTAATGACCACTAATGTTGCTTTCTCAATGAAATTTATCGAGAGAGTTTATTAAAAAATTCATCACTCCCTTAATAAATTTCGTTGCGGGAGCAATGACCTTTCCTCCGTTCTCAGGCACCATTCCTTGCACATAATCTCAAATGAACATAAGAAAATCTATCCAAATCACTTAAATTGATGTACAATCATTTTTAAACTAGTTTTTAACCCTAATTAAAGGATTAACCTATACCAATAATAAGGCAAAATCAAAATTAAAATTTTGGCTGTAGAGGACTTTCGCTACTAATTTTTGTCAAGCAGTTGCAGTCAAAATAATTCTAGTCATTGTAATTCTTTTCTTCGTGCTTCAAAATTAATGGGCTTTTGTGTGGGGCTTTGGCTGGAGAGTTGAAGAACAATGTGTTTTGTGCATTTTACAAAGAAAGAACTAAAAACAAGTTTCAATTTTGTGTTTAAAACAGGAAAATTTTTGATTGCAATTTAAATATTTGACCTCAAATATTGCATCTAAGGTTATAAATATAAATAGGCATTATATTAGGACTAAATGGTGCGTTTTGAATCTTAACTTTAATTACATTTAAAAGTCTAATACAAAAACCAAGTTTTTGTAATTTATGAAATAGCATAAAAATGAGAACTCTTTTTTTGCTATGTTTCTGTTTTCTTGTGTTATTGGTGATTGGATCATTTTCTTCAATGATATTATTAACAAACTCCAATTCTTTAGTCTCCTATTTTTCAAAGATTTCCATTTTGACAAGGGAGCTCCATTTATCTATGAATATAAAAGCAATTAAATTATCAAGAAAACAAAAAAGACAAGGGTAAAGAAAAGAATAATTATTGGAAGGGAATGGATTGGTACATTATTTAGGAACTCAGTTTCTTCAATATTTATGATGAAGTCAGGAACGTATATCAAAGTTAGTGGATTCCCTACCATAAACTGATTGAAATTCTTTGTTCCTACCATCGGTACTCCAAAATAATTTTAAAACCAAAATATCAATATATATATATAGATATAGATATAGATATAGTTATATAGCAACCCACATGCTAGGCTAAAAGAACACTCGAAAAATCATAAATTTAATAGAACAAACATATTCAGGTTTAATGAATTCCTAGAACATGGAAAACAAAAATTACAATGGGAAGGAAGAGCACAGAACCTCCTCTCCTTCTTCGTGTTGTTCGGTGTACTTGGATTCTATTAGGCATGCATCAAGATGTAATTGGATTGTTCGGCTGTTGGGCACAATTGAGGCAGCAGAAAGATCTGGTAGGAGAGTTGGGCCGACAGTGATCCCAAATAAATCAATTTTTCTCTTTTAAAAAAGCCTATTAAAAGTCCACCAATATCAAAATATAAAATCTATACAACTTATTTCAATCTCAACCATTTAACAACCATCGTCTTATGAAAAATCATTGACATTGAATGTCCCAATTTCTTTCTTTTTTAAAAAATAAAATAAATTGCCTTAAAATTACAAATCTCGGGGTTCTCAAGCTTATACATAAACATAATGTCGAAGCAGAAAAATAAAGTCCTAACAGTAAACTTCCTCAGAATCAACCGGCCAGAATTGCAGTTAAAAAACAATCATTGAACTCAATTCAGCTCAGCACAGCTCAGCTAGGTCTGCTTGTTTTCTGCTTGGCCTTCTCAATCAGGGGTTTCAATTGCTTCTTTTCAGCGAGAATCTTCAGGAAGTTAAACAAAAAGGGTATGTAGTTGTGCTTCCTCCTGGTATTTTCAGTTTTCCATTTTTTGAACTTTTCTTCCTCCATCAAAATCTTCTCAGTAGCTCCTTCAATTCCAGCATTTACTTCTGAAAGTGATTTATTTAGTGCTTCAAAGTTGCTTTTGTCCACCAATCTCTCTGATTGCAATGAAGCCAGCTGCTGCAGTATGTGCTCCCTCTTCCTTTGAAGCTCCTTGAGTTCGGCAGTGTACATTTCTTTTCTGTTCTTGATAACGGCCATGAGATTGAATCTTATCTCACTTTTCGAATACTTTTCAATTCGTTCTTGGATCATTGGCTGCACCATCTGCAACCAATCAATGTCACCCGGACCGCCAGCACATGGGCCAAGGCTAATGGGTCCCTCCTTCAGCCCATCAAGCTCATACAATGCCCCGTCAACTGGTATATAGGTTATAAAATGGTACACATCATCATCTTTGCCTGCAGCCTTCTGCTCCTCGGGTACAAAAGGCTCAGGCCTTGCAAAACTATTATGGGCTGCGCGTATAGCATCACTGTTGTTGATAGCCAAACCTTTGAGTTCAGCTGGAAAGTTCTTAGTGAACTCTTTTAACTTTGACAATTCCGGCCCAATATCAATATCTGAACAGTTCAGAAGGATAGACAAGATGGCTTGCGTAGCACAAGCATTGTTAATAACCTGGGAGAACATCAAAACAGTAAATTGAGAAAATCTCATAAATTTGTTATACACTCAACCTGAAGCAAGTTCTGTCAAAAAGTCACCTGGCTGGCAAAAAACAGGTTAGGGTTTGGATCCTTAATCACAACACGGTCATCCTTTTCCCCAGGTCGCCATTTGAAAAGGAAAATCAACCCATATACAGGCCTGACAATATAAAATCAAAAGTTGAAACTCCAAATATATATTTCCCATGAACTATATATATGTTAAATGGTCACTGTGATCCATGAACTAACCTGAGACTGTTAAGAGAATCAAGGTCCAGCGAATACAACTCCTCAACCTGCAAGGACATGTGAAGGAATCAGAATGTCATGCATGGTCTAACTTTGGTTAAGAGATAATAATAACCTGTATTTCAATGGAACCAATTTAATGCAAAAATGGTGATAGTGATACAGGAGTATGAGTAAACATGGTGATAGTGGAGAATTTAGTATTTTGGTGAAAATAAATTGATCATAAAACAGTAAGATGGTCAGCACACTGGATCAGCAACCAAGAAAAATGTTCTAAATGAGGTCACAGTTTCATGATTATAGCTGAATTTTGCAATGCTTCACTGGTGGCTGTACCTGATATATTCATTAGAAAGAGCACCCAACAATTATAAAATATTTGGCCAATATCGAACAACATGAAATGCTGTTGTCACTAGCAAACCTGTGAGATAGGTGATCATCAACCCCAATTAGCCCATGACACTATACTGTGCAAAACACATTAAAATGAATACCACAATCATCGATTTACTGATACCTGGAGAAAGAACTTAGCACAGCTGATGTGCATGACGTATGCACTATTTTAAATAATAAGGCAACTAAAATTACACTCCTGAATTAATGGATTATAAAAAGTGCTACTGTATTTCTTGCCCTTGAAGAGCAAGATTTTCACCATTCTTCCACTCTCAGACCATCTCCAATTCGTCTTCCTGTCTATACCCTTATGGATTGATGGGAATTCATAAGCTAACAGGTGAGAAATAGAATGTTTGCAGCTGCTTGGCACTTATTATATAGAGCTTTGTAACTTCTTATCAACAAATATGTGGAGCAGCCACTGAGAAATAAAAGGTTCACATATCGTGAATAAAGAGGCTAAAGATCCCATTTTGGCAATCTTCTCAATAAAAAATGTGAACTTTACTTCATTTGGGCAATATGATCTTTGCCTTATGCTTCTTTCCTTCACAACAGAGTTAGAAAAACCTAAATGTATAGCACACTTAACTATTCTGCATTACCCTATTCTCACATTATGGTCAAAGCATGAATCCCAACCACACAATGGTAAAACCCTTCTCCAAGCTAAGCTTAAAAATGCTCAATAATCATTATATTTTGATAAGATTCCATTATTTTGGAAACAAATAAACTCAGTTGTGCAGATCCACCATTAAGGAAAGAAGACAATGAGTGACACAAAAATTAGAATGCCAAGCACCTCAACCAGGATTTTCTCCTAGGGATGCTAAGAACATTCAAAAGTTTCAATTCCATATTGCAGTAATTGATAAGTTTCTGAAGGTAGAATATTTCAGTTCACATCAAAAACGTTGAACATTGTCCAGATATCACATTGTTATAATCATGAACTTACAGCACAATTGGAGAATCGTAAATACCAGTACTTGTGGAGAAACACTAGACAACACATGATCATAGAAAAAGCAATAGAAGAAATCTAGAGATACTGTGCATAGGAAAGCAACAACACAACAAACAATAAACAGAAATATATTGCATAAGTCAAAGTACCTGCACACCTTTTACTTGCATTTGTTGTATAAGTTCAGTAAACACACCTGAAAAGTAAATACGAATCTTGAAACTGTCTGAAATTATATATGCATAGATACATCCATATACAAGAAGATATAACAATAAGATACTTAACCAATCTGGATGAGATGCGTACAAAATTTCCAACAGACATAAGTTATAGCACTCTAAAATTGATAAATTATATCAGTATGATGGAAAGAGAATAATTGCTAGCTCAAGTAAACATTCACTCAGCCCTTTAAAAGTCCATCTATTCCAGTTTAAACAACAAATGCCACATCAAGAAGAAACAATTTTAAACCTCCGTGCTATCCCAACCAAAACCTTCACACAAGAAACAGATGGTCTTTAAAATTGATTTGTGCCACGTGCAGTATACTCCATATAAAGGGTAACTAAATGAAGAGAGCTCCCACCAAACAAGAAAAAAAATAGAGAAAGAGATGATTTAATAATTCTCAATTCCTGAACACAGTATCAATTGACAATCCGATAAATACACATCCAAATCCAAAATGTCAACACCTTCTTAAGCTTACACATCCTATAAATAAATAACTAAGCCACTTGATCTTGGGTCTTGTGGATAAATTTACGAAATTTCCCCACCAAATTATTGCTTACAGAACCTTGCCTATGAAAATTTAATCACCCTAGTATTCTTTACCAATATCAAAGGGTTGTTGAAATTGATCTCATATATTGTCACGCATATGAATTCCTATAAGTACATAATACATATGCAAGGTTAGATATCAGGGTTGCAAATAAGGCAATGCAGAAGTAGCAATTTGAACATGCATGTGGTGTCAAGAAGAATATTATTAACTGAAAAAGAGGCCTTGGTTGCTAATTAATGGAGCTTAATTGCTAACTGGCAGAAGGTTTAAGCAGGGGATGGTTTCAGCTTATTATGATACAATCTTACAATGTTTCTAGGATAAAACAATATCCAGTTTTTATTTTCATTTCATTCACAGATAAAGAAAATTGAAAAATGAAGCAAATGAGGTATCAGATAAACCTACAGAATCACAAATAGGAATAAGGTAGCAAAAATCTTTGAAAGAACAACAAACCGATATGACAGCCCATGTCAGCAATTCTAAAGTATATGAGCATCTTCCAGTAGCTATCTATGACTTGCAGGGATACCACACTGCCAAACAAAGTTCTTACACTAATTTTTTATCATCATCATTGGCACCTTCCAAATTCAAAGACATTAATGTCATCATGTCAAGGCCAATTTCCTTCATTTATTATTTACCCTAGTCCACTGCAATCAGATCCTGCCTCCTAAAACTAAATGAGCTTGTCAATTTCTCAGTTCACTCTCAAATTAAGGAACAGAGCATTCTTTCTTGAAACTATGTCAAGTTATCACCGAGAAAACCACAGCTAGTTCTTAATCACTACAACATCTTGTAAATTCTAAAATCACTATAATGTTTTATCTTTCTGCTGCTTAACATCTTCTCATCTGGCATTCCCACTAATTGGCTGAAATTGTGCAAAGCAACTAAAACAATGAAAAATAATAAAAATAAAAAGACAACTGCCAGTTTGCAATCTCATGTGATACGTGCATTAAAATTGTGTTCCAACGCTCATTACAAGCACATTCAAATTGATAGCATTAAAATCTCCAGCCAAGACTTGAAATTTATTTAACCAGAACAACCATGCAAAAACAGATATTACAATATAATTAAAGCTTGAACCATACCAGGATCAGACTCAATAGTGCACCACGACATGATTTGGTACTTTATTAAGCTGTATCAAAATAAAGCTGTATCAAAATAACAAAAGGACTTAGCATAAACACACAAAAGAATGAAGTTATAAATATCAAACTGTGAGACATCCATTAGATAAAATTCTCTTTTTCATAAACACAGAATGATTTTTGAAGCATCTAAACCAAAGCTTGTGGACAAAAAAACTTGCAATTCAAGAACCCTAAGGAAAAGTCAGGTCGTCCTTCTTTTAAAATGACTACAATTTGACATTTATGAGCACAAATGACCAAAAGAACTTTAGAACTCTAAAACTAACCAAATTTTTTAAAGACTTTGTTGAGTGGAACAGCTTCATCTTGTTCTCTCAAATTTGTGACGTAATTTGTCATTATAGATTATTTTCTTATGCATTCTACTTTATAATTTGCATAACCTCTATTAAAGTCGTTCTCGGTTAGCATTTTAGGTGCACAATAAATTCCAAGTCTGGAGATTTATTCGTCAACTTTGCTGAACTAAGCCAGAAAGTGGATTTGTTCAATATGCGGTGACTGTAATATCTCCTGCTAAACCAATTGCCCTAACGTTTGCCAGATATGCAATCAATTAGGTGGATTGCTTTACAACCAAAGTCATATCAACTGCTGTTATCAAACGGCGGCCAGAATTTAGGTGACTCAAATTTGCACAAAAAATAAAGAAAATAAAAAAATCAAATAAATAAGAGAAACTACTTGCTGACCGTGAGCAAAAGGTGGGGAAACGGGGTGGAGTCGGAAACTGGACTAGAGACAGTAGGCGAAAGCTAACGTCGCGTGGATTGGGCAGAGAGGGAGGGCGGCAGGCTTGAGAACAGTGATGGAATGCTATGGGAAATTGGGAATGTGAAAAGAGATCAGTTGCACTTGCAGCGGCAAGGTGTAGGTTGTATTACAGTGTGAAGCAGTTGCGTTGCTACAGTGGGGACGGGACCGTATTGCAAATTCAACCATCTAAGGGAAAATTTTTGAAATTATACTTATTTTTATCTCTATTTATAATTTTAACCAACATTATTTTATTTTTATCAAAATAATCACTTTAAACGATTTTACCTTCAAATTCTAATGTTTAATTTTATTTTTACCCTCAACATAATTTAAAGGTAAATACTAAACCAAATTTTGCCTTTTATACTTTGTTCATCTCTTGTCTCTCTCAAATTTCTTTACCGTTATATCGTTAGTAAATTATAAATTTTGTCTTCGTCAGTAAACAAAATAAAACTACAAGAATAAAAAATAGTAAATTTACTTACATTGTATAAATTTTACTTTATTTGTATGTTTATAAGTATTAAAAATATAAATTTTTTAATTTTTATAATTCGATAATAGTAAATGACAAAAATAAGTTTTTGATTGTTATATTTTGAGAATTTGTTATTAAAATATTAAAATTGTTAAAATGTTGACAAACGTAACTGAAGTAGATATGTAGATAGGGACAAAAATATAGTAAAAAAGTCAATTTAGATGTTTTAAGTGAGAAATTACAGAAGACAGAAAAGGAAGACGTCATTTTTCTTCGAGCGCCTGCATTCCACGCACTCAAAGAACAATGCACACGCCCCAAGAACAATGTATGCTCTCGAAGAATAGACGAAGAACAAATTGCTTGGCCACGTGAGGCACACGCGCCCAAGGAATACATTGGTCTACCCTGGGTGCAAGGGGCACATGCGCTTGTGCAGACATCCACCCTAGTTGTGTGAAGTGTACACACCTAAGGCAATTTTGAGTTAGCCCTAGGCCATTCAGTGCTTGCCCTAGGCACATGATTGTCACGCGCCCAAAGTGGACCAATGTCTTTCTGAGCTCGCCCTAAGCGCGTGATGTGCACGTGCCCAGGGTGTTTTACCCTTGAGTAGTTACTGGTTTTTTTTTAATATATATATATATATATATATATATTATAATCCTTTAAATTCATTTACATTTATATAAAATATAAAAAAATAGCTTAAAAATATAATATAATGAAAAAAATTAATATTAACTTATTAATTATTATTTTAATTTAATTAATTAAATGATTATTATTGGAATTGTTATTTTTAAGTTTAGTGTGTTCATTTTATTGTTATTTCTAATATTTAGTAATAACTAATTATTATTTATTATTACCATTTTACAGATACATATACCAAGTCAACTTCAATTGAAGATCTCAATACATGAACACTTTCAAGCAGAGACATGTTGTTTGGTGAGATTTGTAATGATAGAGTAGATAGGAACAAAATTAAGTGAGATACAATTAGTGCTTTTTAGGCAAACATACTGACCAATACGGAACACTTACAAGCTAAGTAATTTAAAGGCAAGTACAACATTACTAAGATGACTATTGCATTTTAGGTATTTCTAACAAACTTCAAATTATATTTTCACTTTTGTGTTGTATAGTATGTTAAAATATTTATAATTTATGCAGGCGTGGATTTATGAGAGTGTCTTTAGCTTACAAAATAGGTTTGCAACTATTATGCATAATACCATCCCACGCATCTTATGATGGAGGAATCGTAAGCGAACTTTAAGCCAAGTAACTATTCATAGGTATTTGTTCAGCATTAACACGTTTCAAGTTGTTCATGTGTTACAGCTCGGAGGTGTAAAGATAAAATTGCCACGCGTGGTTGAATTACTTCTAATAATTCAACCACAAGATGCATGCGAGAATAGTCTGCTTACAACTTCGAGTTATGTTGAGGTACAATTTATAGTTGCATTTACATTTTTATACAGGTGTACTATGTTAGTATTTGACTAACAAATATATACTTATTTGTTATAACGTCAATCTCCGACGAGGTCTCATCATTCACTCGCAGCATCGTATCATCATTCATCAGTCATGTCACAATATTCGCCTGGACCCTCATATCATCATTCCCCCATAATGCCACAGTATCATTCTCCTGCATCATCACATCATTCATCCTTACGGGCATCACACGTCGATGAGAAGTTTAGGAGATCTATTATGGATTGTTTCAATTTATTGGGTGTTGATGTCCATTACATGTAACAGAACATCATGTATGTACGAGATGATGTAGACAGGATTGAGCATGACATACGCAAGAATATACATCAAATCGAATGCAATATTGTGGGCTGAATCGATCAATTATTAATAGACATTCGCATATGAATGGCGATGAGTGGCCATCAACATTCCTAGATCATTATTGTTAAACTTTCACATGTGTATATATGTTTTATTTCAGTTATGGTTTTATTGTTACTTATTTTGGTGGATTTAATTACTTCATAAGTTGAAGTACCGCGATCCTATTCAGGTGATAAAGTGGCTTGTGAAGTTAAACCCCTTTCAGCCGATCCAGTAGCCAGCATATAGCCTAAAGCCAACATAAAGCCCATAGGTGATGCAGATCACAGTCAGTTTGGTAAGGTGTATAAGCTTGGCTCGCAGGACAGAAACCCGTACATAAACTCTTTGAATAGGCTGCGCGGGATCCATACCGGTAGGAAACTACCACAGTATCAACCAAATACAGTCATAGATCTAATTGCCCTTTATACGGACGAGTTATATACTAATTACCTTCAGTGGTTAAAGGATTCGGTAACATCTATTAAGCCACGGTTTGTCACAATAACATCTGAGTGGCTTTGCGATATCTCAAATGTAAATGCACAGCTGGAGGATAGTGTAAGTATTAGACCTACTAGCGAATGCATTGTTATTATATAACTGGTAAATTTAACATTTGTTTTCTTCTTAATGTAGCATATTAATGAGTATCTATACCTGGTCATGCATCGATAAATAGCGTGTCCTGACAGAATTTTCTAGAATGTAACCATTACCCAATCACACTTATAAGTAAGTATTGGATTAGAAGTTAACCATTTTCTCATCGTATTATGATCTTTGAATTTGACCGTCACTAATTATGGTTTATAACTTTGTAGTCATGGTTGCATTACATATGAAAGCACAGGATTGTTGAGCCAATAGACTTGTTAGACATTAAGCCATACATTCAAAGCAATGTAACAGGTGTGTACAGACCTCGGAGGATGATCAATTTTGTGTTAATGCCTGCACTGATTTGTGGAGATCATTGGGTTGCGCTGTCAATCAATTTGGTTTAGCACACCATTGTGATACACAATTCATCCCCATAGGACTAGATTGTACAAACATAAACACTCCATTCAAGCTTTATAGGCTACCAAGTACACTTATACAAACTATAAATAGTGGCGATTATGGTGTATTTACTTGTAAATATGCCAAATACCTTATGTTAGGTTGAGAGTGAGATTTTACGGAATAGCATGACCTATTCTTTGGGATTAAGATCACACTTAATTTATTAGTAGGACGATTATATTGATGTAATATATTGATTCTTTATTAAGTTCATATTGTTAACATTTGTGTTTCTTGGTTATATATGCTTGTATGGGAAGATTGTGGATTTGGATATGTATTTTCAGATTTTGTTTATGACTTTGGATGTGTGTTATGGTTGTGGATTTGAATGTGTGTTATGATTATGGATTTGAATGTGTGTTGTGGTTGTAAATTTGGATGTGTGTTTTCAGATTGTATAATGTGTTTCTACATATTGAATAATGTGTTTTTTGTGAATGGTTGTTGATATTTGTTAATGTATGGACTAATTTTAGGATTATATACTGAAACAAATGAAAGATCACTAACTTGGGTCCTAACAAAACTCCTCTGAGTTCGAGCAAAACTCCTCTACGTGCTCGGACCTTGGTTACACACATGCCCTACAACCGGGGTCCGATCAAAACTGCCCAGGGTTCAAGCACCTAGAACGCATACGTGCCCTGGGTTCGAGGGACCCAGAGAGCCATCACTACCCTGGGTTCTCTGACCCAGAGGCCAATAGGCCTTGGGTTGGCCAATCAAGGGCCTAATGAGCCCTGAACCCAAGACGCACACATGCTCTAAGTTCGAGCACCCAAGCATAACATTGCCTTAGGTGCTTGGACCCAGGGCATATACGTGCCTTGGTTCGTGAATCAGGGTTGCTCAGTAAGCCTTGGGTTCTCAAACCCAAGGCAATCTTGGTTCCTTGGGTCCAAAGACTTAAGGCCTTGTAGGCTTTGGATGGTTAGCTCAAAGCCTATAAGCCCTGAGGTATTCAAACCCAAGGTAGCTTTGCTGTTATTCCTAATTGTAAATAATTGTTTAAATATATAAGAAATAAATATAAAAGGAAAAGAACACAAACAATAATAGTCAAAATAAGAAATAAAATAATTTTAATATTTAAGTTTTGTCCAAATTTAAGGAATTTCTACACGTTTCGCGATTGTGTTCACATTGCTTGCATCGAGAATACCTTCAAACGACCACTTCTCCGCATGAAGATGAAATGTGTGTATGCCTTGGTCAACTAGATAAGAGACGACCTATAGGTAGTTTGACAATAGTTGTTTGAATGTTACTTAGGACTTGTTAAAAACTTAAGTCACTAATAAGATGAATTTCTGTTGCATACGTTGTCAACGGTATATCATTATGATAATATTTGAAATAAAATTCATCAAACCCGCCTTTGACGTATCTAATTGCTGCCATTGCGTAAGCATATGGTAGTTGTTGTAAGTTGAAGCGTCTGTATTAATATGTCTTTAAATTATGGTCGAGCACAACAATTTCACCTTGACCTCTAACTTTAAACTCATAATGAGAAATTGGATAAACAAGTAGTGTGAGAGAGATAAAATCTTCTATTTTAACTTTTTGGGTTGCTGTTTTACTTAATGTGTTTTTATCATGTTTAACAGCCTTTTCCTTCTTTTCATAAAACATCACTATAACACTGAACGTATTCAATCAGCTAAGGCTATAATGGGAAAAGTACGCACATTTTTTAACAATGCATTTAGACTTTCGGCAATATTTGTGGTTATTATGTTGTATTACTGGATTGAAAAATGACATCTTGGCTAATAGTGAAATCTAACCTCATTTTGTAAATAGGTGGCAGTATTATGATGCACTGACCTCAATCTATCTATATGCTTTTCAAATTCACTAAACATAAATACCTTGGCAGCAAGGTAAAATCCCATGAAAAAAACGTTGTAGTTTTTGAACTTGAATTTCGTTTTGAGATTTCCTTCAATATAATATGCACAAAAATATGGTATGAATCAGCAAGAATTGTTCTTGTACCTTGAATGATGCTCTCGTATCGATCAAAGACAAAAACAAGATCTTCAATAAATCTAAACACATCCCATAACTTCATTAAATATCATTCCTATAAAGCATTGTTTTCAGAGTCTCCCACTCTAAATGCGAGACGATAAATTTGATCATTTCCATCAAAAGAAACAAGAAAAAATATGGTGCCTCGATAAGTACCATTTAAGAATGTTCTATCAATAGCAATAAATTTGCAGTACGAAAATTTAAGAATGACCGAATTACAGTACGAAAATTACTTTAAAAGACTCTAAGTGCCAGGACGAAATGAAAAAAATTTGCATCATCATCAATTTTTATGTGTTATTGTACTAGGATTCCTCTCTCTGAGTACGTAACAAAACCGTCATAACAAGTTGAACAATTCTGTTAGGTCCCCACATGCTAATTTGAGTATTTCTTCTTTTGCTAGTCACGCCTTACGATAAGACACGCTCACTTTAAACTCTCGATGTATGTGATTTTTAATGTTGTTTGGAGTATAAATCCTCCTAAGATTCTAAAATTTGTTAATTACAAATTTAACAATAAATTGACTACTTGTTTGTCGGTGGCCTGGATGTAGTTGGTCATTTCGACAAGTATGCTTTGTTTCAAGCTGTTTAATACACTAATATCCACCTTCTCTATCTGTATTAGTTACTTGCATTCACCATTTACATCCGTCAACCACACATTTAACTCTCAAACCAATTTGTCGTTGATTTTGAAACTTGAAACTAAAAATGATTCTTCAACGCCAGTACACTTAATGCATCTCGTAACTTCTTTTTCGAATTAAAAAGTTATCCAACCTTTACCACGCTATATGTAAACACAACAATGCATCTTGCGGTTGAAAAAATGATGATGGAATAGGCGACATGCGACATACAACAACCACTTGATAGACTAGACATGTCATCAGCAATCCTCATATTTATGTTACTATGATGAACTTGATAACTTAAGTTCATGGCTAGATCAGTATGCTCATCACAATAATTCCTACACGGGCTAGGGTGGCATATCGATAGGAATGTCAACACTTTCATCATGTACACATGGCTGAGCTTAAAAGAAATCATGTACATGGTTTTCATTGATTTTGTAAAACACATATTTTCCATGGCTAATAAGATCTTTACGTTGTATTAGTGCAAATTATAAAATGTATATGATATTATGTATAATGTTAATTATAGTTGAATTGATTATTATCCTAAAAATAAAAAATTAGTCGTATAAGAATTTTTACATCAACAGTTGACAAATTACTGCAAATCATCCTAGGATCAATAGAAACTGCTTGCTACGTAGATACATAAAGCGAATTAGATCTCTAGACCCTCCTGGCATAATACTACACATAAAATTAGATACACTATAATCGTCATTGACATCCACATATATTAAAAATCCAATCTCATTGTCTGTGAAATTTGCTTTCAGTTGAATGAATTTTAATACAATCATATATTATGGCCAATAATTAATAATACTTGATATCTTTTACAATAAATATAAATTGAATCTTTCTACCACAATATTTTTTTGAACATCAACAGGTATAATTTCAATCAAATACTTGAAATATATAAAAAATATATATTTAAATATATTATAATACAATAAATATTAATTATTTATTAAATATAAAGAATTGATTAACATTAAATAACCCTTATAATATAAAAGAATTTTATAATATAAAAAAATATTTTTAATATAATACTTAATTTGTAAAAAAAATTTAAATATTAAATTATATTTTTTAAAAAAATTATTAATTATTATAATATATATATATATATATATATATAAAATAAAAAAAACTAGTACTCGGAACTTGCCGCGAACCCAGGCATAATAGTGCCCATAATTCTTCGAACTTTCGCGAAAGAATGCCCCTCAATTTAGGCAGCAGAAAGCTTTAAACAATCGGACACCGAGATAGCCAAAGCAAGTAATGGCAGCGGTAACTGCAGTATCTCGCCTTCTTGCCCACAAATCTCCGTTTCCCTGCTCTTTTTCAAATCAAAATCTTTTATCATGCATTTTCCGTTTCCCATCACCGAAACAGAGTCTTAAAACCACAGCTGCTGCTCCCACTCATACTCCTTTCCAAAGATTTTTCAGCACCTCTCATCAACCCACCAAGAAGTACGTGAACACCAAAGTCAACTTCTCTCTTTCCGACTCAGAATCTGACACCGACAATGACGAGGTCGTAAAAAATGAGAATGAAAAGAGAATTGACAAGAGAAAACTGCTGCCGCCTTACAACCCTTTCAACAGGACGCCAGACATCGAAGAACCTGACGATCCGAAAAACCTTCAAGAGATATTTCATAAAATGAGAACGGAAGGTCTTATAAACCATGCCATCAAGATGTTCGACGCTTTGTCTAAAGACGGTTTAACCCACGAGGCCTTGCAACTGTTCTCCCAAGTCAAAGACAATCATCACATGCCTGATGTTGTTTCCCACACTGCTGTTATTGAAGCCTACGTGAACGCCGGCCAGAGCAAGGAGGCTCTTAAAGTTTTCATGCGGATGTTAGCATCTGGGGTTGCGCCAAATGCTTATACCTATGCTGTTCTCATTAAAGGACTTGCTGCTGAGGCTAAACTAGCTGACGCCAAGAAGTATTTGATGGAAATGATGGGTAAGGGTATGCGCCCAAATGCTGGTACCTATACTGCTATTTTCGAAGCGTTTGCGAGGGAACAGAAGATAGAGGAAGGCAGAGAGTTTTTGGAGAAGATCAAGGCAAAAGGATTTGTGCCCGATGAGAAGGCTGTGAGGAAGATTCTGAACAAGAGGGGCGAGGTTTTTCGAGGGGTGATGAACATTCTCTTTGATAAGTAGTTCAGACATACTACATATATTTCATACTGGTCTGCTTGTAATCTGAAAAATTTTGAGCTTTTTAGATTTTGCGTGAAAATTACACCCTTTGACGTCTGGCTATACTCTTCTATAAGCAGTGGTGCACAGAAATTGCATAGTTTTTATTCTGAAGATCTAAAGAGTTTCTTCTTTACACAGTTCCAACCGCTTTGGTTAGTAACAATTTATCAAGCAAAAATAAATGCAATATTTCATCCTTCACCGTGTTTATAGCTTCGCTAAAATGTAGTGAGAGTAACTTTATTGGAAGATACTCAACACTGGTAGCTAATGTTATGACCAATGATCAGGCCATTGTTTAGTTACCATCAAGAAGGATTGAAGTGTTAGAAAATAATTGAAACGCTAAATAAACTAGCAGATTTGTCAAGGGGAAACAGGCAATACACAGTGGATTTCTTGTGACTATATTTGGACCTAATGCATGAGCTCTGGATACAACAAAACCATACCAACAAACAATGCACGGCAATATAAATACATTAGCAGCAGCAACCGCTCCCTCTGATTCATTCATAGTCATTAACAGAACCTGATGTGTAAAGGGAACACGGCTCCCTCTGCTCCCAGGCTGCTTGAGGTTGAATCAGAAACATTAACATTGCACCATTAGAAGTCTCTCTTCCTAGGACATTCTGCTGCTCTGTGCCCTGACCTCCCACAGATGAAACACGAACCCCCAAAGCTTCTGCTAGTTTTATTCAAATGTCATCTCAGCATGTGTAGACAATTGAAAAACAAACTATTATGCATGAGCAAATCTTCCATGGGAAACTAATTTTCCAACCTTTGTCAATGGAAAAGCAACCCAAAAACAAAATGTCGGGGTAAAGAAATGTCCAACAAACAAAAATGGAATATTGTGCTTGGTAGAGGTTCCACAACATTCTATTTAGGTTAACATGCTCTGACGTATGATATGATTTCTGATTTTCTAACTAATTAACCAATAGCAGAGAATGAAATATGGTTAACAGCAAAAGAATTTGACTCAGAGAAGTCCAGTGCATTTTGGCAAAGGATTGGAAGAAGAAGCATTATGAAGCTAGTGCAAGAAAAAGTAACACTCATTATGTAAGTAATGGCTTGATATTTTCATTTTTAACGATCCTTCCAATGACCAAACAATAACAATAAATTCCCACAAAATTAAACAAAAGTGTGAAAGAACAAAAAGATTAGTAGAATAAAGAATATACACCTGTCTCGAGATGAAGTCCTGCCTGATCCTCTACTGCCACCAATTAACCAGTCATTGTCACTGCTTTTTGAAAACCTAGAACGGTTATTTTCAGTTCTAAAATTTCGACCGCTGCGCCTAAATCCACCATCATCATCACTGCCCCAACTGCGGGATGATGATCTGGCACCTCGCTGGTCCCTAGAACCTCCTCGGGAGAACCTATCCCTGCTAGAGAACTTGCCATAGTTATCAATTGGCAGCCCATCATCTTGCAAGGCAGGCAACTGCAAAAGCAATCAACACAGAATTCATTCGCATGTCAGTAGGAGAACACAAGACAAAACTGCACATGAACAGATTATATCTAACAAGCAACAAATCTGTCATTTAGAAGCATGTTTAATGAAAAAAGACTAAAAAAGAAAATGAACCTTGGTGATCTTGGAAATAGTATTTCCAGGTGGTATTTGTTTATTTAGCAACTCCTTGGCAATCTCCTCTGGAAGATCAAAAACTGCTCCTTGAACCTGTGTTACTGATGTCTTATTAAATAGACCCACGCATCAAGACAAAGAGAAAGAGAGTAAAAATAACATTGTGTTAGAACAAACCATGATAGACCCACGCATCAAGAGACAGAGAAAGAGAGTAAAAATAACATTGTGTTAGAACAAACCATGTCATCAACAATTATGTGTATTTTTCCAATTTCATCAGCAGCTGTGGGATAGACATCAGAAAGAAATCCCATGACAGATCTAGCAGACATGAACCCTCTTGAAAAAGCCGGATCCCGAATCAACTGCAATGTCACCCATCCCTGCAATGCAACATTTCAGTTCAAGTCACTGGCACAAGACTGCAACTCCTAATTAGAAATTGAAGCAGAATATGGAAAGAAATTCGGAAAACAGAAGATTCACGCAATGAATATAGCTGATAGGATTGTCAAAATATGACAAACAGTCAAGTAAAATTAATGCGAAGTTATGTTCAAATGACAATAAGAGAGATAAAAGAAAAGTTCTAAGTGAGTGGAACCCACTTCAAAAATAGTTAAAAGCACATATTCACAGTGTAACAATATATTTTGTATGGTTGACTGAATCATAATCTAAATAGACAGTGAACTATATTGGATTAGCAAAAATAAGTAATCTTTTAACGTAAAACCACAATTACTGCTTAAATTACAGCTCAATTGCCTGAGAAATGGTGCCTGGTAGAAAAGCATGAGCAGGTAGAATAATAATTGAATTAGGAATTGATAATTTACCTGCTCATGGTTGATAAGAGAACGGGATGAAGGAGGCCGTGCAAATCCACTCAACTGTGCTAGTGCAGCAGCAAGAGCAGTTGTTCCTTGTTCATCAATTAATTTTTGGGCGGTTGGGGTGAAAAACTCTACGGACTCAGGATGAACTCCATTAAGAGTGGCAACTACATGCTCAGCTGATGATTCCAAAACATCTTCTATAGCCGGGGGACTAACAAACTCAAACTTACAGCCAACATCACGCTCAAGGAATCTCACTGTTCTCCTTTGGCTACTGGTAAACATCAAGATGGCAATACCTTCCTTCCCTGCACGTCCAGTACGACCCGAGCGATGCACAAAAGTCTCTGGATCATTTGGAAGTTCATAGTGGATAACCTGAGAAAAGGGTGAAAAGATACACAACTTTTTTAATGTTTGCTCAGGGGTGAAGAGTGAAAAAAAATTAATGAAAGATCTTCATGGTGGAAGATACCAACATTACAAATAAGATAGCCAAAGATATAGCGAGTATTAATGCATGTTTATCCCTAGTGGTGATAAAGTCACTAAATAAAAATTCAGTTTGTTTCTGCTTACATGAATAGATGCATAAAATGTTCGAGTTTATGTACTCACCAAATCTACATTGGGAATATCAAGCCCACGAGATGCAACATCAGTGGCAACAAGAACAGTGAATTTTCCCTGCCGAAATCCATTCAATGTTCTCTCTCTTTGATGTTGAGATATATCTCCATGCAATGCTTCAGAAGCTATACTATTTGTCAATGCCAGTGAGACTTCGTCAGCATCACGTTTTGTCTGTGTAAAGACAATGGTCTTCCCACCCTTTGCATAGACCTGAAAATTGTGATGATATTGAGCACCTTTATAATAACAGTCCCATTTGCTAATGAAACCAATTGGAAAGTCAATAAACAGCTAGACTGCAGCAACAATATACTAGTTCTAATCCAAAAAAATACCAAAACATCAACAAAATATGCTTAGATCATTTATAACTAATGTTATCTTGACATTTACATGGGAATCATACTCTACCATATTTATCATTTTCTCTACAGTATGCTACATGCTCTCGAATGAAAACAAAATTTCTATTTGTTGTTGTAATGTATCAGATTCACATCTCAAATAGAACAGGTTCAAAAAAATTGAAGCAATTCCTAGTCCTTTTATGTTGCTTTTTCCCATAAGAATAGTCTTTGAAAAAACAAATAAAACAATTGAGGACTGGAACCCATACTGTTATAAGATCACTGAGAATGGTTCGCTTCGATGATGCAGTGGTTGATATAGCATAAAGTTTGATCCCTTCTGCAAGCTTTTCATCTTGGTCACCAACCTGCACCACATAGGAAAAAATACTGCAGAAAATTAACAATTATTTTCAAAGTTAAATCAACAATTATTTTCAAAGTTATTTATCAATACAAATGCAATGCATACTTTATCTCATGAATGCAATGCATACCTTATCTCATGAGTAGTGCAAAAACTTGCGTGTCAATAAAAACATAATGCCTTTATGATTAATGCAAATAAATACTTTCAATAAGTTGGAAAGAGAAGAAAAGATAGCAGTCATACCAAGTCAATATTGAGAGGATTATCCAAATATTTCCTGGACAATTTTTTGACCCAAGCAGGCATAGTTGCGGAGAAAAGCATGCTCTGTCGCTTGGGTGGAAGATTTTCTAAAATAACTTCCACATCCTCCTCAAATCCAACAGCAAGCATCTGATCAGCTTCATCAAGGACCAAATATTCAATTTCTCCCAACCGGAGTGAGTTATTCTTAATGAGGTCAATGATTCGACCAGGTGTTCCAACAACGACATCCACCCCACGGGATAGAGCATTTTGTTGTGTATTGTATGAAACCCCTCCATAAACACAAACAGAATTCAAATAAGGTGCAGATTCTTTAATCTCCTTCTCCACTTGTCTTGCTAACTCACGAGTAGGTGCAAGCACCAAAACTTTAGGAAGACGACCAGACCGCCTAATATAATTAACAAAGCTCATAAAAAATGCTACTTAAATAACAGCAGCAAAATAAACTCGAATGAATGTAATAGTACCTAAGAGAAGGTGTTTGTTCAACATCCTCAGTGAGGCGTTTGAGTATAGGTATACCAAAAGCTAGTGTCTTCCCAGTTCCAGTTTTTGCACGAGCAATCAAGTCTCTGCCTTGTAAGGCCGGCTCTAAAACAGCCCTCTACATAACAAAATAGTAATTACATTCACAAAACTCGAAAATATTGCATTAATTTGAAAAAATTAAGCAAAACAGAAATAACAACACAACAAACATGAAATCAAAAACGGAATACTCGGAAATAATACACTTTGAACATAAACACTATGCAAAAGAGAAACAACAACTGAAACTGAAAGGAGATAATAAAAATTTGAAGATAAACACTAACGTAAGGACATAAACGAAACACACCTGAATGGGGAAAAGATTAGTAATGCCACGCTTCTCGAGAGCTTGAACAAGACGGTCAGGCAAACCGAGCTTAGAAATGGCAAGTTCGTCTTCGTCGGAATCAGTTTGAGACTCATAATCCTCGTCGCCGTCTTCTATAGAATTCTTAGAGAAATCACCGAGTCCTTTGAAAGCTTCTTCGCTAAGCACAGAATTCGGCGTCGCTATAGCCGAAGTAACAAATGTAAGACTGTGCTTAAAACCGCCGCCGCTTTTCTTTAAAACCAAAGGTTTTCCCACTCCGGCTCCGACACCGGACGACAACGCTATTAAAGAATTGAAATGAGACTTGTCCGCCAAAGGCAAGGACCAAAACGAAGAGGAAGAAGACATCGTTGTGGTCACTGTTCGTTTACTAGAAACTTCGGCAAACGGAGTTGACGAAGATACTCCGACTATAGACGACGACATACTGTCGAGGGAGATGTCTGAATTAGTGAGTGTTAATGGTGGAACCGGGGAAGCGGCGTGAAGGAAGAAAGGAACGATAAACAAAGTGAAAGATGATAAGGCCAGAATCTCACCCTTATGAAAATGTATGGCCTTACAAAACTCCAGCTCTAAATATAGAGAAGACACCAGCTAGCCTAGCCAAGCCTATGTTTTTCATCTCGGGTCTTCCGCCCTTTGTTTTCGGGTCGATTTCGGTTTACGGGTTTACCTTTCCTCTGGTATTTTTAACTCCAGTAAATAATAAACATTATTCAACTACGCGGGTTTGGCTATAGTAATACGTCAAATTTTTTCTCTCTTGTATTAATTGGTTTTACTTTAATCTTTGTATTTTAAATTTTTAATATTATATATGTTAGGTTTTATTTTGATTATTTTAACTTTTAAAATTTATATATTTTAAATTTTACAATAAAAAATGTAAGATGCATGATATGAATATTAACTAAGGGTATATATATATTTAAGAATGGAAAAAAAAATTAAAAAAAAGAAAGAAAATAATAAAAAATAAAAAAATAATTTTTTTAAAAAAAATTTGTTACACCATGAAATCATCAATGAAAAAAAATTATTAATTAATTTCTGCTTTTAATTTTTATTTTATTAAAAATTGTTGCAATAAATATTTAATAATTATATTTTTTAATATTTTTTATTAAAAATATTTATGTATTTTATAATTAAAAAATTAAAATTATTTTAAAATATAAAATATAATTACATTAATAATTATTTTTTATATAATAAAAATTAATATTATTAAATAAATACTATCGATTTATTATAAATTATAATAAATATAAAATTATAAATTAAATAGGTACATATTATATGAATGTGAAAAAGTAATAAAATTTTATTTATTTTTAAATTTAATTTTATTAAGATTAGGTATTCTTGCAATAGAAAATTATAGTTACGTCAATTGTTATTGTATCAAAAACTATTAAGTAATTTAACAAAATATTTACATTTTCTAATATTATTGCGGCATGATATTAGATCAAAAGTTAAAATATTTTCACGAGATTTACTCTTTTAACATTAGAATAATATTACTGAAGAATTATTTACTCTTTTAATGTCAGAATAATATTATTGAGTAATTATTAATGCACTGTCAAATTTTGAATAATTTATTACACAATAGTTCCTGTCAAATAACCACAGCACACAAAGGGGATAAAAATAAATAATCCCGAGCTCTGGTGGGTTTACGGCGAAGAGTAAACAGAGAGCCGCTATTATTGGTTGCCAGTGGGACGCGAACTTTGTGGTTGTTAGTGGACATTTCTATTTAGTTCTAGTTTCTACACCCGCCAACGCCTGCTCTTTCCAAAGATCGGAATCTGCTGCCGCCGATCTTCTTCCCTTTTCTTCTTCGTTAAACTATTTGGTCCTACTCTTCTCTTTACTCACCAATTTCATTCGTTATCATAGCATTTAGGTCAACTTCATCCTCTCATTGATGGTTAATAATCATTCCTTTTTCTCATTGTTTCCCCTCTTTGCTTACCTTTCACTCAATTTTCCATTACCCTAATTCTGTAAATTAGGGCAAATTTACTTCGAAATTTCTTTACTTCAATCAAATGAACATCTTTGAGACACGGTAGAAAGTTCCGTTCTAGATTAGCCGTCGTTGTGTTCTGTTTAAGTATTTTGTGTTGAATTTGTTAGTTTTTCGACAATGGTATATTCGGTGCCGTTTTACTATAGTTCCGTCGCTTTTGTATGCACTGTCGGAGCCACTGCTTTGGCGATTTTTCATATTTATAGACACCTTTTGAATTACACAGAGCCTACTTATCAGAGATACATCGTTCGTATTATCTTTATGGTCCCAGTGAGTGTTTCGTTCTCTATTAGCACTTTCGAAAAATGTTTTGTTATATGCGTTAAAAGTTTTCGTAGTGTTTGTTAGAGTGCTTACCCTTCACATTGACATGCATATGCATTGTATACAGTTCTAATACTGTGTCTCGTTTTATGCTTCCTTACCTCTTGTTAATTTACAAGGGTGGTATATGCCATAGACGAACCTCATATGTCTGATCCAAATAGCATTTATTTATTTTTTAATAGTTGATCTTTTCTGTGGATTTTATTGGAAGTTTGTTCAGGTTCTCTTGTGGTTTTGCATTAAGTATGTTGGAGTTGGTGTGATTACAATGTTACTCATTCCTTTTAATGGTCTGTTGGAGTTGGTTTGATTACAATGTTACTCATTCCTTTTAATGGTCTGTTGGAGTTGGTTTGATTACAATGTTACTCATTCCTTTTAATGGTCTGTTGGAGTTGGTGTGATTACAATGTTACTCATTCCTTTTAATGGTCTTACTATAGCTAACAGATGTTGCCACATTCCATTAATATTGTATCTTAATAGCATGACATTTTTCATACATGATTTTATCATTGGTTGAGCTTGGAACATTTGGAGTGCGATGCTTTAAAATGTTATTTTATTACTTTGTCTAATCAACGTAAATCTTTCTCCATATCAGCTTTTTGCTGTGACGTCTTTCTTGTCACTTGTTTTGCCGGATAGTGCAATCTACTTCAATTCCATTCGAGAGGTGTAAGTATGATTATATTTTAATTAAGTTTGGAATGTGCAAAAGTTGTTTTCTGTTTCATATTTTGATATCAGTTTGTGTTCTTAGTGTTGAAATTATTGGTTTATTTCTGATCTTCATAATGTTCATTTTCATTTACTTTTCAGAGTTAAAAATTATTCTCAATTTTCTTGTTAACTAGATGCATTTTAAGGCACCTGGCCTTTTAGTATTTCATGCTAACATCTTTAGATACTTTTTTTTTGGGGAAGTATTGTGCCAAATGTGCACTTCTTGAATTACAGCTTAATAAATTTTCCGTTGACCATAAATGAGACTTGAAGTTTGTTTTAAGTTAACTGGCGGTGCATAGCAACAAGACTAGGCTTCAAAATTTTTGAATTTTGTTTTATATCTTGGTTATTCTTTCCTTTGAAGTTCATTCTATGCTCATTTCTATTTCTTTTTATCATCTTTTTTGCTTTTTGGTGAGCATTAGGCTTCAGCTTCCCCTGCTCTTCATGAAGGAAAAAGGGAATTAGAGTAGGCTTCCCTTATGTACGTCTTGGAGTTCATTGTGGTTGCTACAACTGCTAATGTAAATTAGAATTGTACAATTTGTACTACTTGGTGTAGTTCTAATTTTTTTTATATTGCTTGATTTTCCTGTATAGGTTTTAGTTTGTATGAGGCAGTATGCACATTTAATTGGTTTAATTTCTCAATTTTCCTTGTGCTTCAACTTTGTGCTTCATTTTAATGAAATAAACTTTAGTTAATTCATCCAAAAGGAAATGAAATAAGAAATGATTCTAGAGAAAATATGGAGCAACATATTTTAATTACATTGTGTAAATATTATATGCTGATTTTGTCTTTTGAATTGTTTCAGTTATGAAGCTTGGGTCATTTATAATTTCCTTTCTCTGTGCTTAGCATGGGTTGGTGGCCCTGGGGCAGTAGTGCTAAGTTTAAGTGGTCGGGTTCTAAAGCCATCCTTGTGCCTGATGACATGTTGCTTCCCTCCAATACCACTGGATGGGTGAGAATTTTTCTACCAACTTTTTCAGTACAATGAAAGTATGGAAGCATATAGTTTTCTGCCACCTAGAAAATTGTGGCTTTTTATACTATTTGGAAATGGAGGGTGGACAATCTGGATATTTTGAGTTGTTTAAGTGATTCCAGAAACGTTCAGCGTGTTTTACCAAAATGGTTTTATAAATATGTTATCTTACTGAAAATTGATGATATTTCTTTTATAAGCTTTAGCACAAGATCATATAATTTATGTTTCTGATCTACCCTGTTATTGATAAACTCCTGTATTGGTAATGCAGGCGTTTTATAAGGAGGTGCAAGCAAGGCTGTTTGCAGTTTGTGATTCTAAAGCCTATCTTGGTTGCTGTTACCCTAATACTTTATGCAAAGGGGAAATATAAAGATGGAAATTTTAATCCTAACCAAGCATATCTCTATCTTACTATTATCTATACAATCTCCTACACAATGGCACTCTATGCTTTGGCTTTGTTCTATATGGCTTGCAGAGATCTGCTTCAGCCATTTAACCCAGTTCCAAAGTTCATCATCATTAAATCTGTTGTTTTCTTAACTTATTGGCAGGTAAAATCTTTATACTTGCTTTGTTACCACTACCAAAATTTAATTACCACCCTCAAGATTCAAAATGATCTGGACTTTGAATTTCTCGTTCATCTCTTATTGCAAATTAGACTTTGTATTTAGTTGCACTTCAAGAGCATCAAAAGAAGAATGTGATCCTTGTCTCTGCATGTGGTTTAGATATTTCAGAATTGCAATTTTTTTAAAACTTATTTATTGATTCGGTGCTAATATTCTTTAACACATTTCTATAAAAGTAATTGTTTACAAAAGGTTGTTTTGTTCTATTAAGAATTTATTTTTCCAACACATCTTGAAAACTTTGGGAACTTTAATTCTTCACAACTGATGTACAAGAACAACTAGTGTTACTCAAAATGAGTGAACAAAATAGGTCATAAGGGCATGGAAGAGAATCTAGGCTCTAGATCTAGGACAGAGAGGGAGAAGAGTCCTAGGGACAATTGTACCATGCCATCTGTATGCCTGTCCAATAGAATCTTACTACATACACAGTTATTCAAGTTACTCTATCATGGTAATGATTATGATAAGCAATAAGAAAATTTCAAACACGTGGCAAGGGTCTATTAGATGGTTCCACTGAGACTGTATTATCTGAGACTTTTTTGGGAGAGAGAGAGGAAATAACTGAAAGAAAGAAGCAAAACTACTCTTCCAACTATGCTATCTTTTTTCAGTTTCTCCAATTCCTTCAACACTTGTAATAAACTTGAGACCGGCTTTCTATATGTCAAAAAGACTAATAGAGGATTTAAAATGTGGACGAAGAAATTAAAACTAGTTTTCTGACCTATGACTCTTTCTCTCCCCTCATTTTCTCCCCTTGGTTATCCAGAGAGAGGTAGAGATTTATTATCTGATACATTAGAAATTCATGAAATGCTTCAAGAGGATTTAAGGGTCTCATTTTTTATTACAGATGCATTCTGATATGAGAATACAAATATGTAGATGATGGCATCAAAACATTGCTATTTGTTTTCTTGTTTCTGCATTTTATCTCTAACAATGCTCTATTTCTTTCTCTTTCTTTTTGCCTATTAGTTATGGAGGAAACAGTCACAAGAAAATGTATTAGAGGAAGGAAAAACTAGAAATATTCTAGTAGATCACATAGGCAAGATTTGAGGCCATCATAAGGACCAATGGACAGAATAGTAATAGAAATTCTCAAATTTTATTCATTCTCCAATGCTTTTGCAGCATAAAACTTTAACTTAGGATATACTGCAAGATTACTCTGGACTGAAGTTTTTACTTATATTCTGATAATAATTGAAATAGAAAGCTAGCTAACGTGAAAGAGAAACCTAATGTACTAAATTATGTCAATTGTGTATTTCTTACCCACAGTCTTTTAGAATCTGTAAACATGATGGCAATATTCTGCTAATAATTGAAATGGAAAGCTAGCAATGTGAAAGAGAAACCTATTGTACTAAATTACGTCAATTTTGTATTTCTTACCCACAGTCTTTTAGAATCTGTAAACATGATGGCTTTGCTCATCTGTCTCTAGAATTAAGCATTTTTGGTTTCTGATTGCCAATTAAGTAGGATACAGCGTTGTATTTGTTCCTTGAGAATATTTTTCATTTTAATTGCATTTTATACAACAATAAGAGGTGATGATATCTATAATAGGTGATGGAACTGTCTCAGAAGAAGCAACTGCTATCTACCTTTTAAAGGAATCTCTTCTGCATTAAGTGCTGACAATTTGTAAAGAATTTGGTCTCATGATCACCTAATTTGATTTTTATGCAAGTATAGTTCTTAGTGTGAGTTATTCATTTTCTGGAAATGCCAGCTTACTGAAGTTGGTTGGTAATCATGTCATTTATCATTTTGGCTCAGCTTAGAGATGCCTTCTAGATAATGACTGGATATGTAACTGGAAATTTGCTTGAAAACTAGTTTGTGTTTTTATGGTTTAGATTGGAATTAATTGTCTTCATTTGCTCAAACAACGGTTAAGATTTGTAGAATAGTTTAGTAATCCTCATTTTTCTCCTTTCTTTTCTTTCAGGGTGTTCTTGTTTTTCTTGCTGCAAAGTCTGGTTTCATTAGGGATAGAGAGGAAGCTGCTGAATTTCAAAACTTTATATTGTGTGTCGAGATGCTTATAGCTGCTATAGGCCATCTTTTTGCATTCCCATACAAGGAGTATGCTGGTGCAAATATTGGTGGGTCCCGTGGTTTAACAGCAAGCCTTGCACATGCCTTGAAATTGAATGATTTCTACCATGATACTGTTCATCAGGTGACATAACTTCTTATGTATTATCTGGCAACTGTTTCTTTTAGAGAGTTAATCCTCCCCATTTTTGGGTGCTTTACCTGCATTAGCTGCTCTGATGACTTCTTACGTTCTGCAGTTTGCACCAACTTATCATGATTATGTACTCTACAACCATAATAATGAGGGTGATGAGGGAACAAGGAAATACCGATCACGCACCTTTGTCCCAACCGGCCAGGAAATGGATGCTGTAAGAAGAAACAAGCACATGTTAGGAACCAAATTGGATGACATTCAACTTTCCAGTTTCTCATCTTCTGATTCAAGCACTCCCAAAAATAACAGCAACATGCCTGATTTTACACAACCCAATGCAATGAAATCTTCGCTGCTTGTAGAAGCTGCAAATTCGTTATCTTCACCATATGACATGTCACTTATTGACATTGACATGTCTAGTTATCCCACAAAAGTACCTGCAGCGAGTGAAACTGGGACTAGGTGACATGAATGGAAGGCTACTGCAGACATGTAGAATAATGCCCATAAAAGGTTTAAAAAACAAAAAAAGACTGCTTTTATTGCTGTCTATGTAATGTAAGAGTGTGAAGCCTGTCATTCCTCTTTCTCCAATGATTCTTGAATTGTAGTTACCAAAATAGGTCTTCCTGAGAATTGTCTCTACTGATTTGTTGATTGGCATCTGCGTTGTAGATATGAATTGTCATACTCGCAAACTCACGGTTTCAACCAGAAAATTGATTTTTTTGATGTGTGGTGTTTCCCCTTGCATTTTGTAATCACCATTGTGTATTGCACTTTGTTGTTTAACTTTTTGGATTTACTATTGTGTCTGCTCTCTCTTGTAGGAATACTTATAATAGAAACAGTACCCTGATTTTGATTTTCCTTGTTAATTTTCTGTTTATCCTCGCGAGGAGGGAATGAGGAGAGGTCTTAAATCGTCCTAATTGGTCTTTCAGCAATAGATTGATGTTTCATAATTCTGGCTGTTTAAACTCTGTTTAGGTATATATAATTAGATTTGTGCTCCTATGAATCCATAGAGTGGGTTATAGGATTTTTGTGTTTTTAATTTATTTTAATTATTATATGATTAATCTAGTGGGTATTGTTGACTTTTTCTTAACTGAAACAAGTCAACAATATCCCCTAAAAAAACCATATTAACTAATGGGTAGTGTTTTCGTGTTTGTGATGGTTAATTGGATGTTTGTGCTTAAAATATGAGGTTTAAATTAACATAAACTCTGTTGGTGGTGTATATGAACTCTTTTGCCTTGTCGATATGTATTTATTTATTTTCAAATTGATGCCTTAGGTCCGTCGACATCTAAAGCATATAATGATAAAATGGAAATATTTTAGGTTTTAGGTATTACGTAAAGTTTGGCAGAAGTTAGATACCTGACTTTCTAAGTGTAAGAGCAGCGTAATTGGAGGGTAGAGCGTAAAACTTGCGAGGGACAACCAAGTGCCAATGGAAGTTGTTGGTTATACTTGATAAATTTCATCCCATATATATATATATATATATATATATATTTAATTTAATTTCTTCGTTTGTAGGAACAAAGATATTCTTATCTCACCACCTGGCGGCTGTTGAATGTTCGCGTAAATACATTATGCAATGTATTATTAAATTTGCAACATTTTATGTACATCTTTCTTTTCTTGTAGATGCTGGACTAATTTCGATGATTAAACCAACTTTGCTGTTACAAATAATCTCTGTTTATTGGGAAGATGATCTAATATGTGGACCAACACCAAGATGATGATTTGGACAGCTTTCTGAGCGAAACCAAAGAGATAAGGGATTCTAGCAATGTCTTGGCCTAACCTAATCAATCAAGTGGGTCCTCTAGGGGAAGGGAGTTAATAAAATCGGCAAAGAGATAGGATAAACAACACATGCAACCATCTGTATCAATCAAAAACGCAACATGCTAAAGTTATTAATTAGGAAAATCATAATATTGGTCCCTGAATTTTACAGAAGTAACACATCAATCTAATAAATTTAAGATTATCTCAAATTTACCACTTTGGCAAAACTTTGAGATAGAGAAAGCCTTATAAAGAAAGTCATAATCCCCAAAGTGTTTATCAAATTGGTAATAACTTCTACAGGATTGAGCTGTCGAGTTTTGGAAACCTGATAATAAAGGCTTACTGAAAGCCGACCGCAAATACCATCTAGATAATAGTCCTGATTTTGACACATTCATTACTTTTGTAACAATCTGGACTAATCTCATATTTTCCCAAATCTCTTGTGTTATAGAAGAGGCAAATGGTTGGCACTTCATATTTGCTCTCTTTTACTTTTAGTACTATGCCAATCCACGGCCCCTGTGGCCGCGCACAGCTCGCATAAGCAAACCAAAACCAAAGCAACCAACAGTGCATATGTATAACTCCCATATCTATGTTTCAACAACAGAAACCCTTTTCACTTGTAAAAACAACAAAAAATTCAATTCAATTCATCAACCAGCAAAAACGGAACAGAAAACGATGGTTTCGATCCTACAAAATCAGAAAGATCATCCACTGCCGAGAGCCAGCTGTAATTCGTATGGCTACATGGAGCAGAACAACATGATGATGGAGAAGAGACAGCTATTCTTGCGAAGCTATCAGTTCTGTCGGAAGAAGAGTCTAGCTGAGAGAATCAAAGCTTCTTTCTTCGGCGTGATGAGAGTTATATTGGTAAAGCTACGATCTGCTCGCAGAATTCGGAAGTTATTTTGGTCGAGGTTAAGATTTGGATTCAGTTGCCGAAGAAGAAGATTCTTTCGTCTTCAGTATCACAATCAAAACAACAACAGCAGCAACAAGGCTTACCGTTTCTGGTAGAAATTCTTCTTGGTTTTCTATTTGGTTTCTTTGTGAGATAAAGATATGCACACCTCCCAGATTAGTTTTTTTATGTTAACAAAACTTGTTAGTTGAAAGTTTGATGTTATATATATATATATATATAATTTTCCTTCTCTTGGAGATGTAAGAGTTTCAACTTGTTCAGATGATGAACTGTGTGATTGTTGATTTTGCACGTGATTAATCAGTCATGAGCCTTTGTTAATGGGTGGGGTTCCATTTAGGGGTTAGTAATATATGTATACTCAACAGGATATGGCTTCTGGACTAGCAAGGTCCTTGACAAATGATGTAAGAACAAGACAAAAAACAAAAAAAGGAATGCAATTTGCACGTAATGCAATGCAAGGCCTTGTTAGCTTAGAAAAACAATTGACTAATTTTATTAATTAACTATTATTTTACACATTAAATTAAACAAAACTAATATGAAATAATACCATAATTTTTAAATTAAATATAAATCTAACACCTTTTAACATTGTTGCAATCCTCATTAGATGGGAAAGGGAAAGGGAAATTGACGCAATTAAATTCGTAGGTTGAAAGTCTGAAGTTAAGCGGGCAGCAATCTTTCCGAAAGAGCTAATAAGTACATGAATGAATGAAACACTAAGCTAGCGAACACCACACATGTCATAGCCTTTTCAATTTGACTACATACATTACACATCTTTTCTTGCTCACCGCTCGTTGCCATCTCTACTAAGACTTTGTTCCTCCCATCCTCGTTTCTTCATTCACGAAGCTTCACCATTTTTTCAGTTGCCTGCTTGGCTTTTTCTTGGGATACTAGTAGTTCTTGCATTGCAGACATTAACTACTATGAGAAATAAATCAGACTTTTACATTTTGATTATTTTGGTGTTAGTGCTAATTGATTGAACTAGTCAAATTTATTCAAGTATACAAGAAGTTTTGAAATTTCAATTATGGTATAATGTAATAAATAAATTTAGTAGTGCTACAAATACAAAATCATTCATACAAATTAATGTGACAATATTATTATTATTATAATATTTTATTTTTCATAATATTTAAGTAATAATTCACAAGAATAAATAAAAAAAAACAAATTATATGAGATATGTGATAATAATATAGTTTTATTTTATATTTTTACTAATAATATAAACTTCTTTAAAAAAAAATCTCTAACGTGCATCTTTGAAATACTTCTTGAAAATGCATCTTCAAAACCATGTCTGCAATTTTATATAAGTTCAAATTAAAAGAATATATTAAAGTGTGCATGCAATACAATATCTAGAGGTTTGTGTTAAAAAACAAAAATTCAAATATTTTAAAATTCAGATAAGTTTTAATTGACGAAGGTATTAGATTTTTGTAAATTAAAAGAGAATATATTTTATTAGTTTATATCATTATCATAGGTATGATGTGTTTCATAGTATTGAAAAACATAAATTCAATTAGTATTATATTATTGTTGCACTCATGACATATTAAAAGAATAAAAATAATAAATACATGAAAAATGATATAATAGTATTTTTTTATTATATTATTATCAAATATCGATATTTTTTACAAAAGAAAAAGAAAATAAAATATATAAATTTATGATAATAGCGTAAAATTATCAGATTAATTATATATAATTTTATGTGGATAATTTGAAAATAAAGAGAAAATAAAAATAAATAAATAAAACGTGAGAAAGGAGACAATGCTTCAATGAAAGGGAGGAATTGAAGAATTCCACGAGGCAATCCAATCTCTCCCAACACCAATTGATTTGATTGATAATAGCAGTAAGATGGCACAAAATCAAATAACGTCAATTGCAGGTCGAAAGTGATTCCAAGCTGAGTCAGGTTTTAATTTAATAATGATATTCTCAACTATATCATCAATTAATCAATTGTTTCAAGTGTGACAAAAGTGAATGACTTCAATAAAGGATGCCAATAGATTATATATATATATATATATATATATATATATATATAAATTAATCTACTTAATTAATGTTGAAGGTCAGGTGAGTGAAGTTGCTTTAGTCATTTGTCGATATCAACAATGGAAATTATTATTATTATTATTATTATTATTATTATTATTATTATTATTCAAGCTTAGCTTTGATTTCATATTAGCATCATTTAATTAAAATTTTAAACTACTAAATTTGTATTGCTTGAACTAGTATAATTTCTTAAAATGGAATTGGAAGTTTGAAATTTTGATTCTATTATAACTTAAAAAAAACAAATAAATTTTACGTATACAAAAATGATAAAGTATATTTATCAAAAAAAATTCTAATGTAAACCTATAAAAAAAAACTTTTAAAAAAACATCCTTAAAAAAATAATATTCAAAAAATTTATAAAAAAATTTTAAAATATGTATTAATTCAGATATGTTTTGATTAAGAGAATGCCTTAATAGTGTACGTGTTAATAAAAAAATATTTTAACTTGGCATACAAATTGATTATGGGAGCATCTTAATTGCTTTTCATAAACATGATGTGAAAACCAACAACAACAACAACAATAACAACAATAAGGTAAGTTTCAATATGTATGTGTGTGCGTGTGTATGTGTGTGTATATATATATATATATATATATATATATATTCATTCTTAAAAGTATAGATGTTAAAAAAAGAAAAACTAATATCCTAATTGATTTAAGTATTAAATACAAATAGAAGTGTCAACATTATGTCATTATCATACGTTCAATATTTTCAAAGGATTGAAAAAAAAATCCTCAATTAATATTATTTTGTTGTTGTATGTTTAATATTTTCAAGGATTGAAAGAAAATAAATTTATATAAAATAATGTGTTAGCATTATTATTCTTTCAAATTTCAAAGAATTAAAAAAATAAGATAATATGTATAATTTTATAATAATAATAGAATATTGTCATATTGATTACTACTTGAAAGAATTTATAGATAAATGATAAGGAAAATTTTAAAAATCCCACAAGGGTATTAAGTGATAGTATTATTTAGACGGCAAAAAAAATATTAAAAAACTAAATAATATGGTCAAATTTAGTAATTATATTTTTATTGTATAATTAATAATTAATATTGTTAATGAGTTTAATTAAGATTAGAATCTTAAAAGAAGAAGAAGAAGACAAGAGTTTAATTAGCATTACATCACGTATATGTATTAAATTTTATTTATTAGGGAAAGATTAATCAATCAAGCTTTGGAGTTCTACTTCTAAATGAGTTTGAGCTCTTAAATTAATGGATTCTCTGACTTGGAATATGAATGGATTCGATGTCACCGGATAAGATCAAAATAAATATAATGAATAAAATTTGTTTATTTATTTTTATATATCCAATATTTGGAAAAAAAAATTTCATTAGCATCATCATAAATTATATTATTAGATAAATTATTTGATGGAAAATATTAAACTATTAGACAAAGGTTCAATAGGCTATTAATTACTAGGTAAATTTGGAGATCAAAATCAAAAATTAAACATGAAATTTTAATGATATTATTTAATAAAAACATATTATTTTAAATTCAGTTTTATAATCCAACAGTTAACAAATTTATTCAACATTCCGCATGGCAATCATCCGTACGGTGTTTAGAGCGAATAATGGAATTGGAATCAGGTCAATGAAATTAATGCACTTGATCCAGAAAGACCATCACTCTCCATCCTGCCTCATGATTGTATCTTGGAAAGATTTACCGTGAGGAATCATAGGCAAGACATGCTCTTGGTATGGCACGATCACATCCAGAAGATACGGTCCTTGTGTTTCCAGCATTTTCTTAATTGCACCTCTTACGTCTTTTCTTTTTGTCACTCGATCTGCCGGTATTCCACACCCTTCTGCAAACTTCAACATATCCGGAAAGATTTCTGACTTGTTAGATGGATTTCCCACATATGTGTGGCCTCTATTTGCCTTACAATACCGATCCTCCCATTCCGCTACCATCCCCAAGTGTTGATTGTTCATCACCATTATCTTAACGTTGAGATTCCCTAGATCTGCCTCCACCTTGACGGTCGCAAGCTCTTGGATATTCATCATAAAACTTCCGTCACCATCTATGTCTACAACTAATGCGCCAGGGTTTGCAACAGCAGCTCCGATAGCAGCAGGTAATCCGAACCCCATAGCTCCAAGTCCTGAAGACGTTAACCACTGACGAGGCCTGCTATACTCGTAAAATTGAATAGCCCAAATTTGATGTTGTCCAACGCCTGTGCATATAATTGCTTTTCCATTAGTCAGCTCATTCAGAACTTGAATTGCATATTGAGGAGGAATCTCTTCCCCACCAGGTGTCTTATATCTGAGTGGATATTTCAGTTTTTGCTCATCAAGCATCTCCCTCCAGGCCGCAAAATCAAACAGCTTATTATTAAACCCAGTTCCTTTACTAATTTCCAACATCCTATTCATCCCTTCAAACACCAACTTGGCATCAGCACAAAGGGACACGTCAGGCTGCTTAATCTTCCCAATCTCTGTCGAATCAATATCAATATGCACAATCTTAGCTCGGCCCGCAAAAGTCTCAACCTTTGATGTCATGCGTTCATTAAACCTAACCCCAAATGCAAGAAACAAGTCACATTCATTTACAGCGTAATTCGCATACACCGTGCCGTACATCCCCAACATTCGCAAACATAAATAATCAGAACAAGGAAAAAAACCTATGCCCGTCATTGTGCTCGTTACTGGTATCCCCGTCAGCTCAACAAACTTCCTTAACTCCTCGCTAGAATTCAAGCAGCCTCCACCAACACACAGCACTGGTTGCTTCGACTCCGATATTAACCTCACAATCTGCTCCAAATGTTTTTCATCTGGATCTTTTGGCAAACTGGAGATGTAATCAGGAAACCTAAATGGCTCGTTCCAATCAGGAACAGCAATTTGTACTTGTATGTCCAATGGTATATCAATTAACACAGGGCCTGGCCGGCCTGATGTTGCTAAAAAGAATGCCTCCCTAATAATTCTAGGAATGTCATTAACATCAAGAACAAGATAGTTATGTTTTGTAATATAGCGAGTCACCGCCACGACTGGAGTTTCTTGGAACGCGTCCGTACCCATGAGTTTTTGTGGAACCTGGCCTGTGATAGTTACGATGGGGATACTGTCAAAATAAGCGTTTTCGAGGCCAGATAATATATTAGTGGCGCCAGGTCCAGAAGTAGCGATACAGATGCCAGGTTTTCCGGAGGAGCGGGCATAGCCCTCGGCGGCGAAGATGCCGCCTTGTTCATGGCGAGGGAGAATGGTACGGATGATCTTAGAGCGCGTGAGGGCTTGGTGGATCTCCACTGACGCGCCACCAGGATAGGCAAAGACGGTGGTGACATCATGGCGTTCCAGGGCCTCGACGATAATGTCAGCACCTCCACGAGGCTCGTTGGGGACGAATCGGGAAGCCAAATCTATTTGTTGGATTGATACGGTTGTCATTGTGGGTGAGGGAGGACAATTGGTAACGGTGGAGAGGCGTAGGCTTTGTTATCGGTTTACACAAAAAGGAAGTATAAACCGCTGGGAAACTGATGCTAGAGATTTGGTAGTGATAATGGAAGATGAGTATCTGTTGTGCGGTCTTCTCAGAATACTTATAGGCGAGTTGGTCCCGTGATGTGGGCATCCTGCCGACCCACGTATTTTCCGGCTTGTTCTCTTCTGTTTCCTTGTAATTGTTTGATATTTGTTGATTAGTTCTGGTAGAAAGAAGCATCTTAAGTTGATTTCTTAGTTAAATTAAGACCCCAACACTATCTTTGAAGGTGACGGTGGTGATCGCCATTTTGATGCAAGAGCAAATGAATTAGGAAGGTGCAAAAGCTGAGTATACAATACTAAAATATATTTTAAAAATAAAAAATTTAAATACAGAAGTTATAAATAATTAATTTTTTATAATTATATTTTTAACAATGTTATTTTAAAATTTTTTATATTTATTTCAAAATAATATTTAATAATAATTTTAAATTTAAAAATTTTAACAAAATAAAAAACCTTTTAATTTATAAAATTCTTTTCATCAAATAATTATTATATATAATAAAAATATTATAGTCATTTAATATTATAATTATAAGTTTTGAATTTAAATTTTAAAGTTATAAAAATATAATGAAAAATTAAAAATAATAATTTAAATATTATAAATTTTTTTTAATAAATTTATAACTTACAAAAGGTATGGCTAGAGAGAGATCATGGAGTTTATGGCAATCAATTCATGCCTTCTTTTTAAACTTTGTTCGATAGAGCGGCTAGCTGCAATTAGGACAAGAAAACTGTTTGGTGTTGTTTGGTTTGGTACAGTATCCTTAGCTTTCCTCCAAATATAGAACTTGATCATGTGTTTTTCTTTTTTATTTCACTAATCATTAGAGACGTATCTTGATCTAAACTTTGGTTTGGTATTGTTTTTTACTTCAGAAAAATATTTTTTAATTATGAATTATAGATAAAATTATATTAGCTTAATTTTTTCTACTAAAAAGTTGGTTGATCGAAATCAACAACATTAGATTAAACCAATGATATATTATAAGTTGGTATTTGACAATTCAATTAACTAATTATTGCTTAAATAATATGTCTTTGCCCATGGGTGGGTTATATAGTTGCTTGTTTTATTCATTAATACAACTTACGGGTAATCAGCTTGGAACTCCTAAAAGGGAAATTTCATGCGCATAATTGTGGAGTACTTTATTGAGAATTCATACCAGAGAATATCTTTCATGCCTTTTTCTTTCAGAAATTATGTAGCCATTGACAAATCCTGGTTTGTTGATAAATTATGAGTGAATTACAATCCTTTTCTAATTTATAATTTTCTGCCTTCTTAATCAATGTTTAGAAAACTAATTTGTAATAATTCATAGTACACGTTCATTAATAGTGACAAATAATTTTGAAACAGTAATATAAAAATTTTTATAAATTATAATTTAAACGAAATTTCAACTTTAATATTGTATTAATTATATTTCTTGGCTAAAAAAGAAATAAAGCTTTTTGAAGATATAATTTATAAAGAAAGCTGGAAGTATATCTGATTCTACAGTAATTAAACTTGAAAGTTTGTGTAATATGATAAAATAAGTGTACTCACAAATCATTCTTCTTGTTTCATAATTTTTGAAAATGAGTTGGTTGGTCAAAATAACTTTTTTATTATTACATTCTTCATAGGGCATTTTCTATTATCATAGGAACAATTTCAAAAAATTATTAAAAAATGAATACCTAATATTTTTATGTAAAACAAAATTTATTATTATTTTAGAGACGCTTAATATTGTTAAAGAAATTCAGTTTTTTAGAATTATATTATAAAAATTTTAAAATTTTTTAATTGAATTATTGCCACATAATGAAACTCGCAAAAATTTTTTTTGTCATTTCCCACATTCTTTATACATAAGCACAAAATCTCAAACTATTATCATTACAAATTCATACCTATGGATGATAAACACCCCATATTTAGTTTATTAAAACCTCTAATCACATGCTTAAAATTTCTTGCTATAATTTTATAACCAAAATCAACACAATCAAAAACTCAACAAGACAAGAAGAACAAATACCTTTAATCTTTCATTTCTACACAATAATCCACATTTTACCTTGTTAGATGCAAAATGTGTTTTCTTGAAAGAAAAATTCAAAAATAACATAATCATATATATTTAGGATTTTTTGTTGTTCAAAGATATCCTTTATCATTAAAATAATAAAAATAACAAAAATATAAAAATTTGGACTTTTATTCCTAAAATGAGTTAAACTTTAACATTGTAGATCCACAGTACATATTAGTCTACAATTTTATTAGATCCATGTAAAAACTCATCATAAAGAAATAACCTAAGTAAATAAATAAAAACATTTAAAAGACTATATCAAAGAAATGCTACATTCTAATTGTGGGTGTTACAAGTTCACATCCATGAGAAATGGAGATAAAATAGTGAAAAAGCTGGTAAACCCACAACAATTATTCTATTTGCCATAACCTCTCTAAACATGAGATTAGACTTAAAATAGTCAAAATTTAAGCCTTATTCTATTATTTACTAAATAAGTTTTATATAAAATGAAACCGTTTTAACTAAATTAAGTGACATTATTATTTTTGTGCATTAAACTCATATATTGAGTAATATTGATTAATTAGATTTTTTGTTAAATAGAATTATAGAATATGTCAAATAAAGGTGGACCAAAAATCAACCAATCAAATTGACTATAATAAACTAAACTAATTGGATTTATTCGGTTCAATTTTTGGTGGTCTTCATCAAATATTGATTCACAAATCAAGAATCGATATATTTCGTTTTGATTTTCACTTAGATCACCAAAACTGAAAATGAAACCATAATCGATAAAATTTTAAATTTTTGTCTTCGCATACACATGTTAGTTGACTATACTATGTTAAACTACTTCCATTCACATTTACAAGTGACTATACTACATATAAACACTTCTATTTACCGTTATTCCAATTGTTTAATCAAAAAATTTTATTTTATTTTTTAATTTGGACCAAAATTAAACAACTAAATCTTTTAATATTGGTTTTCTTCTATACTATTTGTGGCTCAATTTGGTTATACTCTTAAAAGATGTAACTACTCAACTTCATTTTTGATTAAATCTAAAATTTAATTCATCCAAACCAAGTCGAATTTGCCCGTCCCTTCTAAATAACACCAAACAAAACTATTTCATGATATTAAATATATTATATGTAATAGTATTATAAATATAAACTCTCATATTCATTTATATAAATTAATAAAATTATATTATATTATTATCACATATATTGTATAAGAGAGCACAATAATAATAAATATGTAATATGAGACAACAATATGACTTTACATACTAATTTTTAGAAAAGAGTTTGTGTAAAAATTTATATTCATAATATTATTCTATTAGATAACACCAAACAAGACTCGTTATTATTCTCAAGTAATTAATAATAATCAAGATATTATTCTTAGATCAATGGCGGATTGACTGTAAAAATTATAAAAAAAGTCAAATTAGTTTTATTTTATATGTACTTAATGAAATATAAATTTGTCTATGATTGATAATAATTTTACTATTGAGTTAAATAATTTTTTGCCTTGTAAGGACCAACACACACTAGAAAACCAAAATGTGTTAGTAAGTCTGAAATCATGTGTATGTCCCACACACACATAAATCGTTTAGATAAACAATGGGCCAACGATTAAACAAACAAATTACACTATCTGTTGTCTTCGATAGAATACAAATTGGACCAACAGGTCACAGTCCTAACCATTTCTTGTCTTTAAATTGGTAAAAGATTCGTAAAACTGTCTTCGTTACAAACTAACTCTGTCTGATTTTTTTTTAGAAAAATGTAGATCGATAATTTTCTATCAGCAAACGTAACCACATACATTCCTTTCCTAACCAAATGATTGACTTCGATTTGGATCCTAACATGCCGATTTCAATCATTGCACGTGCTTCTCATTTTCATTCCCATGGCAAAGGCACTGATTCAATTCTTACAGCCACTCTGGTAGTTATGCTTTATGCTAGAATATATACTAAATTGCAAAAATTCAGAGTACACTAGGTTAAAATATACTGTCTGCCCATGTGTTTGCAGCCTTTCATGGAATCCTAAATGTATTCAATTTCTTTCTCTTTCTTTCTTTCTGCTCTTGTTATGTATTTGTATGAACTTTACAACCAGATTCTGCACCTCATTTTCTGCTCCTGCCGCTCTTCCACTCTTTTATATACTTACTATTCTCTTAGCTAAACTATGCTACAAATGGGGTTTCAAGAAATCGTTACACGGCAACGCATGAGATGGAGCTATGAGAGGCTAATACGCGATGATGAAAAGGGAGCGAGACCGAGATGTAGAAGGAACTGTTGGCGGAAGAAAATGAAGGGTTTCAGGCTGTCGCCACGGTCAAGGAAACTTACGTTGAAGGCTTTGGCTGTGATTGTATTGCCGAGCAAGATTATAAGGATGTACGCGGACATTATGGAAAGAATGAAGAAGGATGATTTATGTCCAAATATTGTGTTGTCTACTCAGTGGGGACTTCCAGTTTTATCCCATTCATCTATCAAATGTAAAAAGAGCACCATGATTCAGATGTGACTAAACTTGTATGTAGTGATTATATTTATTTCATTAGTATACATGTTTTATAATTGTAGAATCTTTTTAATTTATTTTTATGTTTTGGAAGCTGCTGGATTACATAGAAGCCAATTTCCACTCTAGTATAAGGCCGATATGATACGTTATTGTGAAATCATTTTTAGACAAAAGTTATGAGCAGATTGTCGCCGCGTGAGTGTGAGGTTTCTTTGTGACTTAGAAGATTAATTTTTAATGGCTCACTACTCAAGCAATGGTTTGTTTCTTTGATGGTGTTTTTGGTCTTGCATGGTAAATCTCCATTACCCTCTGAATCAACTCCATCACCATTTTCATCTCTTGCTCTCGGTCGGTTCGTCAGATTCTCCCATGATGGCACCAGCTGATGCTCCTGGTCCAGCAATGAATACCGAATTTTTCAGCAGGATTGAAGTTAATGCTACATCCTTTGCTGTTTTCACACATTTAACGTTGCTGTTTGTGTCTTTGTTCGATGTTTTCGTCACCCAGAATTTGATTTTGTTGTTCCTTTCGAGTTACGGTAAAGAGAGAGTATTAGATAGAATAATACTATTACATTATTGTATTAACCGTAGAAAAATTATTAATTTTTACTAATAGTAATTTATAATTATAATTTAAGAAAAAAAAAGCTATTAAAAAAAATAACAATATTGATAACAAAAATTACGCTTAAAGAAAAATTAATTATAATTTTTTTAAATTATAATTATTAATTAAAATACATAAAAATTAATGATGGATTGATACAATAATGTGAAACAATTACCCTATTTAAAATTTTCTTTACAGCGGGGACTGTTATTACAATTGGTGTTAATCTGTTATGAATCATAATAGAAACAAAACAATTTTAAACGAAGTGCGAACTTTGGATTGGGGTTTCTTTTATTCTCATGTAATTTTATCGGAGTGGTTGCAGTGATTTCATATTCGTCTAAGATTGAAACAGTGCAGCTTGATTATTTTCCTGCAGAATATACGTATATGTCTGTGAATGGTCGCTGCGATGTCTAGTTATTTATTCGTATGGAGGAAGAATCTGCAATTTTATGTGACCCATCCTCATCTTCCTCCGGAGGAAGAAGTTACAAGAGGATTCCAAGACCAAAACGTACTAAATATTTTCATTGTGATTGATTCGGATGAGGATATGATCACTACACTAGTGATTACAAGATTGTGAGACTATCATAAATTAGAATATGGGACTTAGATGATTGCCATTACACAGAGACGATTTTGTAAAAGAGAAGATCTCGAAAGGTTCTTTGAGATATATTCTGTAAATATGAATTCTTGGGAACAAGGGGAGGTAAAACTGCCTCTGCTAATTCATTTTGAGCCAATTGGTAAGACAAAATTGGAATTTCAGTGGAGGAAGCTCTCTGTTGGCCAATCAAAAAATGGATATGTAACTTCGAGTTTGAGGAGGCATATTGCATCCTTCCTTTTGATTCAAGGGATAAAAAATTTAGCTTCATCCATTTACCGCCTTCTGTGGAGGCTGTAAGAAAAAGACCTTACCCTAAATTTAGAGTTGATGTTGTTAACTACTGAGGACGGCGGCTTTGTATTGTTCATTATACAGCTGAATCAGGGGAGGGTAATATTGATATTTGGATGATCGACAATTGTTGCAAAGAAGAGGAGCAAATAAAAAAATGGAGTAAGCTGGTGACCATTCCAAATCTTTCCCCTAATCTGGTATAAGAAACTTTACAGGTAATACGATAAATCCTTCGCTTCGAGAATGGTGAAGAAGTCCTTGCGCTTGTTGAAATAATGTCTCCACATTGGGATCAAGATACGAGTGAGATTCCAGATTGGAAAGAGTTCTTTTCATACAACTATGAAAAGAATACAATACATTCAGAAAAATTGAGATTCAGGGTGCAACACCATCAAGATCCTACCAGCTCATTAGTCAAACATACAGAAACTCTTGCCTGACTAACTGAAGGCGGCCCCAGTTGTATTTATTTATCTACTTCAAGAATTATTTCAATTTATTTATTTTTTATTTTATAGTGTTTGATTTAAAATAAATAAAAATGTTTTTATTGAGATAAGCGTGTCATCCATAGGAATTAGGACTTTTATTACCGCTAACTAATTTTTATATGTTAGATAATAAAAAAATTAAAAATAAATTTAATTAAAATAAAATTTTTATTTTTTATATCAATGAATCTTTAAAAAAATTAAAAATTTTAAAAAAATTGTTCTATTTATATACGCATTTGATGATATTTTACTGGTGCATGCATATTTTAATCATTTTATATATATTTACATTATGCTAATATAATGATAATAGTATTGAAATCGTGGTTATATGTATGATGTGGATCCAATCTATTTTAATTTTCCTACTGTCAAAAAGTCTTTTATGGACAAACATTTTCACGCATTATATATGACTTCCCCGCCGTAAGATTTTATCAAATTAATTAATTCAAATAAAATAAAATACGTTTGCTATAGTACGGTACAATAGAGACGTCGTCATCTACAAAATTTCTCCACGTCATCACTCGAGTCTTGACCCACTCTACAAGCAACTATACCTACGGGCCTGCCACCAACTGGACGCGTGTCGTCCTCTTCACATCATCAACGCACAAATACGACACTGTTTGTTTATTCTCATTTTCATAGAATATTAATAAAGAATTCATTCAGGAATTACAGTTACTGGTGTGAGTGAAATCAATAATAAAGACACGACGCGCGAATCGGTCCTATGCTTTTGGCAGAGCAAGGATTCGATATTTACCACGAAGAGCAACTTCTATCCAACTCGAATTCTCAAATGGGTTATCCCCAGTTTCTCTGTAATTATCGGTTTTGATCTTGTTTCAAAAACATCCATCAATGTCTTCGTCGGTTCCTTTGTTTATTAGTTACAGAAATTGAAGATTATATTTTTGTTCTATGTCCGAGTGTAATAAAGAAATATTCGAAGTTGGTTGTGGCGCGGTTGGAAATGCTGATATTGATGATGATCAGGAAAATGGAGATGGCGGGGCCCGTGAAAATGAAGATCATCATCATCAGGACGGAAGGTTTGGTTTTGTTTGTGGGATTTTCCGTCCAGAGTATTTCAGAAAGGCAAAGAAAGTTGTCCTGTTTCCAATCTCAAGGGCAAAGAAACAAATTTATCACAGAAGAAATAAACGACTTCATCACGATAAACTAAAGCTTTCTTTGTCTTCTTCTTCTGGTTCTGTTTCTGCTGCTGCAAATGGAAATGGTAGTTTTTCAGGTAATGAAAATAGAGTTAAAGGTTGTGGCTTTTGTTTAAAGCAACCTCATACTTTGGAATCCCCTGGTGAGTCTCACTGCAGTGACCCAAACGATCTATCTTTCTCTTTTGAAATGTTGAAGTCATTGATTGAGGGAGAATGATTTCTATTCCAGAGAATGCAATCCTCATTAAATTTTCATAATCATAATCCTACTGGGTGAAGGAATCTTGATAACTGGTGCTGCTATTCTTCTTTTTGTGGCTGTGATCTTTAAGGAATTTATCATAAGCTTCCAAGAGAGCTCAAAATTTGTGCCAAAATTCATAGCTTTGTTGATTTGTATGTGTTTTGGCAATCATAAAGAGGAGGCAATCCTCGTGGCATTCGGCAATCTTTCTCGAAGCTTTGTTGCAAATGTCCGAGTAGCTTTGCTTATTTCAACATTGTTTTCTGAATCCATTTTTGATTCTTTCTTTTAAAATGTTCACATTCTTTGAATATATGTTTTTTTTTAATTTTCTCATTCTGTGTACACCACAATGCTACTTACTGAAATCCATTGATTGAATTCAATGTTCTGTTTGTAGCTTCCTGCTTCTTTCTTGGCTGAAGCTGTACACTAGAAATTGTGCACGATTCTAAATTTAGACCCGAGCTGCAAAAGCCTTTTTTAGTGTATAGTTTTTCTGTATAATTCATTGATTGTGTATACATGCAATGTATATAATTTGTAAATTTAGTTCCTGCTGGTACTCGTTCTGCCGACTGTAGTTATGAGGTTTCATCATGTCAGAACATCAATATGACTTTTAGGAAGAATGCAAAGCTCATGCCATAGTTGGTTAAACATGAAAGGGGTTTGCCAGGATGATCAAAGAAAGTAGATATTAGGACCTAAAGGTCACGGGCTCTCAATATTTCCTAAAATTTGTTTTCAATTTTGTAAAATTGATGTTCATCTATGACAATTGTTGTAATATCAGTTTCAGTTCTGTGCCGCTATGGCTTTGATTCATTTGTTCAACTTATTTTTAGTTTCTTTATGATTGCACTATTTACAGCATTCTGAATGTCAAGTTCTCAACTTTCTCAGAGCTAAAAGTATGTATGTTTTATCTTATTAATCTCTGGTCCTCTTGCTTCTTCGTTATAATCAATGTTAATTGAATGGAGGTCATGGATTTGGATTTGACAAGTTTGCAAAATTGTACATCATATTGTTCAATATTTCATTCTAGCCGCATGCATCTTTGATTTTGAAGCAAAAAACAGGGAAGGCGGCCTAAATTTATTGTTCTCTCGCTTTTCCAATCTATATGCTTATAGTTGATAACATCTGAGAAATGATCTCTGTGATACTGACATGTGTTGTAAGTTGCTCATTTGGTGAGATACATATTCTTTATCTTTCCCTCAATGCTTGACTTTCTGCAGAAATCTAGTAAATAAGAATACTGCTAGAGTTTGCTACTACTTCTTTAGAATAGTTTGTAATTTCCAGTCTATTAACTTCTTGAAAACTTCAATAACCAAAAGAAGACTTAATATTTGGACAAGCACCTCAGCTATATCACAGAACCTAGAACAGGATTCGGGATTCCGGTTGCCTATTTGACTAATCAAACCATACATATTTTGTCCCTCTTGACTTCTGCATTCTAAGATCCTCTTCTTAATTTAATGCTCTCTCAGAATTTTTAATTGCCTTGTCTGTTTCCAAAACTGCTTTCCTTATTATACATATCATGATTTTGACTGCTAAGCTCTTAACATTAACAAAGCCTCAGAGGTGATGAAGCATTTCAAGTTCCCGTGCCTAGAAGCCATTGCCTCTTTGTTGCTAAATTTATGTGAGATGACTAATTCAGAATATTTGGGAATTTATTCCTTTCTACTCTTTCAAGTTTCAACTGTCAGAATGCGGCATATTCTCAGGTAGATTCCTTGTATTAGTGCGTATTGCATCTATTCTTTACGCAAATGTATTAGAGGTCATTTTCATCTTCTGTCACAGTTGGTTTAGAAACAAGAGCTTCTCTTATTTATTATCGATTGCACATAGTTAAAGAAAATTCTTCCTGAAGCTATTAGCTCTCGTCCATGATTTTGCCTATTAGCTGTGGACATCCGATGTTTTTTCCGGCAAAAATGAAGAAGGAAATGCATTTAATTTCAATTTCTTTAAACAAAAACAAGCTTAGAATGCTGAGTTACATGTCATCTTCATCCATGTCGACTTGCCTGAATGAGCCAGTATCGATAGGCAGTTGGAATCCTTCACTGTTTAGTAAGAAGTGTGGTAGAATCTTGGGCTAAATCTTATCATATCATTTCGCAGATTTGTGAATGAATACATTGACAGAGGATATGAGTATCGGTATCAATATTTGCCTGAAAGAAAACGCAAGCATCAAAAAAATTTGTTTGGAAAATGTGTGAAACAGAGTTGAAAAAAATATATTCTAATTCCAGTCGAGGAGGAAAGGCATAAAATCTGAATTACATATCAGATGCAGCATAAACTATGAATGGATGCAGAGTTGCAGATGGTGATCGATGGTTTTATCACTACAAAGAGCCATTGATTTATTATAGGATATTCTAAATAGTATGACTGGGGCTGAGGCTGAGGCTGAGGCTGTGGCTGTATCTTTTTCTTATTGTTCTAATTAAGCAAAGCGAACTCATCAGAATGGGATAGAAATAGATAGAAGTGTCAAACGGGCAGGCATGAAAAATAATTTCAAATTGTAAGAATTAGGTGGGCATGATGCAGAACACCTTCAAAAAGAAATGGTACAGACAAAGCACTTGATAATATTAATGGTGGCAAACAATAAGTAAGGAAAGCAAGAGGTCAATCCATGACCAGCTCAGCAAATCCATTAAGGAGGATGAACGTCCACACGGTTTTGTTAATCAACTAAAGACATTTTCCAAAAGAAATAAAATGTTCATAACTAGAAAAATCAATTATTTATACTTAAAATTAAAAAAATTTATTTTAAATTTATGATATTTTATATATAAATTTATAAATAATTACATATATTTTTAAAAAATTATTATAATCGATTCAAATTTTATATTTAATATATTTAATATTTTATGTAAATTATATATTTTATTTTAAATTAATATTAAAAATTTTATAAACTAAAATTTAATATTTAATAATATTATAACTATAATTTAAAAATACAAAAAAATTATTAAAAATTTATATATATTCGCATAAATTTATTACTTGTTAAAAATCTATTTAAGAACGATCTTTCAGGTCAATTTCAAACTATAACTTCCACAAATAGCTTCTATAAACTTATGCGGATCAAGTTTAAACCGTAACACATATTTTAAAAGTAAAAAAGGTTAACTGTCACAACTACAAAAAGCAGCAACACCGGGTTTCCATTTTTTTTAATCGGAACCGACTGATCTTGGAATATATATAAAAGAAGACGGAGGAAGAACCAATAAAAGTTAGTATACCTGCCATTTTTAGAAGCGATGAGTGATGGATTTATCAATTTTCTAAACTATTCAACTCTTTTTGGAAAGTGAACTTCGAGTTTATCCATGTACAGTTATATACAAATACAATAATCGGGACGGTCTGGATCTGATATGTTTCTTGATTCTTCACTCTTGTATCCATAAATCTATACCCCTCTGGAATTATTACTGTCTCGTCGAGAAATAAGTGTATATTTGTAGTTAAATTTGCAATAAATTATAAACTTTATTATTTTGTTGTTACCATGGTGGTCCCTTGTGTCTGTTAAGTGGTAACTAGAGTTGAAGGAAGCAGCTTGCTCGTCGAGACACAACACAACTCAACACAACAGAATCCAGAGGCGTTGCCGGAATTTTCTTGTAGTTGGAGTTGGTTGTAACTTCAAATGGGTTTGCTTGTAGTTGAGATTTTCAGTTTTGTGGTCTTCTTCAGCAAGCTTAGACAGATCTAGCATTTCAGTTTACTTTCCTTTCCAGCTTAACAAGGTTTGAAACGTTCCTTTCGTTTTACTCTTCTTTCTCTTTGTTTGGTCAAGATGCTTCCGTTTTTTGATGTCATGTTTTGTTCTTGGAAGTGTTAGGTTTCTTGTAGCTTAGTAGTACTTGTGTTCGATCAAAATTAGCTTCATAGGAGCATGTAGAATTGGATGAACAAGTTTAGATCAGAGTGAGCCAGTCGTAACTTTCTGCTACTAATTGCAAGTTATAAGCTCTTATCTTGTTTGAAGAATAAATTAAAATTTGGTTTCTTTGTTTCTGAGTTTTCCTTGCTTGAATGCTCGATGGAATTGGAATCTGTTTGAAACTTGTGCTGACATCTTTTGGGCATTATTATGCAGAACTTTTTTCTGAATTGATTGTATCCGACCTTTTATCTAGTTTAAATTTGTGGTTTCTCGGATCATTTCATTTAATTGTAATCTTTTCGTTACCAGGTGAAAATGTCTTCTTCTAGGCCTAGCCAGTCATCCAGCAATTCACGGAAATCAAGACACAATGCTGAGATTATTGCTCAGACCACAGCAGGTGCCAAGCTTCATGCGGATTTTGAGTCATCAGGAAGTTCCTTTAACTACTCAGTTCAGGGCGAGTTACCAGTTCAGGTAGCGGAGATCAACAACCTACGTCTGATAAAGTAACTACTGCTTATCTTCATCATTTACAAAAAGGCAGGCTGATCCAGCCATTTGGATGCTTGCCAGCCTTAGATGAAAAAAACTTTCAAGGTCATTGCATACAGTGAGAATGCACTTGAATTGTTGACAATGGTTAATCATGCAGTCCCAAGTGTTGGAGACCATCTGGTTCTTGGTATTGGAACTGACATTAGGACTATTTTGACTGCTCCCAGCACCTCTGCATTGCAAAAGGCACTCGGATTTGGGGAGGTTTCTCTTTTGAATCCCATTTTGGTCCGCCGCAGCACTTCTGGGAAACCGTTTTACGCAATCGTTCATCAAGTGACAGGAAGCTTGATCATTGACTTTGAACCTGTGAATCTGCATGAAGTCCCCATGACTGCTGCTGGAGCTCTGCAATCATACAAGCTTGCAGCCAAAGCAATTAGCTGGATTGCAGTCGTTGCCTAGTGGGAGCAGGGAGCGGCTTTGTGATACTATGGTTCAGGAGGTGTTCAAACTCACTGGTTATGATCGGGTGATGGCATATAAATTTCATGAGGATGATCATGAAGAAGTGGTGTCCGAGATTACAAAGCGAGGCCTGGAGCCTTATTTGGGTCTGCATTATCCAGCCACTGATATTCCAAGATAAGAAACATCCCTTTGATCTAACCTTGTGCGGGGTGCGGTTCAACATTAAGAAACATTCACAATAAATGGAGAACATGGTTTCAATTGCTTCTCTGGTAATGGCAGTTGTAGTGATTGATGAGGATGAAGATGTTGACAATCCCTCACAACCACAGAAGAGAAAGAGTCTTTGGGGTTAAGTGGTTTGTCATAATATGACTTCAAGGTTTGTTCCATTACCTCTTAGGTATGTATGTGAGTTTTTGGCTCAACTATTTTCCATACATGTTAGTAAGGAGTTGGAATTAGAAAATCAGATTCTTGAGAAGAACATCCTGTGCAATCAGACACTCTTATGTGATATGCAAATGCGGAATGTACCCTTGGGGATTGTGACACAGAGCCCAAATATCAAGGATCTTGTCAAATGTGATGGGGCTGCTCTAATAGACAAGAACAACATATGGAGATTGTGTGCGACTCCAAGTGATTTCCAGCTAAATGATGTAGCCTCATGGCTCTTTGAATGCCATATGGATTCCTCAGGTTTGATTTCAGAGTCTATAAGGTTTCCCAAGGGCACTGGCTCTTGGCAATGTAGTTTGTGGAATGGCAGCTGTGAGGATTACTTCCAAGGACATTATTTTCCGGTTCCGATCCCACACAGCTTCAGAAGTTAAACAGGATGGTGCAAAGCATGAACCTTGTGACAAAGATGATGGCAGGAAGGTGCATCCGAGATCATCATCTAAGGCTTTCCTTGAAGTTGTCAAGGCAAGGAGCCTACCTTGGAAGGACTATGAAATGGATACTCTACATTCTTTGTGACTTCTTTTGAGGAACACATTCAAGGATATTGGGACCATTGATATAAGCACCACGTCAATCCACTCAAAGCTCAGTGACCTGAAAATAGACAGGATGAAAAAACTTGAAGCGGTGACAAGTGAAACAGTATGTCTCATAGAAACAACTACAGTACCAATTTTGGCAGTGGATGTTGATGGACAGGTTAATGGGTGGAATACAAAAATCGGAGAGCTAAGAGGTCTTCAGGTTGATAAAGCTATTGGAAGGCATTTGCTCACATTCGTGGAAGATTCTTCGATTGACACTGTCAAAAGAATGTTGTACTTGGCATTGCAGGGTATGTCCTAACAGATTTCTTTTATTAACCATCTGCCATTTATTCAGTGTTGCCAGTATTAAATAGGTAGATAAGCATGAGATTATATGTGCATGTGATTGCCCGGGAATGTGTCCACTATCTTATTTATTATGCCATGCAGGGATAATAGTGAAGAAGATTAAGAAGCATAAGATGCCTCACGGATCCATTTTCCTTTAATACTGTAAGCTAAAAATGTTCTTCTTTGCCGCATCCTCACTTCTTATTGTAAACAGAGTGTGTTTGTATTTGGGTGTGCTTGGAATTGACGTATTCAGCTTTTCATTTCCAGGGAATTTATTTACATTTATAATGTCTGTTAAGGTGCTAATTTTTCCACCATTCCTGATCAGGCCAAGAGGAGAAGAACATCCAATTTGATATAAAAACACGGGTCTAGGAGTGATGCTGGCGCCATTAGTTTAATTTTGAATGCCTGTGCAAGCAGGGATCTTCACGACAATGTAGTTGGAGTTTGTTTTGTGGCACAAGATATCACTGGTCAGAAGGTAATCATGGACAAATATACCAGGATAGAAGGGGATTACAGAGCAATTGTCCAAAATCCAAACCCACTGATTCCCTCTATATTTGGTACGGATGAATTCAGATGGTGCTATGAGTGGAATCTGGCAATGGCAAAGTTGATTGGGTGGAAGCGGGAGGAAGTAATAGAAAAGTTACTCTTGAGAGGGATTTTTGGGAACGACATGGCATGCTGTCGTCGCGAGAATCAAGAGCTTCTGTAAATCTTGGCATTGTACTAAACAATGCCATGACCGGTTAGGATCCTAGAAAGTTCCTTTGGTTTCTTTGCTTGTATGGAAAGTATGTGGAATGCTGCTTGTGTGCGGGTAAGAAATTGGAAAGTGAGGGAGTGCTTACTGGTGTGTTTTGCTTCTTGCAGCTTGCTAGACATGAGCTGAGATAAGCTCTTCATGTCCAGCAATTATTGGAGCAAACTGCCACGAAGAGATTGAACGTATTAGCTTATATTGGAAGGCAGATTTGAAATCCTCTCTGGTATAATATTTTCTTGGAAAATGATGGAGGACACTGACCTAGGTGAACAACAAAAACAGCTTCTGCACACAAGTGCACAGTGCGAACACCAGCTCAATAAGATTCTTCATCACTCAGATATTGACAGCATTATTGAAGGGCATGATTCAATCAATTCTGTAAGCAGTGATATTCATATTCATTAACATTTTGTGATAACCTACTTCTCAAATATTTGTCTTGTAGCATAGGAATTCTTCTCTGCATCATGTTTATGCATTCTTGAAGAGATTAGTTCTATATGCATTCTAGACAAGGGATTGAATATTTTAGGAGCTACTAATTTACCGATCTCCCTCTTTTTTCAGGGTAATTTAATCATTTTGACCTAGAAATTTAAGCCTGTAGGAAATGACTCAATAATTGTATTTAAGCACCTACAAGTTGAAGTTATTCGATTAGTTATAGCATGGTTGTGGAAAATTGTATCTAAGGTTAATATCTTGGTTATTTGAACTAAATTTGTATTGGAATTGGGTTTGATCTCTATTGCATCCACATTACATATGCCATATGAAGTCATACCACTACATTAGGATTTTTCAGAGCTTTGAGTTCAAGAAAATAGCGTTATAGGCTGGACTGCTTCTGTGACTTAGTGTTGAACAAGTTATGCATCCTCGGTGTGATCAATTCTGATTTTAATCGTCACTTGACCTTCTTAACAGCTCCTTGGATCTGGAAATGGCTGAGTTTACTCTGCTCGAAGTATTGGTAGCAGCTATCAGTCAAGTCATGATGAAGAGCAACAGAAGGGGCATCCAAATAGTCAATGAAACAGCTGAAGCAATCATGAGTAAAACCTTATTCGGAGATAGTATTAGGCTTCAACTGGTCTTAGCTCATTTCTTGTTGGCATCAATTAACTTCACATCAAATGGAGGCCTGCTTTTCGTTTCAGCTAATTTGACCAAAGACCAATTAGGGCATTTTGTTCATCTTGTGCTCAGGTAATATTTCACTCATGTCAAATGACACTGGAAAACGCTCATGCTACTTAATCGTCGGATTTGTAACTCGTCCAATTTTTTTACTTGTATCAGGATAACACATGCACGTGGCGGGATACCCGAAGCATTGCTAAATCAAGTGTTTGAAGTGAAGAAGATGCATCTGAGGAAGGCCTTAGTTTGCTAATCAACTTTCATCATATCTTTTGAACTTGCTGTAGCCCACAAGACAACAGCTTAAGAGGTTTTTTGCTGAGTTTGTTAGAGAAACGTTTTGACATGTTGGTTATGCCTGTAAACATTTTAGATGCAGCCGGATACAGGAGGGAACTTTGTACTTGTGCTCAAGTCAATTACAACCCCTGGACAATAATGGAGAGTGCAACATTTGAATTATGGTTGGATCATTTTCTTCTACATTTCATGGACCAAATCTGCAACTTGCCCAATTTTGTTTAGCTTAATTCAGTCCGAAGGTCAGTCTAAATTACTGAAATTTCAAGGATAGCTCGATCCATGCAGGTGATCTTAGATGTAGACTTAACTTTCAAGACACTAGTAGCCCAAGATTTGCAAATACTTTTCCCAGATAATGACACTGTAGTTACAACATTAAAATCATTATCATCGTGGCTGCTAACTCGCTATGAATTGTGATGTTATTATTAATTATATGTCTATACTTGTATGTTTAAGTTTCAAGCGTTGTGCCTACGACTTCTCTTTATTTCTTCCTTTCTCTATACATTTCCACTTGCGACTGAGATATTTTCTGCAAGTTGAGGTCGTCGATGGTCCGCCCGCAAGGCCTACTGGTGTCCACCTCCGCCACGAGGCCGCGCTACCTACCCTGCCCGCACAAGCCATCCATGCGCCCATTGTGTGGCTGCGTTATTTTTTCTTTTAATTTTAAAATTTTGCTTTGCCTGGTTTTCGAATTGATTGATTGTGTTGGTTTGTTACTTGCATTAGTGCCGCCATTAAGAGACCAATTAGGACTTGGATATTTAACCTCAATTTTTTGGAATTTAATTTTGAAAATTAGACAATATTAATTAAATTGGGGACTTTCTCTGTAATTAGAATGGACAATTTTAATTCGAAAAATCTGCAAGTTTACAAATGTGACAGGAAACATTTTTTTTTATTCACAAATTAAAAACAGAAATGAAAGAACAAAACAACCCCACCAACTCTATTATCTAACACAGTTGTCTATTTAACCATTACAACAACAAACATTATAGAAATTAATTATCTAGCTCTTGGGAGCAAATCTGGACTTGATCTTCTTCACTTCCTTAGTGCCAATCTGGAACGCCTTCGTCAGAACATTGTCAGGCACTTCCGGCGTCGCCGCAAACAATGTAGCTCCGATGGACTGAGTCCCCGGCAACTGACTGTTGAATGCGGCGATGACGGCAGCTGGAACATTCCCATTATTCTTCTGAAAGTGCACCAACCCTTTTGGAAACACAAAGATTTCACCCTTTTTGATCGACTTTGATATCAAAACGTTGGCCGTGGTAATGAAGCCGACGTCGAGCCGACCTTTCAGGACGAAGACCATCTCGGTCGCGCGTGGGTGAGTGTGCGGCGGGTTGATGCCGCCGGGAGCGTAGTCGATGCGGGAAAGTGACACGCCTAGAGTGTTGAGACCTGGGATTCGTTGGACGTTGGCGCCGGTGACGAGGGCACCGAATGTGTTGTTGGTGGCTCCCGGCTTGGCTAGCACGTCGGAGAAGAAGTCAAGTTCTGATACGTTTGACTTGCAGGGAAACCCGTTGATTTTAACCGCTGTCGAAAGCAATGAAGATATTTCAATTAACAGTAAAGTTAATTATCAATAGTACAAGGGGAACTAAATACCCAATAATTGTAGAAAAAAAGATTAATAATAAGTGGGATCGAATCAAAGGAAAGAGCTGGTCAACTCCTGCATCGTTCTGACAGAGGAAGTGTTGGTAGATGCAGCTAACTAATTAATTTATACTTTCCGCTAAATAAAATGAAATAACATTAATAAAGAGTACCGGAATTCAGATCGGCGACGCAGATATCTTGAAGCATTTCAGGATCGGCTGCGGCAGTGCTGACTGCGACAGCAAAGGTTATGAGAAAGAGTGTCCGAGATGCAGCAGCCGCCATGGTTGATTTACTGCAGAGAAGAGAACAAAAGCTAAGGAAATAAAGATGACAGATAGGAAGACAAAAGTCTGTGTTCGATTGGTTGATAAAAGTAGGAATGAGCGGGACAATTTATATGTACATACAGGGACACAGAGGAAACAGAAGGGGAAGTGGAGCAAGGAAGGAATAACAAATAACAAAGCAGGAAGGAAACAATGCTTCTTCTTCGATTACACCCTAAGAAAATTGGACCATAATTTTTGGGTCCTTGCTATTTTACAAATGTCGTACGTATTTGAAAAAAAAAGGTTATGATTGTAAATATTCGATATTAGTACTGGAGTAATTTAATCATTGCAATGAAATTCAAGGACCAACTTGTTACTGATGAAAATAATATATCCTGATAGGAGAAAATATAAAAGATTAGGGACTCGGATACTAGTACGCGCTAGGAAAAGTCACCAAAGTGGGTGGCGAACAAGGCCAACGCCGTTTCGTGGAATTTGGGCTTACGCGACCCCGTCCGTAGCTTTCTTTGACCGCAAATCTGACCCCCGCATGCTCCTCGTTATGTAATTATTTAAATTTTGGGTACAATATCACCGAATTCCCTGGTGTTTGCTTTAACATCAATCAATCTCCCAAGGTTCTCAAAATAGACAATGCCGCTTTACTCCTCCGTCTATTTTAATTTGAAAAAACTTGATTAAATTCATTTGGCTTAGTAAAATACTATTTTAGTCATGAATACTCAACCTAAACTCCGAATCATTTTTTTAGTATGTTATTTACTCGTTGTAATTGAAATTTGTTATATACATACATACATACATACATATATTTAAAATTTTTTTTATTTTAAAATTTAATTTTATGATACCATCTCAAAAATTTTTATCAATTTAACTAAATATATCTAATCAAAAACTTGCTTGCTTATAATCCACTCATGCATCAGAATGCAAGGGGTGGGTTGATTTTTGGCCTTATAGTTAGATAACCTTCCCTACTACCATTGAATTTAATAAATGGGGATAAATTGGTGAGACTATTTTTTGAAACTGTGAGAGATTATGTGATATTAAAGTAAACATTGAGGAGTAGATTGATAATTACCCTTGACCATTTCAAATGGTTTACTCCTCCCATAACTGATGTATTGCGGCGTTGTTTTCTGTGATTCGCTGAAAATTACGAAAAAAGAAAGAGATAAGAAATTGGAGAATGGAGACTCACCGCTAAAAGTTTGAAAACTGGAGAGTGACGAGGGGAGACCAACGGGTGTCCGACGTGTCACCACCTCATAATAAAGAGAGCCATGTTATTTCGGTTTTGCCCCTAACTAAATTACAGACAGGTTACCCAAATTATTTTTCTCCGCCGCAGAGGAAGCAAGTTAAGCAAGTTCTTGTTTACAGTAATGCCCCAAGCAATCCCAGGTCAGTTCAATTTCTTCACGCTCTGTTTCACTCCGTAAATAACGGCCAAAGTTCTCTCTTTCCTTATTTTTTTTTCCTTCATACGCTGCAATTCAGTTCGTTGGTTTCAGTTATTTGTGTGCCGTCTTCGATTTTTTTGACCGAAGCATTTGTTTTAGAACTCAATAATTCCTTCAATTTATTGCAGTTTTCAATTCCCAACGCGGTCGTTTTTGTGACTTTGAAATTCAAGTAAAATTGGATTGATTAGTGAGTGAATTGACGAGGGTAGAGAGGAATCGTCAGATGCTGAAGATTTGGGGACAGAAAAGAGTGAACCAGTGGTAATGGTGAATGAGATGAAGATGAACCAGAAGCGGAATAATTACTTTGGTAAAGGAGAGCTGATAATTCTGATACCCTACGCAATTGTCTTCTATCTTTTCATTATTCGTCGCTCCCTTCAAATCTCTAACGGTACATGCTTACTCTCTTGCTGTATTTCTTTCCAGTGTTTTCATTGCTTATGATGACTGACAGCAATCTAATTCAATGCAATCTGTCTCAGATCATTTCAGCAAACTCTATGGTTTACGCCCCGGATGGCTTCTTTCTCCTCATCGTCTCAATGTAATTAAGCATACAAACCCATTTGTTGTTTTTGTTCTTTTTAGTGACTAATTTTCTTACATGGATTGATATTTATTGTCGTGTGATTGTTTTTCATTTATAGGATGTTTCTGATGCTCAGTGGAGAAACTTTCGATCGAACTTACCAGTTCTTACTGTGGTTTTAACTCTGTTTGCCATGCTCGCAAATGTGTTTAGAACATATTTTCATTTGAAAGCAAGAGGGATGTCCATTTTTTGGCTTTTCATTTCTTTTGTTTACCTATTATATCTACATGGAGCTTGGTATGTCTTTCTGTTTGTCATATTTGTTATAGTTCTTTATTTTCTTTTTGGTTTCTGACTTATAATTTTTGTTTTTGGTTCCCTTCTTTTTGAGTAGTGTTATATTTATCCTCACAATTGCGTCGCTTAATTTCCTTATAGTCAAGGTATCTTCATTATAATTGCAAGTTCATGCTTGTCACTTGTAAAATATCCATTTTTGCATCCTATGATATTCTATATATATATATTTGCTAGTGAGGTTTTCTTTATTGGAGCTGCTAATTAAATACTTTCCATTTGGTGGGGTGCTTTGCTATATTTTGCCTTATGCAGGTTTTTGCACAGAGAAAATACTTTCTGCTTCTACTATGGATCTTCAACATATTTTTCCTTTTATGTAATCGTGTTTATGAAGGATATTCATTCTCAATATTTGGGTAAGTTAAGTATACTGGGTTAAAAATTGCTTATTCTTTTGGATGGTTGGTTGTCTTGCTTGACATGAAATGCTGTGTAACCTGTTCTAACAATAATTGAACTTCTTTTTCCCTCTACATAGGCAGCACTGGGCATATTTAGATAACTTTCGAGGCACTTTTAGATGGCACATTTGCTTTAACTTTGGTATTTTCTTGCCTTACTCATGTGTTGTTATTTATTTCTCAAAACTGATAAATATTTAAACATTCTTTTGGATTGATTTACATATCTTACCTCTTACAGCTAATACCATCATATCTATTAATCTCATTTCTGGGAATGTTGTATGCCACTTACCTCACTGTTCCCACAGGGTTCAATTGCCCATTTTGGAAGACCCATTAGGGTTCACACTTATATATATATATATATATTGTACTTTTTTGGATTTGGGAAAGGATGAAAGGCTCCTTCCCGAAGAATTAGATCTTTAGCCCCATGGTATACTATTGTGCTGGAAAGTTGATAGCTTGAGAGGCCATTGCCTTTTTGTTTTGTTTTTCTTTCTCCCCTTTTTGGTCATCAGTGTACAGATGATGCCCTTTTTTAATTCTGTTTATTAAATGAGCACCATGTATTGCTAACCATTGCTTTGAGTTCCTGTATAAAAAAACTGCTAAATAGAAGCCTATGCTAATGATAGATTGTAGCTTATTAACATTACTAATTTATTCTTTTACATGGTTCTTTTTGCAAGTGCAGTAAATGATTAGTTTTTGTTTGTTCAGTTATTTTACGCATGATAAGCTTTGGATATGATTTTCATTGGGTACATCAAGGTTCTCGTTTTGATCATGAGGTATCTATTTCACTCAGTCTTGGGTGCTGTGTATAGATTTGTGCATTTTCCTTTTTTTTGTTTTGGGTGGGTGGGGGGTGGAGTGGGTGTTCGCTTTCTATTTTACATAAGCTTTACTTAATCTTTTTAACCTGTCTATTAGTAAAACATTTGTGAATTTGCAGAAGCATGTTCAACATTGCCTTATTTGCAAATCCGGAAAAATTTGCTACCAAGCTCTACAGGTTAGTGGTGATTTAAGCACGAGTCACTGAACTTGTCTAGTTACTGCAATCTTGTTGCTGCTGTCTTTGACACTAACAGGTTATGATGATCATTAATCTGCTTTTATTACTAGGAGAGAAATGTCACTAAAAGTTTCACCTTCACTATTTACCTATCCTATTTGGTATATGCACCACTATACATTGCTGGGCCGATTATAAGCTTCACTGCATTTGCTTCACAGGTTTGTGGCTTGATACTATTTTCTGTTCCTTTTGTAGAGCTGAATAATTCTCTGCACAAAGTGGTTTTGGCTGCAGTTGTCTTCAGTCTTTTGAATGTAGAGGATACATACATTTTTTGAATGTAGACTAATATTTCATGATTTATCCAAACTATTCCACAACATTATTGAATTACACTAAATTATTTTCCTAAAAATGCCAGTTCTTCCAGATACTTTATCTTGGGATCTCATTTATTTCCCCCTAATATACTTTTGCAGCTAGAGGTGCCTCAGAAAAACCACTCAAGAAGGGAGGTGGTTTGGTATGGATTACGTTGGATATTTAGTCTTCTTCTGATGGAAACAATGACACACCTATTTTATTACAATGCCTTTTCAATCAGGTCAGATTTATCAGAAACAATAAACTTCATGTTTCTACTCTAATTGTCTGGTAACTGATTAGTTCTGCAATGTCTAGTGGCATGTGGAAACTGTTATCTCCTTTGGATGTGTTCATCATTGGATATGGGGTAAGACATGATCTTGATTATTGTCGGGTTTTTTCTTGTTGGATTCTAAGTTTCTTACATATGTAGGTAAATCTTTTTTGAAGCACGATCAATTTAAATGTTAATCAATCTATTAGACTAACGTATTCTGGGGAATGGAACAATTTATAGTAATTTTGGTTGGAATTTTTTTTTATCTTCCAAAATTAGAGTTTTATACAATTTTCATTTTCTTATCCAAACAAAAAAAAGGAGCTATATTTATTTATTATTTTTAATATTGATTACTAGAATTCCTGGTTAAAGATGCTCTAAACTTTAGTCATACAATATTATTTGTCTTTGTTGTTATCTTCTTAAATATTATCATGTGGTAAGCTTCATAAAACTATCATATTGATGTGCTTTCTTCTTTTGATATGCAATTACAGGTCTTAAATTTCATGTGGCTAAAGTTTTTTCTGATCTGGCGCTATTTTCGGTTCTGGTCACTGGTATATTTGTTGGAAGTTTAATCTTATTTTCCTGATCTTAATTTTTCTTGAAATCTTGCATTGTTACATGCTCTAATCTTTGTTGCTTGATTCGTCTCAGATGAACCTTATTTTTTTAGAATTATGTCATTGTAGATGTGTGGCATTGAGGCACCTGAGAATATGCCAAGGTGTCTTAATAATTGTCACAACTTAGAAACTTTTTGGAAAAATTGGCATGCTTCGTTCAACAAATGGCTAGTGAGGTGTGATTTTCAAATCTATACCTGCTCTTCCTTGTATTCCTGTTGACTGATATTTATATCTTTAAAAATGGCATCATTTCAGGTACATGTATATTCCACTTGGGGGATCTCGAAAAAGGCTATATAATGTCTGGGCAATATTCACGTTTGTTGCTATATGGCATGATTTAGAATGGTAATCAATCATTCTTTTTGTAACTTTTATCTGTTCTGTGGTGGTAATATAGAACCGATAAATTTATTCCGTTGCCTGAAAACATTTTGCTTCTTGCCTTAGGAAGCTTCTTTCATGGGCATGGCTGACTTGTTTGTTCTTTATCCCGGAAATGGCTGTGAAATCAGCAGCAAATGCATTTCAGGTGATGGCTATCTAAAGCCAATACTTGAGAAACAGCATAATTCACATTTAAGTCTCTTTGATTTCATTTAAAAAAGAAATCGTACTCTTTTGGAATTTTAATTGTAGTTTATTTTGGTGCCAGGCTGAGAGTGCTTTTGGGGAATTCCTCTTCCGAGAACTTAGTGCATTGGCTGGTGCCGTCACAATTACTTGTCTCATGGTGTGTGCTTCATTTCATTAAAGCTTAAACTTCAAATTATGTATTTTAATTCCTTAACACTGCTTCCATTTTAAAACTTAAGATTCTAATTTGTATTTGGTGTTTATCTATTTTGATTTTTTTTTCACCGATCTGACCTAACTTATCCATCCCTCCTCTTTTTTGTATTATTTTTTTCTCTCATTCTCACTATATTAATTTAGGGAATTCCACATAAAAACTTTGTTTCCATAGATTTGGTAAGTGTCCTGAAAGATTCTCATTTAATGCAGATTGCAAACCTTGTTGGCTATGTCATTGGACCATCAGGTGTTAATTGGCTGATTTCTCGGTTTCTAACAAGGGAAGGTACTTTGATATTTTGTATCTTTTACCATAGTTTCGATGCTTCTTGAACATGCACCTGCAGTGTTTAATGAAAATATTCTATCTCACAGGATTGCCTGTTTTTGGCGGCATGTTTATCACATTTTATGTTGGGACAAAGGTAACTAACGTGAAATGTTTATATAGTATTCCTGTGAACTCAGTGTATGAGAAGCTCTTGAGATCATTGGAGAATTGATCATGAGAAATTTGTCTGAAACCTTACTATTATGCAGCTTATGTTCCAAATTAGTGATGCCAATCAAAGGAAGCAGTAAAGGAAGTTCCCGATGAAGGTTCGCTACTTCTCCTGTACAACAGAATGCTGATGTACTCATCTACGTGACCATAATCAAGGGTTGAAAATCCGGAGTCAGCATCTTCTTGCATTCATACAATTAGCACAGTGGTTATGAGGCATATTACTTTGATTCTCAATATTTTCCATGGGAGTGGTACATTGACATTGTATCATGCTCTTCCATGCTTCATCGTGTTCAATTTACAGATAAAATGAAAGAAAATGCAGCTGAAACATAGGATAGATAAATTTTGCTACGCGCGGTTGTTATCTTATCATTTCCTATCTCTATGAGACATCGGACTGTATCGCTGTTCCTGGACTATGTAACAGTGTTAAAGGAATTCAATGTGGAGAATGCCCCCTTTGGTTCATACTCTTGACGTCCATAGCATTAAACAGAACCCGAAAGAGTATTAAGTGTCTTGTTCCCTAGATAAGCTTTTTAATCTCAATATTTAATCACTGTTTGAGGATGCATTTCGTATGAAGGTGAAGAAAGAGTATACTACATAAACTAATGGTTCTTTCACTGCGTGCATTTACAATTCTAAAATACATATTCGGTGCGAATAAACATTGGTTTTGCATTAAAGAGCGTAGATTTGGTGCCTAAAAACGTTGATATGAATGGCGTACGTCCGTGTCAAGTACCAAATCTATGTTGATGAGTTCCAAAATTTCCCTAAAGGCAAGAAAATACAGTGTACAGACATAATGGCATCTTTCCTTGCTTGAAAACTAATTTAACTTCGTAAACTACTCAAGAAAACGATGTTAGACCTGTTTACTTGGTGGCTGATACTTAACATCCACGCCATGGAGGAGATGATGCACTTAGTGCGAAAGATCATCTTACAGAGTTTGAATATAATATATCTAAAGAGTAATACCAAATGGCTGGTTACCAAAAGAACACGATAATACAAATTGGAGAGGAGTTCAAGACTATGTACTATTTTGAAACTACCAAAAATGGGAAGGAAAACTATCATCGTATGTTATTCCCTGAAGAAGAAACGGATTCTCTAGCAGACTAAGGATTTAAGAGTTGGAAAATTTTCTGTGAACTTTTACAATATCTGGGGTGGTAGAGATTTTGATGCCATTTTATCCTGAAGTTTACTGACATAAGCACTATTTCTCCTCGAGTCTTTCCTTCTCAAAGGATCATCTCTGCAACGCGATGACAAAGGAGCTTCGAAACATGTGCCAATCTTCGACCGTGGATAATTCCCTCTTCTCCCATTCTTAGTTCAGGGGAAACTGGTCCATTGGCGGTGACTATCAAACCTGCATATTTTTCTTCTCCCAAATCTGACAGTTGTCCGAGCTTCATATTCCGACTCTCAATTGAGAATCTTGCCCCCGAGTACGGATAATTTCCTGGGGAGATCTATTCCTCTAATTTACTTCATCACCAATAGTCTCTGCACGAACAGAGTCCATCCCTGAAGTGATGATATCGAACTCTGTCTCTAATAATTATATCTCGACTATATGCTTTGGAAACAAACTTTGTGAATGAATGGCAATCTCTACACACTCTCAGATTCTTTACTATTCGGAGGCTTGTTCCTTCCAGAGTTCTTGCCAACCCAAAAGCAATTGCTAGCTTCTCACTATGATACCTATTGGATTTTTCCAAGCAATCTTCAGAGGAAGATTCCTCTTCAATATAACCAACCAACTTGGTCCTATGGATTATTCTGTCCAATTTTCGATATATCATGTTCGAATCAGGATGTGACTTGTCATCCACGAAAAATTTATGAACTTGGTTACCAACTTCAATCCAGCTCCAACCAGGGATGGTTTTGATTCCCTGGCTTTTGATCAGTTTCCTCATCCTCGTGACTCCTTGTTTATCATTGTTAGAAGCATAAACTGTAGCAAGTAGCACGTAGTCTCCAGCACCTGATGCTCTGAGCTGAACCAGATTCTTCATTGCGATTTCTCCTATTTCCACATTTTTATGAATCTTGGAAGATCCAAGTAAGATACGCCACAAGACTGGATCATCTTGGCCTGGAGAATTTTCAATAACTTCGAGTGCTTTTTCAAGCTTCCCAGCCCGTCCATAGAGATCCACCAAACATCCATAATGCTTAATTCCAGGCTTCAAATTGAACCTGGGAAGCATCATATGAAAATATTTAACACCGTCCTCAACTAAGCCTTGGTGACTACAAGCGCACAACAAACCAAGAAATGTTATTGAATTTGGGCCAAATCCTGCCATCAACATCCGCTTAAAGAAACAAACAGCTTCATCACCACGACCATGCACTCCGTACCCTGCAATCATCGAGTTCCAAGAGAAGATATCCCTCTTCTTCATCCCATTAAAGACAGAAAGGGCACCATCCAAACAGCCACATTTTGCGTACATATCAATAAGAGCATTCCCAACATAAACATTCTCCAAAAACCCCATTTCGCAACCAATTCTATGCAAGAAAATCCCAATATTCAATGCACCCACATGAGCACAAGACGAAAGCAAGCCAACGAGTGTGAACCCATCGAGACCGACACGGTCCATTCTCATTCTATCAAACAAATTCAACGCCTCAAGGTGAAAGCTCGCTTGGGAGTAACAAGAAATCATGCAATTCCAAGAAACCAAATCTCTTTCAGACATATTATCGAACACCAACCTTGCAACCTCGATCAATCCATTCTCGGCGTAACACCGAATAATACTAGTGCACACAACAACACATCTCTCATACCCAGATCGTATTATGCACCCGTGAATCTCCTGACATTTGTTTAGAGCCTTCACTCGTTCACAAGCTTTGAGTGCGAAGGAGAACACGAAGGTTTCAGGGCGAGAAAGAGAAGCAGAAAGCATGCGATTGTAGAAGAAAATGGCTTGCAGAGGAAATGGGCTCTGGGATAATCCTCTGATAATCGAATTCCAAGCTTGAGTTTGTGGGTTTTGAATTTGGCAGAAGAGAAATTGCGCGTAAGATAAATAACCCGGAGCCGAGACTGCGTAGAAATTGAGCAATCTGTTGGAAATGGCGTGGTTTTGCTGAAGACCGTTAATTATAACGTATGCATGGACACTTTTAACACACTTGAGGCTGTTGCATAATTGTAGTAGATTGAGAATTGCATTTGCTTTTGGCATGAATGATTGTAATCAAATGGAGGATTTTGTGATGTTTATTTCTGGAGCGGCCACAAATAGGTGCTTCGACAGAAGTAGGAATTTTCAAAGTCGACCAATTAAGAATGATGAAATGCTCTAAACGAACATAGTGAATTGAGAGGTAGACTAAAAATACAAATCTTGAGAGGTGAACGATCCCATGTATTAGCAACAAGACTCACCTTAGGCCTCTGGCTTAATAGGAAAATGGTTCCCAAACGTTTCTGACGTTTTCTTCTGTCCTTTTTCCTCCTTTGTTTCGCTGCAAGTCATGAAGCTCTTTCTTCGCCTTTCTTTTGTAGACTGACCCTTTAACAAGAATCAATTTAGTAAGTTCTTTCTTTAAAAACTGGGGCTTTTTAAAACAGATTGGTTAAGTGCTTTCAACGCCAACTGAACAATCGGAGTTTAGTAAACTTCACAATAGATTTTATCATGCACATATGCAAGGGAAGAAATTCTACACTAAATGGCGAAGACATGAACTGCAGAAGTATTCAGATTTTAGTATGCTAGAATTGGGAGACGTAAATTATAAACAAATGAAAACGATTAACTAGACAGAAAAGACAGAATTTCAAGTAGCTCTTTCAATAATTAAGCACCACCCATCGTAATATCATAAAAGCAGCAGATATGATAACACTTTTCCCACAAATTGTTGCCATAGTAAGGTAACTTTCATTTTGTTTAATGCAGTGTGATAGAGACGAATAAGAATCAAATTTTTGAGGTTCATTAAGGATTTCAGCTTCATGCACTGAAGCAGATGACACCTCTGCATAATGGAGGGGAGATCTTCGAGCCTAGAGCTAGATTTGGCAAGCTTAGGCCCACCAATGAGCTTGGGCCTGAAAGAATAACAACCTTGCAGATAGATCATCTTAGGCTTGATTGCTTGTTTGAGACGTCAAAGGACACATTTGGATCCCTGTAATCCATTGTACAAGGAAATTATGGAAGAAAGTATGGTTTAGATTACTCAACAGGTCGGAAAAAGCATGGTAAAAGGGTAATATTTATATCTTTTTTGGTTTCAGACCCCATACGGATGGATCAGTAATCACCATTATCTTGCCAGACAAAAAAGTAGAGGGCCTTCAATTCGTGAAGGGTAGTCAATGATATAAAGCTACTACTATCCCTCAGGCTCTTCTCGTTAACATCAGGGACCGGGGTGAGGTAAGTATAATACTGATTTTAACATATACAAACTTTTTAAGTACGAATGATGCTACTTGATTGGTATATAAATACAAAAATTATTATTTTGACTTACTGATCCTTATATAAAGAATTATTGTAAATAAATTTTTTTATTATATTTATAAAATATATATCATCATTATTTTTAATATATATTATTGCCTGAACCTGATCGTCATAGTGTGAGTCAAATTCAAATTCCAAATATCTTATATTGTGAGTCAAATTCAAATTCCAAATATCTTATATGGGATTACAAGATTTCATTAGTTAAACTAACTAATATCAATATCTATAAAGTAAGAGCATGTTTGATAATGTTGTTTGTTTCTCCGTAACAACAGAAGTACAAGAAGTAAAGTATTGAATAAATAGTCATTTCTTACTTAGAGCTTGAGGTTTATATCAAATATCATGTCTCTTATACTTCATATTTATTGTTTGCATATTGTTACCTATTGTTATATCTTAATAGGAGCACAAGAGATTTGAATGTTCGATGCTTTATGTACAGATAATAAGCAATGGAATATTCAAGAGTCGGATACACAGAGTGGTGACAAACTTTCAACGTGAAAGAATTTCAGTGGCCATGCTTTTTGCTCCAAATTTAGAGAAAGAGATTGAACCAGTGGATGGATTGATCAGCGAGGAAAGGCCGAGACTATACAAAAAGTTGAAAGATTATGACAAATATCTTAACAAATTACACATTGATAATTGGCAGTTAATAAATAAAAATATAATAAAAAGTATTAGATCTTAATTGTATATAAATAAAAATGTACACAATTTGTTAAATATATACTTATTCTTTATACGTAAATGTATAGAATATGTATGTATATATATATATATATATATATATATATGTATATAAAAAAATTTTAATTTATGCATGTTACGTATTTCAATCCATCCGATTGTATAACTATCCATTAATCCATATCGGCGGGGCGTAGTCCTCCTAACTATCCCCATCTTAAAATTACATTTGGTGGTCTAATTTGATCAAATTCTTCCTGGTGTCAAGGTAATAGTCCTGAATAGTTGTCTAGTCTCCACAAAGGATAGAGGAATGGTACCTATTGTGGGATAAAATGCACACGACTCTTGAAAAAATTTAAAATTTATGACAAAAGTGGCATGGATTGTAGTAATTTTTAGTTCAATTTCTTTGACAAAAGATGTCGGCCAAGACATGGAGGGTGTGCTTGGAAAGTGAGCGGTCGACATTTATTAATAAACTCAAGAACATCTTGATTAAGAAAATCCAATGGAATAATTACATCCTTCATCTAAGATGAGGCACCCACTACAAAGCCTTTAATTTTTTTCGTAAATTTAATACTCAAAAATAGATTTATTTTCATAAATAACATAATTAAGAATTAATATTAAACCAAAAAGTGATGGAATAAATTATGTTCCATAATGTGAAGAGTGAAAAATCCTCCTCCTCCTCCTTCGATAATGTGTTTAATTTATGTTCCAAGATCTAGCAACATGGTGGTTGATGTCCTTGGCAAGTGAGCTCTCTCTGTCTCTAGGCCTTGTATATTATTTGAGATGCCCTAGCATCCTTTAATAATTTTTGTTAATTATTTACTATCAGTTAACCTTGAATTTATAAGACTCGAGGAATTGTACAATTTTTGTTAATTATTGTTGTATATTACATATGAAGATTGGTAGTTAATTAATTAATTCATATGATAACTAAAAGTTTGAGTGCATGTGATATCATGGGACACCATGAGTTCATGTGCGTGGGTGCATGCATATTATATCTTTTAATTAATTGGGCTCCCATGTGATCACGACAACAAAAGCTACTGTGATAACTACCATTAACATCTAATTGCTTCATTTACCCAATTAATTTTTTTACTGTTAAATTTATGAAATCGGATATCTTAACTCATTCTAAACCATACTAGCTTTCACGACTGCGGCTGTGATTGGTTTTGTAGTTAGAAGCAAGCATGTGATATGAACTTGTTTTGGAAATTGCAATAACAACAAATTCTTATGGTTAATAAATTATCTTTATGAAATGTTGGTTACATAAGTCTTTTCTCACGAGTGAAGTCATGCATGATATCATATAAACTATGTATGTATTATTTGGTATGACACATAATACCTGTTTAAATAAAAATTTTAATTTGTTATAATAGAGTATTTTGATATTTGATTAGAAGTGAAAGAGAACTCATAATTGAATGGTTTATTCACAAACCCTAGTAGCTTCCTCTTACTTCTCATGAATAGGATAGATTGAGAGAGAGGGATGTATGACTGTTGACAGGTATTTTCGGACAATATCTCCATCAGCAAGAAAATGCAAGTCACTAAAACGCAACGCAGGTAGCTTATTATCATATGGACCTGTTTGCAAAACGAAGAAAAGCCGTGTCTATTAGTTGAGACCTTGAGATTTATATAAAACTTGACGAAAACAAAATGGGTTTTTGTTCATTTCGAAAATTTCAATCAATCTTCGCTCAACAAATCACCAAAAAGAATAAGAAAAAGAAGTTATGGCACAACATACAAGTAACCCTATGCATGCAAGATTCGTTGAAATTTCGTTTTCTTTACTTAACTCACATTTGCTGGGACGCTATAAGCCAATAAACAACTCTTCTCGTGTGTGAGTTTCAACTTTTCACTTTTGAAGTTGTATGTTTGTTATGGATAAGTTTCAATTTTTCACTTTCGAAGTTGTATGTTTGCTATGGATATGTGATGCATCCAAACTTTGTTATAACTATTTTCCTCGTATATTCATTCAATAAAATCACATCAAAGTAACTCAAATATCATTCGAGAAGGTAATAAATATATTTTAAGAAGTGAACTGAGTGCTCTAAAATAGACACAAGATATTCTGATTGTTTTTAAACTTAAAATTTTAAAATTTATCAACCCAATAATGCAGAGATGTGGACGAGGAATGTTTGAATTGATATTGACAAGGGAATTGAGAAGTTGTGGTAAGGAGTCAAATTCAATACCCCACCACAAAGAATTACGATTCCTATTTTGCCGTGTGAATTAGATAGCAAGTAATCTCTCCGTCATTAACGACTGATGTCTTTAATTGACAAATTACTGCCTTTGTTCTTTAAGTTTCAAAAATTGGACATTACCAAGTCTAATTAAATTACCAAAACTAAAGAAAATGTTCTTTGCTTTAGTCCAAGTATAATTAACGTTTTAATGTCATCATAACGAGAGAAAATTCATTAAATATGTAATGAAATTGTTATCGAGATAAAATTTTAAATATATGATATAAAAAATATAATACGATTAAAAATAATTAATAGAATAATTAAAATTTTAAATATAAATTATATGAATATATTATTAACAATTATTCAGGTGCATGTGCTTTTGGATACTTCTTTTTGAAAAAATTAATTAAAAAATAAGATGAGAATTTACATAAAAGCGGGGAAAGACAGCTGTAAGCCGCAAAATCACGGGGTTCCACCACCCGGAATCCCCTATTAATAATGTACACATAGCTCTGCACCACCAATTCCCAGTCAGTGGTCCATTATAAGGAACCAACCTACCTGTCCACGTCAAATCATTTCACCTCCGTTATTCACATTTTTACCGTCTGTCACAGAAAATAGTCAGAGTCGGCTGTCATCATAATATAACTCTGGTTAAATCTGTAGATCCGTGCAGTGACAGTATTTATACGTTTATGTATTTTAAAACAGATAGATTGTCTAATTACATACAAGGGCCTGTTCTACTTTTTGAGAATTGAATGAAATGTCGTAATTTTGGTCATTAAGATGTATTAATAATTATGTTTATTTTCTATTTTAATATTAAAAATTTAAATTTGAGCTTAAATAGACAAATTATGCTTTGATATTTAAAAGTATAAGAAATTAGAGACCTAGTTGTTGTTATCCACTAAATCTTGGGTTTGATTCTAAAACGCGGTTCTGTCTTAAAAACCTTGAAAAGCCCGGCAAACACTCACAGTACTTTACAGGAGCCAACACATTCTCTTTCTCTGTCCGGCAAGCAACTCAAAATTTACGTTCATGGGTTGTATTTCTAATAAAAGAGAAATTTATCTTTGAAAACATATTATTTAATTCAGTTTCTGGCTGGATTACTGTCTACTTTGTACTGTATAGACAACAAACACATTGTTATAGTTTCAAGTCTGTTCCTTTTTTCAAGATTTGGGTAGCAGAAGTTGATATTTTGAAACTGAAACTAGAGGAAGAAAAAATGAATCTTTTCTGGTTTGGGTTTGTTGTGTTTCTTGCATTTGGCAAATGGGTTAATGGATTCTTGGAGTTTAATGAAACAGAACTGTCTCATATTGAAGATTATGGTACTTTTGGCAGTAATGTTTCTTATTTTGGGATCTCAAAAGCTTCTTACAGTCCCGTAATGGTAGGATTAACTCTCATTCGAAGTGCAGGTGCCAAAGGGGCAGGTAACTTTAATTCTATTTATTGACATTAATTTTTTCCTAATTAATTAGCTGGCTTGTACTTTTGTTGCTTAATCTTGATGTAGATTTGTTGCGTTCCGCGTATTATTATTATTATTATTATTATTGTTATTATTATTGTTTTTACGTTTAATATTTAGTATAATCACAATGCTATAACATTGTTGATTTTGATACGATGAATTAAATTGTTTACCATACTGTTTGATAATGTACACTCAAAGTTAATAAGAAGTTTTGGCGGCTTTCAAGACTACTAATTAACCTGTAAATTTAGTTTCATTGGGTAAATCTTGTCACAATAATTGATTTCAGTGGCTTGTGAAAATAGAGTGTTTTTATGTTGAAATCTGTCATGCATATTGGTCTAATTTAATTGTCTTTTAATCTTGCAGTATGTTTGGATGGAACATTGCCTGGATATCACCTACATCGCGGATATGGGTCAGGTGCAAATAGTTGGCTTATTCAATTGGAGGTTTGTGCTAGATAAATCTAAAATAATTGCATGATATGTTATTAAATAAGTTTTAAGCGTATGCTTGCCTATTTTTCCTTTGAATCTTCTTTATTAAGAAGGAAAAAGAGAGCTTCGGCTAATAAAAGCACCTGTGTTCAAGCTAAACTTTCATGCGGTGTTTTGAGATTTCTTTTTTTATTCTTTTTGCTTGTAAATTAATGCTTCCAGTGAATGCTAATTTCTGAATTTTTGATAGTTCTAGAAAATTAAAGTCTCACCAGAAAATTACAGTGCCAGGGAAATCAGATCCAGATTGTAACTTATAACTCGATGGTTTTTTATGCTATACTGCACAATGATTAAAACTTGCTAAAAGTCATTTCTACGCTGCCTAGCTAAAAAGGGAAATTGCTAATGATGGATATGTAATGCAGTCATGTTTGGTGCTCTGGATAGTACATCTGGTTGAATTTTGGCAATTTAGAGTATTACATTTTCTAAATTAACAATTTTCGTGGATGATAGCCTCTAAACTCCTTATATTGTGCTGTATTTTTGTATGTTATTATTATTAATGTCTTTTTTATTGGTTCATATGCTTGATGTCCCAGCTTCACGGAGCAAATATATTAATGACTTCCTTGACTGAGTATTTGATGGTGCTAAAAATCTTGTTTCAGGGAGGAGGATGGTGTAATAGCATTAGAAATTGCATTTACCGTAAAAAGACCAGGCATGGATCATCATTGTACATGGAAAAGCAGTTAGCATTTACAGGAATACTGAGCAATAAAGCCCAAGAAAATCCTGGTATCTTCCTCTCTAACTTCATGTTGAAGCTTCTAGGCTAATAAATACCTGCAAATATATTTCTGCTTTTGATAACTTCAGTTATTTTAGTCATTGTTTATATTTTTTTTTATGGCCTTGCAGATTTTTTCAACTGGAATAGGGTGAAGCTTCGTTATTGCGATGGTGCGTCTTTTACTGGAGACAGTGAAAATAAGGTTAACTGGAAGATCTGACGATTTACTTATATTTATAGAGCATCCGTTTGTTCTGGCAGATTTTTATTTCTTCTCATTTACATTCATAACTACATACTAAAACTAAATGAATTTTTGTTTTAGGCTGCAAAACTTCAATTTCGAGGACAACGTATATGGTTGGCTGCAATGGAAGAATTAATGTCCAAGGGAATGCACTTTGCCAAGCAGGTCTAATATTTTGTCTTGCATTTTGATCCCTTTTTGTCCCCTTTCCATTATTATTTGCCTATAATGACAACACAATCACCTGTCAGGCTCTCCTTTCTGGGTGTTCTGCTGGGGGACTAGCATCTATTTTACATTGCGATAAATTCAGGGACTTGTTTCCCAGAACTACTAAAGTGAAGTGCTTGAGCGATGCTGGTTTATTCCTTGATGCGTGAGTACCAAATATCTTCCTTTTTCATATTGTTTCTGTACTAAATGAAATATGAACTTTTTCCTTGGCTCTTTTCTTAAAGAAGGTTTATGTACATGTTTGATAATCCGTTTGGAATTTCAGGATGGATGTATCTGGTGGGCATACTCTCAGGGATTTATACAGTGGCGTTGTAGGCTTGCAGGTACCTAATTGATTAAAATAAATAAATCTTGAACTGTTCTTTTTCTCTATCTTGTAATAAAGTTGTCATGTAAGTCAGTATGCTTCTGGGTAATTTGAAGATTAAAATTTAAAATTCTGATATGCCATGAGAACATAGAGTTGCTCATATTGATTTTAATGGTTATTGTAGGGATTGAAAAACAATCTTCCACGTGCTTGTACTAATCACCTTGATCCAACTTCGGTAATCCCATTTCTTGATGTTTGTTTTCCACGCAGACATATATCTGATTCAATTTGAATGTGAGGAAAAATAGAAAAACCAATGCACTATTTAGTTGTATGGAAACTGAATTTTCTGCATTTCTCTTATTTTCAGTGTTTCTTCCCTCAAAACATAATCAGCCGAGTCAGAACACCGCTATTTGTGCTTAATGCAGCTTATGATTCATGGCAGGTAATGGTCTTTTTCATGCAGAATGTTGATTATAGTATACCCGAAATTGCACAAAGATAGAAAGATTAAGTCATTTTCTTCCTCTTGCAATCAGATCTATGCGAGTTTAGCTCCACCATCAGCAGATCCCCATGGCCATTGGCATGATTGCAGGTTAAACTATGCAAAATGTTCAGCACGACAAATTAGATTTTTGCAAGGTGAATTATCAATGAAAAATGTTGAGCTTTGAAATTTATTCAGGCTTTAAACTATAATCAATATGATCGACTTACAAGGGAATGCATTTCAATCTTCCTCGGAACAGGTTTCAGGAATCAAATGCTGAAGGCCGTAAGAGGCTTTTCAATGTCTAGACAGAATGGGTTATTCATAAATTCATGTTTTTCTCACTGCCAAACAGAGAGGCCAGATACTTGGTTTGCTGTTGATTCTCCTGTCGTCAGAAAAAAGGTATGCCTCAGTATATGAGATTGTGCATTGAATTCACAGAGCCTATATCACAAGCAAACATATATCTCATCAGCAATTTTGCAATACAACATATTAGACTTTAGGTGAAGCACCAATATCCACGTTATCTTTTTGGCTCTGATTTTAGTCTTGATGTTCATTATCTTTCAACTAGTGTGTCCAGAGTTAGTGTTAGTAAACTATACGAGGACATCACTGTCTAATGAAAATTCTGATAGAACTGATTATAGTATTACTTATGGCGGAAAGTGAAGTTATATCCAATTTTCTCTGACTGACAAATGTGCAGGCGATTGCAATAGCGGTCGGAGATTGGTATTTTGAACGTTCAGGCATTAAGATCATTGATTGTCCGTACCCTTGTGACAACACCTGCAACAATCTGGTTTTCCAAAGAGCCTAAGTTTTATTGATTGGCTCAGTTTAAATGATCTTTCTTAGATTTGTGTCTTATATTCTTGGGCATCATTTAATTGAAAAGGGCTTCACAATTATTCAACCAAGTTGATATAGGACAATAAAACGGAAGATTGCTGAGAAAATGCAAATGTGTTCAGGCTTAGCACTCCATTTCCATAGCTGAAGTTGTGTACTAGCCTTGAGCATGTGGGATTCTCTTTTTTGTAATTTACCCAACAAATCATGGTTTTGTGTGCTTGTACTGACGTCAATGCAGGCTTCATTTCATTTGGTCATATCCCACTTTGCTAGAACTGTGGGGGGAATTTGTACTATATATTGGGAAATTATCTAAATAATTATTTTTTATTTTTGATTTTTCTCGCTCTTGTTCATCATCTCCTCTATTCTTTTATTTTACGGTAAATTTTTATTTGTTTAGATCCTTAAATGTTTGTGGATTTGTAAAAGTATCTGGGAATTTATTTGTTATATTTTAAACGCTTTTGCTAATTATAGTAATTAATAAAATGTTAGGGGTACGAATGAGAAACACCAACATTGTCACCACGCTGGCCCAGGGTATGTTCGCAATAATTTGAAAATTGAATAATCTGTAAAAATATTTTAGGCCTTATTTGTTATTTTTAAAACTATTTATTAATTTAAATAATTAACAAATTTTAGAAGTTATGAATGAAAGAGCTAGCTAATTTCTGGGGTGCGTTTGTTGTGTTTTGAAAAGTTTTAAGAGTTTTGAAAAGTTACAAATAAAAAAAGCTAACAATATTAATACATAATTTAATATTACTTTTCAATGCAATGGCCACATTTTTAAGAATTTTATGATTTAGTTATAAGAGTATTTTTATCCAAAAGCGTTATGATTGGTTTATTTAATTCATCTAATATAAAAAAAATTATTTTAATAAATTAATTTTTAAAAATAATTAATTTTAAAAATTCTATTCAATATTAAAGATAGATATTTTCTTTTCAGCGACATTTTAAATCGACTTAAAATTGTTGATTTTAATTTAATTTGAATTGCTCTAAATTAATAATAAATTAAATTAAATTTAAGTAAGAATTATATTTTAATTTTACACGCCCTTAACACAAAAATAAAATTTATTTTATAAAATTTATATTAATTAAATTTAAATATGTTATTATTTATTTATTAAAATAATAAATATATATATAATGTAATTTAAAAATAAATAGATAAAATAAAAAATTTAGTTTTTATTAAAAAATTAAATTAAAATTTATCGATTTTATTTTTTTCAAATCAAAACTAAAACTAAAATTTTTTCAAACCAATTTAAATCATCTTCAAAAGTTTCACCCTTATTTAATATCATTACTTGTTAGGTAATTTTGGTTTAGGGTAAACCTTCATTGCATGAACTTACAAGGCATTCGGGTAAAGTTTTCACCATTATTGTCTACACGATTCTTACATTGAAGCTACATTGTATTTATAACTAAACTTCGTATATACGATATAATTAATAATAAAATAATTAACCGGTATTTTTTAATTTATTTTTTAAAAATTTAAAATTAATTTATAAATATTATTAAAATTAAATTTAAACTATTATTTATTAATTATAATATATATAAACACTTTGGAATCCCAAGATTGTTATCCCACACAGGACCGGCAAGTGGCGCATTTATGAAGCTTATTCGTTTGGTCTTTTTCACTTTGATTATTTCTTGTGACATTGAATAATATTTTTCACCCAGAGCAAACTTTTCAATATATTATTAACAAATAATCATCTATTTTATTATTAGTTATATCATTGTCATTGCCATAACCATCATGTCATCATCATCATTTCATTTCATTCATCCTTCCTCAATATATATTATTCGTAGCATGAGCCTTGCTGCAATTTTATTTTATTTTTCCTTTTTAATATTGGAAGGAAATCAAAGACTCCAAAGCATTCAACTTTCTCTAATTGAGAATTCCAAATTTGCCACCCAGAAAAGCTGCAATTATCTAATCATTTTTAATGGACAATGGACAATTTCTTTCAACGTTTCTGTATGTAGGGCCACGAAGAAAGGGTCTAATAATTTAGCCTGTATGTGTTTGAATTTTATAGGTTCATTTTTGTGTCAATGTTATTCAGTGATGCCTCCAACTTAGAAGAGATAATTTACAGTGGTTATTTATTTGAGGAAGGATTACTACTTGTTTCTTGCCGTTGCACAAGGAGGAGGAAATTTAAAAGGGTTTTTGTCTTCTGTCTGAAAAGCAAATGATTGGTAACCTACTATTCATGGCTTGAGAGGTAGCTTTTCTTGCATTCAATGGCCTTCCCAATACTACATGTCTCAATTATTTGTTTGTTCAAAACATATGTTTTACTCGATAGATGATGTTACGAATTAAAAGTTACTCATATTGAATATATACGTAATAATAATCAGATTGAGAAAATATATTTGTTGGAGCATGCATGCGTGTAACACGTAATATATGTTGCTGCTTGTTATACCTAGCCAATTTTGCTTAGCGTTGTGATGATTCTAAATTTTGTATGCTATTAATGAGAAAAAGAAGTTCCAACTGCTGCAAGTTCTTCTTCCACAATAGATGCTTGTCACCCCCTTCATTTCGTTGTCTCCAATGAATTCTGAAGGAAAAATCCTGCTTCTTCGTCGTCGACTCACCTGACTAGTACAACCTCCTATCCCACCAAGTCAATCACTTCTGTTCTAAAGAAGAAGATAAAAATCGATCCTTCTCCGCCGGAGTTATTATGGTACATTGGAGTAAAGCGACATTCAACTTCTTTGTTGAATAAAAGTTAAATTTTTATACAGTATTTTCCAAACAGAAAAAATAGATATACAATATATCATAAATGAACCATAGATAATCATGTTATAATGTTAGCAGGGTTTAGTACAAAAATTGAATTGGATAATATATAATGCCAGCAGATGGGATAAGATTAGATTATATATAATTTTATTTTTATTTTTATTTTTATTTTTTGTTTAGTGCGGTATGAAATTGAAAGAAATGTGTATATAACTTAATTACAAAATTTTAGTTGATTTTTAAAAATTTTTTAAAAAAAATTTTAGAATAGTATAAAAGATTTGAGAAACAATTTTTTTTTGTACTGTAAGCCTGCCCTGCATACCAATTTGGGTGACCTCTTTTCATTATTTTCTTATATTGTTGTCCTCGTACAATAATTGGCATGAGCATCTTGTTACCTTTGCATTCACTGAACCTAAAATTTTTCCTTTCCTTTCACTTAAACCTGAATTGGGATTTTCTTGCTTCGCCAATTTCTTTAAAGATAATTCCTGTGAAGCTGAGAATGCCTAGCTCTGTCATTGTCAGATTGAGTGTGATTCGCAGTTTTTATTGACTTGTGTGGGGACATTTGCATTCCTTTCGTATTTACTTTAGTTGGAATAACAATTATTGTTTGGCAACCATGAAAATTTAACAGCTGTATCACCTTTTAAGACAAGGGGTAATAACCACAAAAGAAGAAGACAAGTACATATAATTTCTTTTGTCTTGGACCATGAATTGAGTTTCTGAATAGAAGCGATAAAGTGACTTAAATTAAGGCTCTGAAAAAGGTGAAAAATATCTCAATCTGTAAGGGGACAATGATTGACACCCATTTAAGTAAAATGGTCCCTTTAATTTTGAATCAGAAAAATGCACGTATTAAAATTTAATATAAATTTATCATTGAAATAAGATGGATAGTATTAATATTGTTTTTACTAATTTATAATCAGATATTCTGATTTCGGATTTTGAATTCCATTTTCGGGATAGTAAATATCCCATAAAAGTAGTCTAGGATTCAATCCCAGGAAACCAAATGAGTCTGCTGCCATCTCCAACTTTTTGATCTGAAAAGTAGAAGAGAGAGTTGTTGATAACTCTTAAATCCATTGTAGAATCCGGATGTGTTGAGTGCTGTTGTTTTAAACTCAAAGCTGCTGTAAAATAGAATCATTAACTGTAATCATAGTGGGTGAAGGATTGGTGATTCTGGAATTAGAGTGTATTTAAGACTGATGAACTAAGTTTTGTTTGTGTTTAATGCATGACTACGTAGAATGAAATCACTAACTGTCCAATATTAATAGATAAATATTTATACAGCTGCTAAGTAAAATTATATAATTGTTAAATATATTAGGTATTAGGTTAAATAACAGTTACAAACATAGTATTTACTGATAAAAGTACAACTTTTGAGTCCAAACTACTTTAACCACAAAAGAAAAACAGCCCGTGATCACTTTAAGCGTTGATTATTTTGATACATAAACTTTGAATAAATCACAAATATGGATAAACAGTAGACTGAGAATAATTGTATTAAAAGAAATAAAGTTCTATGCACTGCACAAACACACACCTGTAAATTAGAAAAACAAATTTTTCCAATACCCATCAGAAACTAAGAACTTGGGCAATATTTCTCTCTTCCTTCTGAAATGGAATATGTTTTCTGATTTAATTAACATCACTGTACATAGCTTGTGAAGTTTGATTTTGTAAAGTGTTTGCAGGAAGAAATGGAGCATTGAGATACTCTGACCATTTGATTTCTTCTTCACCAGGTCTTTCACAATTTGTTGCCGGATCCCAGGAGAAAACATTGTTTTCAAAGAAGTTTCTGTTGCTTTGCAATTCAATGCTTGCAGTGCTTCCACTGCTACTGCTGACATTGTTGCTGAAACTGCTGGCTTCCCAGTTCTGGATTCCGTTCATATCACTGGAACCTACAGAAGGATTATCAGAAGGAAGACTAATTGAAGGCTTTACGCGGATCGGTGTTTGGAATACTGAGCTTGAAATGGATGGAAGCATGCTTGAATTAAACTCAGAAGAGCTGGAATTGTTCAGATTGAAGCAAAGAGAAGAATTTGTGTTAATCCCCATTTGGCCAAAATTCAAATACTGGAAAGGGAAATACCCAGTCATATCAGGCTTGCAAATTGTTGTTGAGCTTTCATTAGAAGCACAAAATTTATTAAGAAAAAATTCCTGGGTATGAGTTGTATTCGTCAAGCTGTTACTGTTGATTCTTGTAGGCGATTCTGAGTCTTCAGATTTTCCAGAAATTTTCTCACTATTTTCTGTGAGCTGGTTTTGTCCAATATCATTCTCAGTAATTGACTTGTGAGTGTTGGGATCAATTCCTTTTTGCCTCAGCTTTTTCTTGATGCTTGAATTCCAGAAATTCTTGATCTCATTATCAGTTCTTCCCGGTAACTGAGCTGCAATCTGAGACCATCTGATGAAGTAGAGCATACAGCAGCCACAGGGAAAAAAAAACAACAAAATAATGAAAGAAAATTAAAATCATTAGCAATGTATAAAAAAAAGTTATAAACTACCTGTTGCCGAGTACTGCATGAAGTTCAATTATCAAATTCTCTTCCTGTGCAGAAATTGCTCCTCTCTTCAAATCAGGCCTCAGGTAATTCACCCATCTTAATCTGCAACTCTTACCACATCTTTGCAAACCTGAAGGCAGAAAACCAGAAAAATTTTAGCCCTAACACAAAACAAAATAAATGCTTAATTAATTAAGTACCTGCAAGTTTTGGGACAGAACTCCAGCAGCCATGGCCATGCTTGGTGATGTAATTCAGAAGTTTTTCATCTTCCTCAGGAGACCACAAACCTTTCCTCATCTTCTGCTTGTAACAGCAAGAATGTTTCCCCATGTCCAAGTTGACTAAAAGCTCTATATATTTCAGCAATAGAAATTTCTGAGAGAGAAAAAGAGAGAGAGAGAGAGGAGAAAAGTGATAAGAAGTTGGAAAAAATGAAGTAGGAGCCTGCAAAGGAATCAAATTAATAGGTTACCGGTCACACGACATCAACAATTTTTTTTTAATTTTCAAAAAAATTAAAAATAAACAAGAAATATTATTGTACGGATTCGAAAAATAACATAATTATAAATTTTAAAAGTCGATCGTCTACTAATTACTGTTGATTATTGATTAATAACCGATGAGTATGAACGTTCTAGTATAATATTTTCTCGAAAGCCTGGGGGAGCAATTATCAAGGGACTGACCGTAGATTATTGGTTCTACATTTGTATTTGAAATGCTGCGAGTTGGATTCTCCCTGTTCACTGGTTGGCCGCTGTCAGCATTTGGTACTGCGAATAGACCATTCCTATTTGCATTGGCCTATCCAATGGTGGTGATGTAGCCGCATGGACCTCCAATAATTTGACTTTGCCTGTGTCTATTCAAAAGTTAATACGAAGATAAGAAAATTTCCAAGTCTGGTGGGGCTTTTATTTATTGAGATTTAAGCAAATAACTTATTTCGTCAAAGTTTGTCCCAAGATTTCCACTGCAGAAGTAGCCATCGGATTTTGTTTGAAACAAGAAATACCCAGAATTAACTAAGATTTTCAAACATGTTATATTCCCTTTTGGTTATGTTTACTTTGATGAAAATACATCCACTTACTGAATTTTCTATTAAATCTTTTTCTTTTTCTATCTGGCTGGCTATGACCTTGCGGGATAATTTTCTGAAAACAATATTGGGAGGTCATTTGGGAAATTTTCAGATTTAATACAAATTGCTTTCCACTTCGTTAAGAAAATGAAGTAATAATATTTAAATTTATAAATTTTTTATAAACAACGATATAACTTTTTTATTTTTTTTTAAATATGTCCCCGTAGCTCTTATTTCAATCAAATATTTGATAAAGAGGTGATCAATGGGATGAGATTCAAAAAAAATTTTCCTAAATAAATTTTAAGTACATTAAAAATTAATTTTTATAATCACAATAAATAAAAAGATTGAGCAAAACGCTAATTATATAAAATCTTTGTGTGCTCGTGTTATTAAATTTTAAAAATTAAAAATATAAAAAAATTAGAAAAAAATCGCGATCAAAACTAAAGTGTGCTTCATTATTTTTGAAAAAGAGTTAAGGATATACTTACTATAAATGAACATCATATCATTATTTACACAAATATAGAAATTAAAGATTTGAATGTTAATTTTCTGTTGAAAAAATAGGGGTATATTCCTATAATTTTCTATAGAATGTTCTTCCAAATTCCAACAACTCCACTTTAATCTGAAATTTCCCATAATTTATGGAAAGCAATATAATATTAAGTGCTTTTAAGTTTATTAGTTAATGGAAGAGGAGTGTGATTCTATCCAAAGCTAAAGCCAAATAAATAATTGAAAGAAGTAGACTTGTGTATTCCTGCACATAAAAGACAATCACAATAATGAATTTGTCCTCCTTTGAGTTGAGAGTTTGTTTTGGAAACATGAATGAGGACAAGTTAGGATAAATTATTACCTATGACTGGTATATCCTGTATGAATGGATTGAATATACAATTCTTTTACACCATAATTCTTAATTTATTTACTTGAAACAAGATCTCTTAATAATTTATTTATTTTTCTAAATTTCTGGCTCAATTTTGAAGAGATTACATGTACTTTTTATTTAATGTAATTTAATTAAGTTCTTAAAATATGATATATATATATATATATATTTGAATAAAAATTTAATAATTTCTTTTTTAAAAAAATTATAGAACAAGTTGATTTATTTCAGAATATATATTAAATAAAAAGTCTAAAAGATACTCCATGCCTGTAATTTGCCATTTATTTATCTCACTAGCTGACAATATATTCTCTACAACATATGCACTGGAAGCAAACATCCAAACTTGTCAAGGCATTCTGGGTTTCTGCAATTTTCAGTTATTTTCCTTAGACATGTTCAATGGTTAATTTATTTAAAAAAGAAAACCCCATTAATTAAATAATAAAAAAATAGTCTCCCTTTTTTCTTTTTCTTTTTCCTGTAATAATCTATCTCTTTGCTATGACATTATGTAGCTTCCTTGATCTTTATAAATGTCCCAATTCAGACATCCAAATTTGAATAAATAAACAAATAAAAACTGGTCCATGAAAACTAATCATTGTTGCAAAGAATATATGAGCTGTTGGGCGATGAAGTCAATCATTGTTACTTGCTTGTATATTATTCTCATTGTTCTTTGTGTTTGATATGATAACCACAGCATGTTGGCTTCGTTGTCATCTCCAGTTTATTCTTCAAATAAGGAAAAAAAATGTCTGATTATTATATATAACATACTGATGAAGTATATATATATATATATATATACCAACCAAGTTTCTGTGGGTTGACTTGCAGATTTATGGAGTTGAGGCTCAACAAAATTACAGAAAATTAATTTCTGGGTAGTTGGTGCTGCATTCAATGTAATGAATGTTTCAGCATTGAAGATTATCTTCACATGGCAGTGCATATTAAAACAACCATGACAACCAAGTTCATTTAAAAAGATTCAAATGAGCAAATATCAAATCTCAAATCGAAATTTGAAGTGTTTATACTGTACATGTCTTTGTTGTCGCCATTGCTCAGCTGGGTTTCCTATAATTAGCTAGCATATATTTTACACATGCATATGTGATATTTATCATTGTGTAAGCTGTTTTCTCTTTAAATTTAAAATTATGTTATAAAACATTTAGTTATGTGATTATATTATTTTTATTTTTTTATTATAATTATCAAATATTTTGTTACATTTTTTTAATATAACTTGTAAATAAAAAAGTACAATGAAAAATATGAAAATTACTTGCAAATTCTTTCTATAAATGATGAAGATATTGGCTCGATCGATGACCAAATCAAAAAGTAAATTCTTTCTATGGAATCATTGAAATGCATACCAATGATGACTTATTGGAAAGGCAACGTCTAATTTGCAAAGTTTAAAGGCTTACTTAATTAAAAATACAAGTGATTGGAAATTTACGGATTGAAATTCATGCAAGCAAAGGTTTGGAAGCTTAATTATTATACAAATCGATTGCTTATTTGAAATTGATGGAGACATAATTATACATATGTCCTTGAAATTAAAACTTACCGATCATTTCATCATCCTTAAAGCTATCATTCTCTAAATTTTGAATTAATCGATTATTTATTTAATATTATATAAAAATTAATTTTTTTTATATTTAATCTCAATAATTTAATTTTTGTATTAACATTCATTTAACGCATTTCATATCATAAATGAAGTAGTTGGTACATATGCAACATTATTTTCCTTTATCAATATCAAAATTAAGAATTAAATTAAACGATTTAATTTATTTATAAAAATAAAAAGTAAAGACTAATCAATCGATATGTGCCCAATTAACTATTACAACTAATTTATGCCATGATAAATAAAAAGTTGCGGGAAACATATTCAACATTGTATTGCCTAGACAACTAAAACTTATAGGAAAAATGTAGAAGGGTCCATATGACATGACCCAATAAAATCATGTATTCTTCAATGACATTGATTAACAGAACGAGGGACACACAAGCACATGGATATATTTCTCAGGGAATTTTAATTTGTTAAAGTCACGAATAGAACTTTTTTTTTAATCTTTTGTCTTTTCAAAGCAAAAGGTGTGATATGATTAAAGCAAGACGAGTGTCATTATGATTATGTTGCTTGATTGCCATAATGGAAACTTAATATCTCAATTGCTATCATTTGAAGCTTACATTTTCACTTTTCTTTCCTCTTCAGTGGATGACATTAGCTATGCAAAATGACCATTATTCTATATTTTTTCTTTTTTGCTCAATATTTTCTTTTTTTTTAATAATATCTCAGGATCTCTATGTTGTTATATCTCTTACTCTTTAAAATTTACTTTTTAAGATTTTTGAATAAGAAAATATTGAGATAGTTTAGAAAAAGAAAGAGTTAGCAAGGTATTAATTCAAAAATAGGGGTTATTTCATTTCGTTTGCCATTCTAATAACTTTAACAGTGTTTATAGAATATGAGAAATAATGTGATGTAAAGCTAAAAATAAGGCAAGACAATTTATAAATCATTATTTATTAATTACTTAGGATTGAATTGATATTAGTATAAATAAGCTTGTTATTCATCAATTAGATCAATCAATTCAATTCAATAATATTTTTTGAATTAATTATTTTTTATAAATTTATTTTCATATTAAAAAAAAAGTGTGTTGAGATTGCAAATGTTTTCCGAATTAAATGTATTATTTTTATAATTTTTTTTATTGAAAATGGATAGAATTGAAATTGTGTATAGGCCCAAAGTTACAGTGGAAATTGACTTTATTAACAAGACAAAATTATTTAATACATAGGAATGTTATGAATTATGAAAAAGGGATTTTAGGCTTTAACCCCATCAAATTATCAAAAGCTTTTTTTTTCTTCCTCTCTCTCTCTCTTGTTCAAATAATGTTTCTCATGTGCCCCATCATCAAATAATTACATATTAGCTTTCTTTTGGAAATAATGATTGTCAACTTTCTTTCCACATTTACATTATTGCTTTGTATACAAGAAAAGAGAAAAGAAGAAGAGAGAGGAGGGAAAACTCTATCAAATATTCCATTTGTGCTGGGTTAAGTTGTAATTAGTGTATGATATTTCACAAAAGAATAGAATCTAACATCAACAAAACTAACAAAGATATACAATAATTATTAATATCTAAATTTGGTAATAGAAATCTCTCTCTGAACTAAGATTTCTAAAGTGTGCTATAGCATACTTAAAAAAATTAAATTTTAGTAAAAATTTGACAACTAAAAAAAATTATTAGATGATCACTTTTTGTTTCTAAGGATCATATTCATTTTATTGACAAAAATTTATTACTAAAGTTATGTTAAGTTAGTAATTAAAGTGAACGTATTGTGATCATAATTTAATAATAATTTTATAAATAATATGATGACATTACTTTGATATCAATAGTAAACATAAATGTCATAAAATTCTATAAAGTTAATATTTCTTAATATGTAATAAATAATCAAATTTTATCTTAAAATCCATTATCATTTTATATCAAAATGAATGAAAAAAAATATTAATAAAAAAATGGGGATAAAACTAATAAATGAGTCTAGTTTATTATTATTTCTATTATATTATGTTCTTTTCAATCATTTTGATGATGAAAATTGATATCCCAATTCTTTAGTAAATGAATAAAAGAATAACATCAATTCATAATTTTGAATTTTAATATCGTATATATGATTTACTTACTATTATTTTTAATAGAAAATTACTGAATGTTATTATGTGAAAAGAATGTGAAGTCATAAGTGCAAATTACTGTTTTCCATGATTGATATACCTTCACTTAATTTTCCTAAAATCAACATAATTAGTAGTTTAGATTATTTTTCATAAAAGTTTGGTTTAGTCATAGATTACAAATTTAAACGCAAAGTTGATGAAATATTCCCCTTCCCTAATTCTTTGATCCTTAACACATGCAATGCATTCATGATTGATGATTTTTAATGCTATTTGCATTCATGATTTCCCAATATATACATATAGATGTTCAAAGGCATAGCATTCATTGACAAGAATTATATACAAATTTTATTAAAATATTAGAAGAAACTAAATATAAAAATTTGTTTTCATCACTTAAATTTGTATATGAGAACATCACTTCTTAACAAATACAAGTAAAAAATGTTCTACAACAACTCCATTAATGAGGGTGAAAGGTGTAAAAGTATTTTAAACTAGAGTTATTAAAAAAATATATGTATTTAAAATATTATAATAATAAACGTGTAAAATTAGAATAAAGTAAAAGTAAATAGAAAATATTATATACAAAATAACTAAAATAAATTAACTTTTTAGTATTCTATTTATAGTTAAAGTGAACAATAAGAGAAAGTTTAAATACAAACAAAATTATGTTCAAATCTTAATCTATATATATAATTATGATTTAGTATTAATAAACTAATAATTATTTTTAATATTATATTGTCAGTAATATTACTTATGATGTTAAATAAATTGAAATATTAGAAAACAATTGATCCCACTTTACTAGACAAGCAATTGAACAGAAGAGTTTTGATCAATACAATTCGCCCGGAGACCCTCACAAAATTTAGTCCATAAGTTTAGCGCAACCCATTACAAGGTTATATGATAAGTTTTGAGGCTCTCTTATACTTCACATTAAATAATTTTGAATTATTAAAAACCAAAGTCACCACCTGAAGATGAGATTAAGATAATATGCAACGTGAAAATGTGAAAGAGAAAGTGGTTTTACATATGAGCTTGAAGATTTGTAAAATTTGCAACTTCAGAGCAAGTTATTTCAACTTGTATTCTAGAAACTAAAGCAGCTTGAAAAGAAGATGAGAAATCTTCCCTTTCTAATGCCTATTAAAATTTTGAAGGTTTGTCCAAAGAAGTGGTGGGTGTAGAAGAGGTTGGAAAAGAGAACGGTGCGAAGAACATTAAATATGAAATTAAGAATGGAGAGAAGATTTTGACAGTTGAGGAATCAACCCAGTCTGTTAAACTAGAGGATATCAAAAGCATTACTGCTCCAGGTTTTGAAAAGGTGACGCTCGAGGAGACTACTATCAAATATGAGAAAAACCAGGCATAGTTTAAACAAATCAAGATAGGCACACAGAGAGAAAAACTGGATGAACTCCAGAAACTCGAGGTGGCAGTGAAAGATGGGGAAGGTTAGACACAAAACATCTCAGGATTTGCCAAAAGAAGTACTTCCAACCAAGACTAACCAGAAGCAATCCAACAACCTCATATAAAAGATGAAACAGTCACTAATGCCCACTTAACTTTTGTATTCCTTTTTGATGGAATTAAGAGATTTGCACTTTCGTAACTCCCTTCTAATACCGTAAAATCTAATGTTGAGTTTAATGCAGTGACTGCGTTGCCTTGTTTTATTTGGGCCTCAGTTTCTTTGTTTTTTCTTTTAGAATAATCTTCCTTGAAATGTGCTTTATTGCTCTAAAATCATCTATTTTTCTTTGATTTTGCCTTTGATCTACTGAAATTGATCTTTTTTTCTTCTTTTTTTTTCAATTCTTCCTTTTGCAATCAAACCTTTAACATTGTGTAACTCTTTTGCTTCTATTTTTTGTACTTGTTTTATATAGAGGACATTCTCAGCTTCAAAACACGCTAAAAATCCTTTAATTTGGATGCTTAGAACTCGAGATATCGACCCCAAAAGATGAACTCCAAGCACTGAAACTAGCAGATATGCAATGAACATAAAAACAGAAACAACTTCCTTTCTTGCCGCTAAGTACATCCCAAAGATTTTTGAAGACATCCCGCCACAATAACGTCGGTCTAAACGAGGAACAAAGACAAAATGGAGGACAATGATATGCGAAAAGGGAAACGGACAGAGCACGTTTATGACAACCCACAAATGTGAACAAAACTGGTTACATCAATTGAAGGAAGAGAGAGATTAAATACAAAGAAGCTTAATTATGAACAAAAAATGACATATACGACAAGAGTATTGGCTTGAGGTCAAGCTAGAGTTAACAGGAACAAACAAGATAGCTTATTGATAACCCTGTACAGATGACCAGGCACAAAACAACGTCCATGTGTTAGGATTCTGCAGTTGCTTGCTCTGTCTTTTGTTAGAGGTTGTTATTGTGCAAGAAGAATATTCACGAGTCTAGAGCATTATTCTGGCTTGCTGAGTATGGAAGTGCAAACATGGGCTATATAATAGAAACTGAGAATCTCTCCACAAAGATATACGCAGGAATGTCAGAGGTTAAATTGTTTGTCTCTTCTTTATGATAAGGAATTAAGAAACGATTTCATCCCTATCGACAAATTACTGAAGTAAATAAATTCAATATAAAGATGTAAAAGATAAATATACTCCTGCCACAAATTTCCAATTCCAGATCTCTGTTGAAGATGAAATCCATTAAGATCAACTTTCGGTCATTCATACGATAACAAGACATATAGACAGAGATGGGGGCATTATGATTTCATCAGAAAAGGAATTATATACATAACTACAATAAATATATGAACACTACTATTGACATATATTTTACTCTTAAACTATCACATTATCTCCGATCGTCAAGTAAAATGAATGCACAAGAACAAGAAAAAGATTTCCCATAATATCCTCAACATACAAAAATCTGTGCAAATTGCGGTTCTTCTGCTGTCCTGAAATTAGAATTCAGATGGTTTTTCCAGAGATGCCAACCAACTTGAATTTCTCTCATCCAACACATAATCATTGTCAGTCATAACCTGCACAAACAAATAGCATCACACATAAAAACCATGATTTCATAGCGTAGAACATTAATGTAGAGTTAAACTTCACGAATACTCACATGCTGCTCATTTTTGCGGGGAGAACAGAAAGTGCCATGGCCATTAACTTCTGCTGTTTCACAGTTTTCTAGCACCCCTGGAGGCAGTGCAAAGCCTCCATTTGTAGCTTGGCACTGGAATTGCAAACAAAGCAAATTTGTTTCTTGTAAAATTAAATCCCATTCTCCGGAAGATTTTCCTACTACTACAAAACGTGACTGCACGATGAAATTACTAACCTTGCTAGATGTTTGGTTCACCGAGCTATTGACTTTGGTGTTTTGCTTTACTAGTGAGTTGACATTCTGCACTGGATCCTTTGAGGTCAAGCCAGTAGTTGCATCCAAGTTATCCATTGGACCTACAATGCCACAGGCATTCGGTCCCATTGCTGAATTCATTATAGGCCCTCGGGATAACAGAGTTAACGGTGTATGTGGCATTGACATGGGATGTCCTTGACCAGGATGCCCAAACTGCTGGAAATTAGAGCTTCCTATACCCTGCATGACACAGGGTCCCGAAACTGGTGGACTTGGGAAATGTGCGCCATGCATTGCAGGAACCTGAACCATAGGATAACAAGACGAACCACTATTCATACCGGGCATACCCATTCCCATACCCATAGGTGAATAATAAGCCATATGAGCTGCTGCATGCATGTGTTGCATTCCTGGTTGAAACATCACTGGGGGCATATATAAACCAGCTCCCATGGACATAATCTGCATAAATTCAGTTACATGATACAATACAGTTATCAGATTGTCCAAATTCAGAAAATTAAAAAAAAAGAAAAGAAAAGAAAAGAGAGAGAGAGAGAAGGAATTCAGAGTTTACTTGCACTTGAAGTTGAAGCGTCTTCAGATACTCAATGGCCTCATCAAGCATTGAAGCTTTGTCCACCTTAAGCAAGAAATTGAAAGTCAACAAAAATAAGGATATAAAAACTATCAAGTTCAGATTAAATAAAAAAATTGCCAACCTTATTGCAGTTTGGTATGAGTTCTTGTAAAGCACGCATCTTTTCGTTGATTCTGTCCCTCCGCTTCTGTTTGTGGCAATCAAAATGAGAACCAGACAAGAGCTTATACTTGAGAAACATTGCACATAATGATCACAGGTTTTTTTTAATTTTTCCTACTGCTAGTATTATATCTGAATGGTCTTGCTTACCCTTTCAGATAAATTATGCACTTCTGCAGCTCGGCTTCTCTTAGAGCCCCTACTTACTTGAGGAGGAACAACTTTCTTCGCACTCACTGATTCCTCTTCAACATCCTGCAAATAAATTGGATTTGCTGATATAGGGAGAAATGACGTGATATGGAAAGACCAGGATAAACTAACATTCATGTTTTACGTACTTCGCTAGGACATTCAGAATCCTGAGTGTTGTAATGTTTTCTCTTCAAATTATGTGTCAGGTAGTCATCCAAAACTCTCTCTACACTATTACCTGAGCAAACAGAGGAAGAAACAACTACCAGCTCTGTATTCTTCTCACCACCCAAAAGTCCTTTAGTTCCACTATCACCAAGAATTTGGCTTCTTTTTTTATCATTATTAGAGATATCTTCATGGCATCTGACCTCAGGTTGTTCAACAGCAGCTGTCTGCAGGGGAGGCCTTGTTTCTGATGGTTTTACAACAACCTTGGATGGCCCTGCAATTGGTTGAAATTGGGAACTAGATTCCTTCCTTAAGCCACAACTGCATTCAATTCTTGTCGAATCAATTGGCTGACTACAACTTGCAACAGAACTGTTATCCTTACTTCCCATCCTTTCTAACCGTGATAATTCAGAACCCGGAATTGAACCAATACTTTGAAGATTAGCTTTAGCAAGAGCAACAGGTTGTGTGAAATGGGAAAAATTCATCAAACCAGATTTATTACTCGACATCTTTTGATCTTGCTTCTGCATCTTTAAGCCCTGAAAACTGCCAGAAAAAGCTGGTTTTGGATCCCCAACCATATCAGTTGAATTCTTCATACTATTGCCAGGGCTATCACAAACTTTTGGTGTCTGGCATTGCTGTGAGGATGAAGTGTACAATGAGCTAGCATTGCTTTTCGGCCTAGTAAAATCATCACTTCTTACTGAAGAAATCTTCGACAAATTCCAACGTTCTAAACTCTCACCATTATGAACAGAAACTGAATTGAATTCCCTATTGAACTGATTGCTGCTACTACTACTCTTATCAAACGAAGCAAAATTATTCTGACAAGAGATTTCATTTCCAGTAACTCCGGATAAATCAGGCAAGTAATCAGAACAGTATTCATGTTGCAAAGTTTCATCAACGCAATAATTCAACCACGGTACCGTTTCATCATATTGATTCAAATCCATTTCAGCAGATGGCACGGACATAAGAATCTCATTCAACACAGAATCAACAGTCCCAAATTTTCCCATTTTTGTGCCATTTCCTACATCTTTGTCTCTAGTTTTTGGTGTATGAGATGGTAAACAATGAGATGGCAAATTATTACCGGCTGGACTCTTTCTGGCCTTACTAGACTGACCTTTCATCAAAATCTGACCATTTGCCCACACCAGTTCAACCAAATCATTCTCAGGTCTGCACTCAATCCCAAATAAATCAAAACAACGATTCAGTAACATAAACAAACAGAGTTAAAAACACAAAAGATTGCAGACACATATTGAGATGGAGCTTACTGAAACGACAAATCAGTTGAAGGTGAGGGAGAATTTTTCTTCTCGGCCAAATCAAGCTTCTCTTTAGTCATGCGATATAGCTCAAACAAAGGCATGATTGAGGATTGAAAAAGACTTCTTGCTTATCAGAAATCCTTCAAAATCACGAATTTAGCCATTATTTTCTGCTTCCCACACAAAATATGACACTGCTCTTAATTCTACATGCAGAGTTCAATGAACCCAAAATAAACGTTTCAAGACAATTAAGGCAAACCCAAAAGCCTTACTATCAGACAATCTTATTACAAATTTTTTCCCTTTTACAATTACAACTATCTTTTTCAGTACAAAAGTCCTTATCGGTAAACATACATTATAAAAATATGAAGTTCTTATTTATATATATATATATATATATATATATATATATATATATATTTATAGATAAAGTATCAGTCAAACTAATTATTTAATGACTACTAAAGATCCAAATTCAGCTCCTATAAAGAAAAGAAAAGAAAAAATTGTTCCTTTCCACTTTTCCAATCATTATATCAAAACCCACGAAAAACACGGATCAGACTTTCAATATTAAAGAAATATTAACAATAATCTATTTAATTACATCACTACCCAGAAATTAGATATTGGAAATTCCATAGAAATCAAATCAAATAGAATGAAATATTGGGAAAAACTTATGACTTCCTCGGAACAGTCAAAAGACACAAATCCAGATGCATTAAAAATGTGAAAACTTGTTGTAAGCGACGACGATGATGGTAAAAGGTTATCGAAAACGTAATCTTTTGGAATCAGGATCAGCTCGAAGAAAGAGAACTAAAGTTTTAATGAAAGAGTAGGGAGGAGAGTTTTGAGAGAGCAAATGATTTGAGCCAAGTGGACACAATCACAGAAGACCGCGAAAGATTTGCAGAGACTTGGTGCAATCTGCAGGAGGGGACCAAAGACATATACATAACAAATCAACCAAGACTTTTCACTTTTCTCTGCTTTTCCAGTTTTGGCTTGCTTTTACTTTAATTACTCCTTACAAATGCCACTGTCAGAATGGTTTTACATTTATTACCAAGGATAAGCACTCTCTCATTTTCTTTTTTAATTATTTTAACTTTATTTTTTTAAAAATATAAAAATATATATATATATATATATATATATATTATATACACACACACACTCAAAATAAAATTTAAATTATCTAAATAATATAAAAAATAATATAATATAATAAATTTTTATAATTTTTAAAATTATTTATTACATATTTTAAACTTTTTTAATAATAATAAAGATTCTTTTTAAAAAAAAATTCTTTAAATATTACTAATTCGAGTAAAATATTATTTAAAATTTATATTTTAAAATAGATTTTAGGATATCTAATATTACTTAAGTTTAATTATAGCATAGTCTAGATTTTAAATATTTCCCTTATAATTATATATTTATGATATTTGTAATTATATTAATTTTATTTTAAAATATTTTACTTTTAAGTAATCGATCGTATCTATTTTTATAAGACATAAATTTTTTATTAAATTTATTTTTGATCTTATAAAAAAGTCTACTTTTTCAATAAAAAAAGACTTAATTTATTCGATATTTAATCTAACAATGATTAGCATGATTAATAAAGAATAAATGGTGAATAATCAATTTTTAAAAATGATTTAACTAAATGAAATATAAAAGTTGGTATAAATATAAAATTAAATAAAATGCTTTGGGAGGTTGCATGTTATTTTTTATTTTACTACAATCCAAGGGCTTTAAACCAAAAAAATTAAAAATAAAAATAAAAAATTAATAGATTAATCAAGTATTTAATTTGCTTGTGATAGTGGATTTTTTTTATTAAAAAAATAAAAATTTGTTCTTTTTATTCTCCTCCATTTCGAAAAAGATTTGAAACTATACTTTTTTTTATATTAACGATAAGAGTCATATTAATTTTTAAAAAAATTATATATAATTAATTATTAATTAATATAACTAATTAACAAATGTACGGATGGTTGGTATGTTGTGATAAAATTAGTCTTATATAATTTGTTTGTCATTGTAATAATGCAAAGAAATGAAGGGTCAATATTCATTGCTTTGCTTTTTATCAACTTGGATTATGTGACAAGAAGTCACCAAATGCTGATGACTAATTTTTGTGATTACTATCTTAATCATGATTAGTTAAGTTGTCAATTAGTTGAATCTATGGGAGATCACCACTGGCTCCCCTTGATTAAGGCATGTAATAATACCCCTTTTGATTAAGAGTCATTTAACAAATATATCAAACTCTTAATTGTCTTTGAATGGAGAAGATAATTATAAACTAAGAATGAAGAGACATCAAAGTCACTAGCATTGTGTATGCAAACAATGAGACATCAAAGGACCCATTGATGCATAACACAAAATGGCAAACAATATTGCAAAACCCAAAAAAAAGAAGAAAGAGTTAGAGAATCAATCATCTAAGTACACTTTTATTGTATTTTTATTAATAGTTAATAATATAAAAGAAATAAATCTTGATGTTATATAATCAACAATCATTACATACCACAAGATATTTTTAAAATAATAAATACTAATTTAAAACTTTATTAATTTGAAATATTTATTTAATACAAAATTTTAAATTTGTGAATGTATTTAGTAGCCTTACATCAACTGTGAAATGGTCAATCAATCATTGAAGATAAATACAATTTCATGCATATATTAGTGGTATATAAAATCCAAAAGTCTATAGAAGTTCTACAAAAATGATGTGGACCAAACTGAGGAAGCTTGGGAATATGGGCATTGTCCACATGGAACCTTGCCGACCCAGATAAGGATTTGGCATCGTCTTCTTCTGTATTTAATCTGTCTCTTTCTTCTATGGATACTGTTGTCACTCGCTCACTTTGCAAACTCTGCAATTATTTGCCATGGAAGGGTGGACATTTTGAGGTTCTCAATGGCTTAAATTGACCTCACATAACATTGGAATTGAAATTTGGAAAAGAGGATGTGTGAATTTCACGCGGCCCTTTTGTTTTTCTCAACCCTCAGCCGATGGAGATTTCATCCTTTTCTAAAACAAACGAGTCTCACAACCCTATTTTGAGTCAGTTGAATTAGCTCTTATACTAGCTGTTTGCCTATATAACTAATTCACAAGTAGAGCAGCTATTTCTATACATAAATTAATAAATCTCTTACACATATGCTGCCTGCATTTATGTAATGCAAGCTGCTTTCTAACAACAAAAGAATCAAGTAATCAACTGATTTTCATTCACAACTAAATGAGCATCGTAGTTTTGCCTCAAAACCTGCTGCACATATGAATACATATATGCATGCAAGTATGTTGTCTTTATTGCCACGAAAAAGTAGTCCTACTACTTACTGTACATCATTTGTGAATTTTAAACTCGATACTGTGGGACGGTTTTCCAGATTACAGTGATAAGATAATCATTATTGGGAGTTTGACCAAGTTTATGCGCATGCAGCTTGTAGTGCATAAATACGCATCAGCGGGGGAAGTTGTCGGGCATGCATGTGTATTGGGGACTGCTGTCTGGTTTATCTGTTGAAAAATCTAACAACGTAAATTAGACAGTTAATATTATCATTATCATCTGCGTCAAACAAATAATAAGGTCTGGCCATAACGTGAATTATATATCTTGAAAGCAAATAAAAAATGAATGACAATGGAGATTAACCAAATAGACATCATGAGTCGTGCAGTGTGAAGGTAATACTTCAAGGATGAACATGTGCTTTTCGGGCAGGTTTTAGCCCATACCCAGTAGCCCAGTATTCCAAGGTCTGGCCCAATTCAATTACTGTTGTCTGTCTCAGATTTCCAGCTCCAGCTGCATCCTCATCCGGGCACCTACCATATTCATTATTTATACAACCCTGGAGACAACAAATGGGTGATGTAGTCCAACCCAAATATAATTGGGCCACGATTGAGGCCCAACTCAAAGTTCATCCACGAACAAGGATGAAATTGAATTTTCATTTGGGAATCCAACGGTGTGGGACAATACACTGCAATGACACAAAGTCAATAAAATTCTCTATTTACTCAAAAGTTAAATATTCCCAAGAAAGAATAAACAAAGTCCAACAAAGTAAAAAATGAACGGCCAGTATTGAATTTGCTTTAATAAAGATTTGATCCTCCGGCTACCAAATTCCTGAATTAGGGTTTGAGAGAATCATGCACCAAAGCACTATAAATACAAGCACAAACGAGAAGAGTTGGGCAAAGCAAAGAAGATATGGGACGGAGGCTGGCTGGGGAGAATGGAGAGGGAGTTCTAGGGTATTGGGAAGGTTTTGGTGTGGGTGAGTGGGGAAGATGTGTAAAACAAATATTGTTAACATATTCATCTTCCCTACTCCACCCATGCCATAGTTTTCCCATTATTCCTCCCTCTCCTCATCTCACCTCATATTTCCCAAAAGCATTCTTTCCGGGTTTATTTAATTCTTAATTTATATATATATATATATATATATATATATATATGTATTTTGCATTTAATTTTCTTGTTTGTTTACATTCATGTTGGTTTATTGGGATAATTTGGTTTTTGTAGGACAATATTCATTAGATTCTGGCATCTTTGATGATGCAGGTTATGCTTGCTCTTCTATTTTCCATAGAAGAGGAAGAATATTAACAGGAATTGTAGCAAGATTTTTTTTTAATTTTCTAGTATATCATTGAAGCTTTATGTAAGGGATTCTTTATGGGTTGATGTTTGATTTTAACATATTGTTACTAACACCATCTTGTGCCTGATTCATCTAGGTATATAACTGGTTAGTTAATTGTTCTTCTCAAAATAGAGGAATGGTTGGACAAGATTCTTGGAATAATCAAGCATGAAAAAGCTAGAAATAAAAGTATTCCGGCGCAAAGAGATGTAGTCACTCGAAGCTATAACAACACGATGATTTCATATATTTTTATTGGAACACTCAAAATATTCATTCATATATTATGAGACGGCAGATTTAAGCAGTTCAATAAACATTATTAGAAGTTTTAATAAAATTTAATTTGATTTATTTTGCATCCAAAATGGACTCACTAATCTAAATTCAATAAACATTATTATGAGTTTTTAATAATATTTAATTTGATTCCATGAATTATTTAGCGTCCAAAATGGACTCTAATTTTGTCGTAACTTTAGTTTTGACATTTAAAGAATGAACTCATCTATTGCAATTATTGGGGTCGACACACATGCATGAATCTTGGCTAAATTTAAATTAGTAGACACTCCGTCATTTTGAAAATGTTGGCAGCATTTGCATCATGTGGGGGTGCGGGTGCGGGTCTTGGAATTGCGCACATCAACTGTTCGATGAAATGTCTGAAAGACATTGAAAACGCGTTCCCAAGGGTTACAACATTGCGGTGTATCGGCGTTCAACATTTCAGGTTACCTCTTGAACGATCTGCTTCCGCTGATGCCATAATTAAATTAAATAGGCTGAAAGTTTTAATATACGATTCTTTCATCATTCTTAACATTTGTTTTGTAGAGCATTCAGTTATATTCAATTGCTAAACAATTTAATTTGTAAATTAAAAAAAAGATCGGCAATTTCAGTGTTGAAGTGGGATTGGATTTATATTTATGTATTAGTTAAAAAAATATTAGAAGACGAAAATATAGGAATGGCAGGGCAGACAATTCTAATATATGGGTAAGATTCTTTAAAATGGTGACCAAGAGAAGGCAAGGAACAAAAATATTTTGCACAAATCATGTCTACAATTGGTCCCGCAAATTCTTGGTGGAAATCTTAAAGTTGAAAGGGATGCTATGCTTACGACAGACTCTAAAATTTTAAAAATAGAAACATTATAGGAAGCCCCTACTACCTCACTAATGGGTGGTGGTATGTTATTCTTTACTTAGTGTTTTATGTTTGATTGTTTCAAGTCTGTGCAAATTCTTTTCTTACATATTTGATTTTTCATTGGAATTGTCAGATGTGTAGACACTAAAAGTTTACTCTTCAGTTGCCTTAAAATCAAGCGTGGTGATGTCAGCAACCGAAACTTCTCTTTATTTCAGATTCTTCTTTTAAAATTCATGTCATGTTTTTCGCAAGGGTGACAGAGCTCAAAGTTCTAGTCTTGGCAAATATGCAATTATGGCCATTGCCTTCATCACTTGTTTTCCTAACAAACCTTCATGCATTGAGTTTGTACAAGTGCCGACAGGAGGATGTAGCTATTATAGGAGACTTGAAGAAATAGGAATTCCTTTCCTTGAAGAGATCTTCTAATTCTAAGCGGTTGCCGCTGCTAAAGTTGCTTGATATGAGAGATTGCTGGAATCTAAAAATTATTCCACCCAATGTTATCTCAAGTTTATCCCATTTAGAAGAACTATTTATGCCCAATTTTTTTTAAAAAAGGGAGGAGGAAAGTCCCAACAAGGACAAAGAAAAACACTAGTCTTGATGAGTTGAAGTGGTTGACTTAGCTAACCTGCCTAGAAGTAGAAATTTCAAATGCCAAGACTCTACCAAACGACTTGTCCTTCAAAAACCTGGAAAGGTACAAAATAGCTGTTAGATAAGAAAAAAAGAGTTGTAGAAAATTAACTCTTTCACTCATCAGTAGAAACATTTGCTTCACGTGGTCATATCATGCAGTTGAAGGGAATTGAAGGCCATCTTTACATGGATTGCAGGACATGAATAGTGTTCTTTATGGATTAGACAAAGACGACTTTCCTCAATTGAAATATCTGCAAGTCCAAAATAATTCCAACCTTTTGTATCCTTTACTCAATGGAGTATGTGATTGGTAATGCTTTCCCCCTCTTGGAATTGTTGGCACTTGAAATTTTAATTTGGCTTGAAAAAAATATTTTGTTGTAAGCTCAGCAGAGCCTTTTAGCCAATTAAGGAGCATAAAGGTGCAAAAATGTCATAAATTAGAAAACATATTTTCATTCTCCTTTGCTAGAAGACTGGAGTGACTTCAATCAATTGACACGGTCAACTACAAGAATATGGAAGATATTTTTGCAAGTGAAAAAGATGATGAATCCAACAATAACATTGAAACTCGGTCAATTACTCTTACTTATGGTTGAATCTCTTCTGCAAATCGGAAGCTTCTCCTCTAAATTGAAGATACCTTCTATGTCATGGCAGAGACAGGATAAAATTGTTTTGGAGGAGGATGACAACGTTTCCAACGGGAAGGTATTTGCCAATAATCATATTACTGTGGTTATTCTCATTTGAGTACATTCTATATACAAAAATTGTTCAATTTCTATTAAAATGGCTGATTCATTTTTTTATAATAAAGACAATAGTGGATGGTGATAAGAAGAGGATTGTATTTAACTTTTTTGCAGGTTATGTTACCAAACTTGGAGTTGCAGACACGTCTTGCAGCATTCAAAATTTGAAAAGGTTGATTGTAAGAGAATGTCACAATTTAAGACATCTATTCTTGTCTTCTATAGTTAGCAGCTTCGTTCAGTTCCAGCAACTTGAGATAGTAGTCATGGACATAAAGCAAGGATGTAATGTTCCATCAATTAAAATTTCTAAATATGGATCGTCTTCCAAATCTCACTAAATTCGGCTCAGGTGATTGTATTGAATTTACATCATTGAAAGAATTGAAGATAGAGAACTGTTGTAAACTGAAGGAATTCTTGTTGAAAAATAACATATGCATGGACTTGACTGAAATTCCATTATATTTCTTCAATGACAAGGTACACACTAAAATTTCTTTAATTCTTTCAATTTTATCTTTCCGGTTTCTTCTTTCTAATAATTTATTGTTATTGCTATATCTGAGGAAAAAAAAAGTTTAGGTTGTAGGACACCCTGATTGTGGCTACTGCTTTGAAATTTTTTGAATATGAGAAGTTGAATGTCTAAGAAACTAAGCAAAAAGTTGGCAATCTTATATATAAGAGGAATGTATCTTTATGACCTAATATTTCCTTAACAAGTTTCTATATTTGAAATAATAGAGACAAATTGATATTATATTTGCATTAATGCATGCTTAATTATTTCTTTCACACACACACACACACACACACACATATATATAAATTGTCAGGTTGCATTACTGAGGTTGGAGACCCTGATAATGTATAATATAAGCAAAAGTGAGTGTGATGAGGTTAGGACTCTTCTTAGTCAGAATATATATAGAAAATTGTTGAGATTAGGATCTCTGTCTGTTTGTAGCTTTGGTTCATTTTAAGTGATATTTGATGTGGAGGTTGAGGATAAACATGATAGTACTACTACTGCAGTAGTGACTCAGTTGAGGAGATTGATGGTCTATCAAAACTGAAGCATGTATGGAATGAGGACCCCCATAAATTCTCTTTTCAGAAGCTAAAAGTGTGCTGGGTGTGATAGGCTGAAAAATGTATTTCCAGCTTCCTTTGCTAGTAATCTTCAACAATTGCAAAGTCTTGAAAAAAGAAGATGCGGGGTGGAAGAGATTATTTTTGTTGCCAATCATGAAGGAGTGGAAACAAATCCTAGATTTGTCTTTCCAAGGCTGGTCTATGCTATACTATATGACCTCCCAAATTTTATAGTGTTCTTTCCTGGAATGGTGAAGGTAAGTGGAAGGGAGATTTGGATAAATCTCAGCATCCAGGAAACTGATCATGAGGATGGACAATCCCAGTTTGGGTTGAAAAGGTATGTGTGACACTCATTAATCTCCTTCTTTCTTTTTATTTTATAATTAATTTCTAATAATATTATTGTATGAAAATTTTCTGATATAATGTTAATGATTAATTTATTCGTTTGCTAATGTATAGTTATTAATGGCATCCATCTTCAAATTATTTGATTAAGAAGAATGATTACTCATTAATCAACTAGTCTAGTGTGTCTGGCCTCGACTTAGAAATTATTCATTAGATTATTGATCTTCTAGTGTCGATTTCATTGTAAAAATTTTTTTATATGGGTATTTGATCTAATTTTTTGTTCTCTCTTGTTGTTAAGCATCAAAATCAATTGGAATTACGTTCAAAAATCCAACTTTGAAAGCACATAAATATGAAAGGTTGACAAAGATATTAACATCCTCGCCAGCAAAAGGCCTGGTGCGTCTGAGAGAAATGAGAATACCAGAATGCCATATGATAACAGAACTAGCGGCAGAGGATGATGAGGCAGATGAAGCAAAAGATTATGAAATTGTTTTCAGTGAATTGAAAATGTTATCTTGTACGTTTAGAAAGTCTCACAAGCTTCTGCTCTGCCAATTATACATTCAAATTCCCATCTTTGGAAGAATTAACTGTGAAAAGACTGCCCCAAGATGAAGAGTTTCTCAAAAGGAGAATTAAGCACCCCCCAGGTTTTACAATGTAAAGCAAGGCTTGTGAAATGAAGCTGGGTGTTGGAATAGCGACCTTAATACAGCCATACAACGGTTACATGAAGAAATGGTGCATATTAATTTACTAAGTTGAAACGTTGCTCTTTTTCTGGGGCATACTTAAGGATGAATAATTTCACACACACACACACACACACTTGCATTCTTGCAGTGCAAAAGGCATTGACTGAATATGACAACAAGACATAGCAGGTGGTGGTAATTTGGTAAGATCTATTTTGTGAAGTTTTGATTCTTTGTGTTGGCTGATTATGTATTTCTTATTTTATGTTGAAAATTAATTATGCTAAATCTTTAGTTTGGTCAAACCAATCAAGGCCATGCTTTGCATGTATTCAAAATGTAGCAACTCTGTACATGCAATTTCTTAACTAAGAATTAGTACTGCTTAATGATGTGGTTCCCGCAGCTTTCACCTTCAGTGTATATGTTTTGTTCTTGGTCCACGGAAAGTCCAGAGTTCTAAAAAAGGTTCAGGCCAGGCCAGCCTTTCTGATGCAGCCCGTGTTAACACTAACATTTCTTGCACTTGATCATTTCAGGTATAGATTTCTTGGTGCCGGAACAAGTCTACCTTCTTCTTTTTGCATGATTTCGTTCGATTTATTAATTAGTTATGGTGATCGAGTATGTGGGAATCCGATATACTATCGAAGTACCTAACTTAATTACTACTTACGTGTGAATCTTTCTTTCTTTATTTCTCAGATGGTACCCACTTATATGCCATTAATTGTATAGGTTTGGTCTTGCATGCTCAAGAAATTTGATAAATAATTTTATAAATTGTCACATAAAATTTGAAATTCTAGCACGAAATTAAAATATTAAAATAGAAATTTGTTGGGACTGACTTTCTCCAAAATGGAACACATGGGTGTGTTGAATCACGACACATTTAATTCGAATTCCAGAGGAATGGACAACATTGATCGATCAATAATTTGGATAAAATGTCGGCTCTTACCCAACACAACAAGCCCACATCACATGATCCATGACAACATTGATTTTATTTTCGCAAATATAAAAAAATAAAAAAAATATTATATTTTATAAAATTTTTATACTAAATTTTTAATTATTAGATTAATATGTTATAAATTTTTGAATATAATGATGCTTAAAGCTATGGTAACCAAGTTCGTATCCGGGTAAGATTATTTTAATCTTTTTATAAATTAACATTATTGTTTGATTAATCCCCAATCTATGCTTTGAACTTGGGGATAATCACATATCTTAATTTGGTGTTATGAAATGTGTTGACATTCACACAAGACAATAATTTCTTGAGGCGTAAGTTCAGGTATCACATCTACTAAACACATCAATTGGTTGCAATTGTTTCGGCCGACCCACATGCATGAATTTAAACTTCTCCAATAAAAATTTGCCTATAATTAATGTAAACGTGATGGGAGTCTTGCAATACAACTAATGGAATTGTATATCAACAAGTCTAGTGATCAAATTCTTAAATAATTGAATATAATTTTTTAAATTCATTTTTAAAAATAAATAAAATATTATCTTATAATCCAAAAATATATATCAATTAAAATAGCAGTGTGTAAAATTGGATTCGATCTTGGTTTTGTATGAAATATAAAATTTATCCAATTTAATAGGTTAAATGAGTTTTTGATTTTGCTTTTGTTCTAATTTTAAAAATAAAGTATACTATTTATTAATTATTTAAATTTTATAATTTTTAATTCTAAAAAAATTATTTATAAAATTAAATTAATGATAATAAATTATAAAAGTAATAAAATATATAAATAAAAATTAAGTGATGAAAAAGAATAAAAATAATTTACAAAAAAAATTAGTATACGACAAATTATTTTAAAAAATTTATGTCATTACTCAAAAATGTTGAGCTTAAAAATAAATAATATTGCATAATAATTTTAATATTAAAACACTTTAATTTTATATCAAATTTTGAAATACTTACCGAGCTAGTCATGTGTGCCACCTAGTCCAAGATTACCACTTACTTACGTAATTTTTTATTTTCAAAATTATCGTAAAATTTTACTTACAATAATTTTAAAACTTATAATAACATCATACCATATTACATGAAAACTTCTTCTTAAAGCTATTGATGGATAAGGTAACATGCATGATCTATTAAATAATATTATCCCAAATAATGCTCATCCTTATCGTGGACCGACAAAAAAGGAGAGAATAACGTAAAATTTTATTTTGAACAAGCTTTTTCTTTTTTGTCAAAGAAATTCCACCAGCTAATATATATAGATTCTAAACCCAATTGATCATATTCCTCATATAAATTCTAATTACTTAATTAATTATTATATTAATATTAATATAAACCCCACTGATTAAATTTTATTAATTCATTACACGTGAAATAGTATATTTTTTTTTAAAATTATTTATTAAAAATATTATATAATATTTTTTATTCTTGTTGAAAACTATTTATTTCAAGAAGCTTTAACTGAAAGGTCATACCAAATAAGTTTTTAATAGTTAAAATTATTAAAAGAAGAAAGAAGAAGGGTAATTGGGTCACTTTATAAGGAGTTAAGGATCAATCTCTTTAAAATTAAATATCTATGTCATTATTGTGATAACGTAAGAGTATGGAAACTGTATCCTTATTTCTGGTTACGTGTTTTAAGATGAGAAGACGCGTTACATCACAGGCACAGTTAGCGTGTTTCCGTGTACACGTCGGATTATCCTATCGGTTATCAGATTGAAAGCCTTCATCTTCGTCCATGTTCCCGCGTATCTGGCAACCTACGGGCCGTCAGATTGTCACAGCGAGGTCGGCACGCTTACCCGTTTCAATGTCTTCACGCGCCATCATATCGGTGGTTTCTCTTATTCCTTGAACAAATAGTCCTCTAAATCACATATCGGATTAAGTGTATCATCAATTTAAAGCAAAAGAAAAAGCAATTAAGAGAGAGTGCGTCGGAGTGGGTTAAATAAAAAAGAGAAATGTTCGTACCAGGAATGTGAAAATAATGAGAACATGTAAAGTGAAAAGGAAAACGTGGGCTCAATCCAAGCACATGGGTAAGTTGAACTTGTACGTTCTTCTTACAACTCAATGGTTTAGACTAACAAGGAGTAAGAAACCCGACCGCGTATGTTATATTAAACTGAAACACACAGACTTACAAAATACAAAGATACATTAAATACATATAAATATTATATATGTAATGTCGATATATGTAATATATTTGTCCTGTTGGCAATAACATAAACCGCACGTGTATTTTCTTTCTTCTTTCTTCGTGACTCTTCCTTTCTCTATATAAAACCTGCTACCCAACAAGCGGTTACTAAAGCAGACGACATTAGAGCGAGCAAAATCTAGAGAAATTTCATTTCTTGTTTTCTTTCAAAAGAGCGAAAATGGCAGACGAAGGCGCGGCAACATGCATCGATATTCTCCTGGCAATCATCTTGCATATATTGGCAGTCTTCTCACAAATATTTCGGCTGCAAGGTAATTTTCACTTTTCTTTTGCTGTGGTATGGTAATTATTGAATAAATGGTATGTTATCTTATGGTATGGCATGGTATGCAGGCTGAGTTCTGGATCTGTTTGCTTTTGACTATCTTGGGTTATATCCCTGGAATTATTTATGCCGTTTATGCCATCACCAAGAAGTGATCTATCATCATCTCCTTTCTTCCCTTCTTCTACTGTAAGTATGATTTTCTTCTCATTTTTTTTTGTTACATTATTGAATGATATTAACCAATAAAATAAATAATCAACTTTCACTAAATTTTATAACGAGCGATATATGAATCTCAAGCCATTCATATCATGATTAAATATTCTCACAAATTTTTTTTTACTACTCTCCTCCCCCCACCCCCCTGTACAGAATAAATGTAACATATATATTCAACATTCACTGTTGTGAAATTTGAAAATGTTTCTAGGAGATTGAGTTTGATTTTATAATAAATAATTATCAAATTGAAAATTAAAGATCAAATTCAAATTTGCTTGTCAATATACATGTAGATGTCAATATGGATTTGGATTTAATATGTAAAATTTTTTTTTTTTTTTTTTTTTTTTTTTTTTTTTTTTTTTTGTTTTTGTTTTATTAAATTTTAAATATGGATTTTGTTGAGTTAGTGGCATTTGATTTGACATGGGAATGAATCCTCATCTATATATCATTCTTTATTGTACTTTGATTTGTACAGATGGAGAGGACAGAAGGGCATGATAGAGTTAAATTTTTAAGTTATTTATTTTTGGACAGGATAATAGGTACAGTTCTGAATTGGCATTTAGTAGACAGATGTACTTAGATTCTTCCTCATTGTGTTTGATTAGTGTGGGTGTGGGTGTCGTTGTAAAAATTCTCTTATTTGTCCTTTTTTTTTAATCAATATATTATTTTTATTTTCCCTTTGTTTAGTGTCTTTTTTTTCATTTTTTTCCTCCATTTTCCCAATTTCTTTATTTTCCCCCATTCTCACACGTATTTTTACTTCTCCCCCTAATTTTTTATATTCCACTTTTATATCTTTGATGTTCATTCTCTATTGACATATTATACACTTTTTCTCAATATTTTGTCTATATGACATCAACATAATCTTTACTTCCCTCCTCTTTCCTACCTTTCCCCCCCACTCCCCTTCTTTCATCCTTTCTCTCCTTTTTCCCCCCCCCCTTTTTTTTTTCTTTTTCCCCCCTTTTTTTTTTTTTTTTTTTTTTTCCCCCCCCCCCCCCTCCTCCCCCTTACCTCTTTTTTGTCCCCTCTTCTCCCCCTTCCCCTCCCACCCCTCCCTCTCTTCCCCTCTCTTTCTTCTCTCCTCCTCCCTCCTTCCCCCCCCTCTTTTCCCACCCCCCCCCCTCTCCCCCCCCCCCCCTTCCTTTCCTCCCTTCCCCTTCTTTCCTTTCCCTTCTTCTTCCTCCCCCCTCTTCTTCCTTTCTTTTTTTCCTTCCTTT